>CATIUR010000002.1:92374089-92951589 GCA_949592205.1 Helichrysum umbraculigerum | reverse complement strand
CAAAGCCTTTCTGACTCGGCCTGGCCTAGTCACCCTATGCGACTGGCGCTTCAAAAGGAGAAACTCTCGTCGTAGTTTGGCGACCTAAGGGGCGGACACTTTTTGGTATCTAAAGGCGAAGACTCTGAAGTTGGCGAACACTCGGCCCAGCGGGCGAACATGCCGGGCTCTGGCTCCGCGCACCTGCTGACACCTTTGGAAGCACTTTCTAGTGTGCGCTTTAGTTTTTGAATGTCTCGTTCAGCATCATGAGTCTACAAGCCTTTCTCATTTCAGTGCTCGCCCTTTGAATCCTCAGTAGGGGCCTTTAGTCTTTTGATTAGAGTAGGGGTCGCGAGAGAGAAGAGCGTACCGCCCTTGCCATAGTCGCGACTATTGTCATAGTCAACAAATTTGAAACTTCTAGGAAAACACTTCGAATTGGGAGGGCGATCTTCCCGGTGAACTGACCGTACCCCAAACCGACACACGTGAACAAGTAGAGCGGCACATACCAGGGGGTAGCACATACCAGGGGGGTAGCGACTGTTTATTAAAAACATAGGACTCTGCTAAGTGGCAACACGATGTATAGAGTCTGACACCTGCCCAGTGCTGGAAAGTCGGAAGGAGAAGTGTTATAAGCTTTGAATGGAAGCCCCTATAAACGGCGACAGTAACTCTAACTTGTGACACCCCGCAATTTCGATGTAATTATAAACATTAATTGCATGCATGTTTAGGCTAATTCCCTACTTAAGTGAATTCACAACTATTTTAGAGGTAAGTCTAGCAAGGTCCAACTAATTAATACACGTAGTATTATACATTTCGTAATTAGTTATAATTGCGTACGAGATATTCAGAACGAATCCGACAAAAATACGGACGTTGGTTGTGACACCCGGTAATTTAGGTTAACTGTTAAACCTAAGCTAGGACCCTAATTACTTGTATTTAGTTTGTATTAGGCTAAATATTTGTAATTACTTGTATATTTGAATATACACTTACATGATTACGCGTTTATTTGTAATTACGCAAAATGACCGGACGGAGTCCGACTATTAATACGACGTTGGTGAAAACATTTCTATAAATAACTTAAACCTATTTTTAGAAGTTATTTATCATATATTATTATTTTGTTTAAATAATACATGAAAAACCTAGACGTGTCGCTTAAAACGTCTCAAACGCAACGAAAACGCGCGAATCGCATTCGACAACGAAATGAAGCTTGATAAATATTTCGGTAACGCAAAATAAAGTATTTTAATAATACTACAATGGACAAAAAACCCAAACATATCGATAATTAAAACGACTCAAGAAAATGTTACGCGATTAAACCGATTAACGATTAAACGAATAAACGAACACTGAACGCAACACAGTCTGGAACTTAAAATTAAATCACCAAACCCACCTAAATGGGGCCCCATGGCTGGCCCCTCCCCCTTACACTCCACATGATCACCTTTTGCTTATACCATTCATTTAACATGCAAATGCATCATTTCCTTCACTTCCTCTTTACACTCAATCCTCTCACCACTCTCTAGACTTCTCTCTAACTCTCTCACTCTCTCTAAACTCTGGAAAACCAGACCTCAATCACCTCCATAAACCACCACCATCAACATCACAAACCACCATTGTCATCTCCAACATTTGCAAGGATCATTCAAAAGAACAAGAGCACCATCATCATCATCTTTCTTTCTCAATCCTTTTCTTTCTAAGGATCATCAAAACCCTCAATTTATATACTTGCATGATGTATATTTATATGTTATCTTGCTCATCTAACTATGCTATGTCCAAATTTTGGGTTAAAACTCGTTTTTCATACACACATGTAAAGTGACAGATTCTGTCCTCAAAAAGTCAGTTTACAAAAACAACCATATCTTGAGATTTACTAAGAGTTAGACAACGAATTTTTTTTTTAAAAGTTGCGTATTGAAAAGAGCTACAACTTTTGTGTTTTTAACTTTTTCCAGATCCGTACTTATTTTTAGCTATAATCTGATCTTTGAGTCTGGTCTGAAAGTTTTCGAAAACCGAGTTCGGTTCCTTCGCGAAATTATTTAAATAGGTAAATGGACACTATGGTTGCTGTAAAAATTATATGTTAAACCAGAAACCTTGATGATCAGTTGGTAAAATTTGTGAGTCTTGATTTGGATTAGAAGTGGTAGAAATTAAATGGCGAACCAAACCGACAAAAGTCGAAAATAGGAAATCTTGAAGTCTTAACTTGCATGTTAAAAACCGACACTTTGGGTGAACTCCGGCACGAACCGACAAATTATTTGGACTCTATAAACTGATGTATGGGTTGGGTAAAAGTTTCGGGTCAAACCGGGTAGGTTTGACCAAGTCAACAAAAACGGCTCGGTTTTTAAAAACGGCAACAAAAATTGGTTTGGGTGACTTAGTTAGTAACTTGGACCTAAAACTAAACTTAGAAAGTTTCCCGAATTAAAAACCGACACTTAGAACACTCAAATTGAGAAGTGACTCATAAAATCAGTAAGTGTCTCATAAATTGAGAAGTGACTCATAAAATCAGTAAGTGTCTCATAAAATTAGGAAGTGACGCATAAATTGGGAAGTGACTCATAAAATTAGGAAGTGTCTCATAAATTGACATGTATTGCTAAACTTTGACCAGTTTGACCAAGTTTGACCAGTTTGACCGAGTTTGACCAAATTTGACCAAGTTTGACCAGGTTTGACCAACTTTGACCAGTTTGACCAACTTTGACCTACAGTTTAAGGTTTTTACAAACTAAATAATCTGCTTGCAATACACGATATGTACTAATAAATAGTATACAACAAAACAAACTTAATAATAATATCTAAATGAATTATTATTATAAACTTTCACCAACGGGTCATACACGTTTTTAATAAACAAACTACTTGGACATACTAGTTGAGTGAACTAGCGTAGGTGGACATTAACCCTCCACCTACACAACTTACAAGTGGACTTTAACACCCCACTTGCACATATGACTTATAGGTGGACATTAACCCTCCACCTACATAGATGGTCTTATTAGACATCTACTTATACACAACCTTATACGTTTAGGACGTTAGAAGGTTGCACTTTGGGACACTCATTGCTTGCTTATTTGATTATTTGATAGCTGTTGCTAAACTCAGGTGAGTTTCATAGCCCCACTTTTTACTGCTTTTTACTTTGGGGTGAGAATACATGCTCTGTTTTATAAATTGTTTTACATATGAACGCAAGTAACGAAAACTCTTATACTGATTGCATGAGTAACTAAACCAAATTACGATGGCCCCTAACAAATATCATAGTACGTTAATACTAAGCGCGAACATTATGGATAGATCTATCGGGACGTGACAATCCGCCATCCGGGTTAGTCGCTCTAACCACTATACGGATGCATAATATTTCGTACAGCCGAGCCTACTGGTTACACACTCACTGGGGGTAAACAACTACGGTTAAGCTTCGGACTATGAGCTCATGGCAATAGTATACTACGATTTACTTTGGCATTCGTGTTACTTTGATAACTATGAAATCTTGTGGTTCATACTATGATTTTAACTGCGTAAACCTATGAACTCACCAACTTTATGTAGACCTTTTAATATGTATTTCTCAGGTTAACAGACGCAGTAGGACTTCCCACAGGAAACAAGGCAGTAGGATGCTTTTGGAAAGCATTAGCTCGAGTCGCATGTTTTCACAAACAACAAGAGATTAGATTGCATTACGATATTTTGTATCAACATTTATGTTTTAGAAATCTCTACACTTTTAATGCGAACTCCACTGTTTCGATATAACATTGTAACCGTTTTATTTATGAAATGTAACTTTTTATTAAAACGTCTCATATAGAGGTCGTTTGTTGTAATCTTTGTGTGATGATATTTGATTTGGTTGGCGCCCCCGTGACACCTCCTACTTCCGCTGCCACGTGTTTCGGGGGTGCGACAGATTGGTATCAGAGCCTAAGGTTATAGCGAACTAGGATTGCATTAGTGACCTAGACTATAACCATTAGGTTAGTATTCCTTGTTTGGTATGACTGGTTCAGCGATTGCATCATTTGAATTTAATTTAACATAGCCTGATCAACTATGTACAATTAAAGGAGATTCGATGCAAGACCTGAAATGGTTATAGTGAACGAGAGTACAGTAGTAGACGTAGAACGAGGATAGATCGGGACCAACCTTTATATGTGCTTATGTGCTAAGCTTTTATGTGTATATATATGTATATATATGTATAACCTTACGTACACTAAACTTATTTGCCACCCTTCACGGCAACCACTCCCACAGCTACGTCACCCAACTCTGAAAACGTGTCTCAACCCTTTTTTACCACTAAGGAGACTTCCACGGTACCACTTGCCCAACCCTATAGGGTAACTACATAATCGAATAGGACTCACTTGAGAAGAATCCACCTGAGGATTCGCCACCCAAACAAGTGACACCTACCTCACCCTCTCCCTTCTGCTCTCATCCAAATCATTCGGAAACACGTATGAAATTAGTACCTCGCGAGAATTCGTCACATAGACGGACTATACCTACTTCCGCCACTTCACTTTCTCCACCCGCTCTTGACCTAGACATATGAATCGCGTGTGTTTTACACCACTAGAAGGACTGACTGATAGGCCTCCTCGGACTAGACCTTATCATATTCATACTATTTCTACTTGATCATGTTTGGTCACTATTTCGACACATTCGTCAAATGATTTACCCATAACTTGATTCGCGACTTTGACTGCTTCGAACACCTGTATCAAACATTCGTTCATTTCGAAACAATGACATAGTCATGATTGACTACTTCAAGAACACTACTCGGACATTGTCATGACTACTTTTTGAAACTACGATTTGGCTATTTACAACTCTTGCGACGCGGAGAATCTTCCGACATGAATACCCCTCCATACGCATAGGAACCCGTTCATCATACCGTTCTGGTACTAGCTGCTAGGCTACGCCACCACGAGAATAGAATAGACAATATGGATTTTTCACAGACGTAAACTTTCAACCGATTTTTGACAAAACAGATATTTCAACACTTTTCAATCACCAGATCTTTCGACGAATTTTTGTTATACAGAGTCTTTCGACGTGCTGTCAAGAGTTTCCAACGTATTTTGATTGACATTAAGTTTTCAACAGATATTATGTTGACATTTTTAACAAATAAAAACCATACCTATAAGCAAACACTTGATTTTCACTTAATTTTTCTCATATGTTTCTAACGAACGATAACGACTTATACTTTGAAACACCTGCGGGTCTTCTAACGATTTACATATTGGAAATACATTTACAACAATTTATATTGGATGTGATCCAACGAATTACTCATAACTTGCGAATTGTTTACAAACTGGTTTATTGACAGTTTTAACAAATTATTTATTGGAATCCAATTACTACTTTCATTTTTCTATTATCAAGATTTGATCACTACTTTGTCTCCGTTTTATGAACTACTTTATCTCTGTTTTGTGAGCTACTCTGAAGCTGTTTTAAGAACTGTTTGCAAACTATTTAATGCTCGTTTTCTATGACTTACTATGAACCATTTGAACTCCGTTTTAGGAACTATTTGAATTCTGATTTATGAACTATTTGAACTTTGATTTACCAACTACTTGAAATCTGTTTTATGAACGATTTTGTACTATACTGTGAACTATTATTGTGAAATTACTTTTACGTGTTGTATAATACGACTATGAAACAACTACGATAGCAACTACGAGCCCCATTACGATAATAACTACGATTACATCTATGATTAAACTTTGGAAACTTTGACAACTTTGAAAACTTAAGACTTGTACTCCGATTTTAGAACCATGCTTTGAACTATGATCTCAACTATGACCTTTTCTTTGATTTCAACTACGATTCCTACTACGAACCACATAGGAATGTTTTCCTACTACGAACCCCATAGGAATGTTTTCCTACTACTACGAACTTTATAACAAATAACCTTACTACGACTGACTATTTAAGAATAATTGTCCTACTAATAGTACACGGAGATAATTCTCCAAACGTATACAAATGGATGTGTTGCATCACAACAACTAACTTTCCTTTAGTGGACTTAGTTAAACGTCATAATTTACTCACACTTTTGCTAGATACCACACAAACTATGACTACGAGCAAATTTCGGGACGAAATTCTCCTAACAGGGGGAGAATGTGACACCCGGCAATTTAGGTTAACTGTTAAACCTAAGCTAGGACCCTAATTACTTTTATTTAGTTTGTATTAGGCTAAATATTTATAATTACTTGTATATTTGAATATACACTTACATGATTACGCGTTTATTTGTAATTACGCAAAATGACCGGACGGAGTCCGACTATTAATACGACGTTGGTGAAAACAATTCTATAAATAACTTAAACCTATTTTTAGAAGTTATTTATCATATATTATTATTTTATTTAAATAATACATGAAAAACCTAGACGTATCGCTTAAAACGTCTCAAACGCAACGAAAACGCGCGAATCGCATTTGACAACGAAACGAAACTCGATAAATATTTCGGTAACGCAAAATAAAGTATTTTAATAATAATACAATGGACAAAAATCCCAAACATATCGATAATTAAAACGACTCAAGAAAATGTTACGCGATTAAACCGATTAACGATTAAACGAATAAACGAACACTGAACGCAACACAGTCTGGAACTTAAAATTAAATCACCAAACCCACCCAAATGGGGCCCCATGGCTGGCCCCTCCCCCTTACACTCCACATGATCACCTTTTGCTTATAACATTCATTTATATAACACCCCTCATTTTTGGTAACATTTAAATATATTGTACCGGAAGCGTTATCCCAATTTTCTAAGTTTATAAGATACATTGTTTCATATAGGTATAAAATCAACTTAATTCAAAACACAGTTTATCAACATGGGTGTTATATAAAACAAAAGATATCATTAATTTATTTAATCAAATGTCAGAGTCACGTCAGCATGTCAAACATTCCTTCAAGTCCAACTTCTTGCCCACCCAATACAATAGCCAAAACCTGCAAGAAGGGATAATGTGGGGGATTAGCATAACGCTAAGTGAGCAGATACTAATCAACAACCTAACTTAGCGCAACAACTTTGTGTACAACAATTACCACTAAACAAGCAAGTACCCAATACAACACATCAACAATGCATCAATTCAACTAATCAACAACACCATAATGAGGATCGGCGGCTCTGGGGATAACCATAAACCCGGGTGGCTCACCAAGAACACTTATCCAACCTAACCGTATGGCCATACGGACGAGACCGATAGCTAGTGATTATCTTCAACTAACACAGGAGGTGTGTTAAACTTTAAATAACCAACTAGCCCAACCAACAGTTCAACAACTCGTTGCCTCATTAACAACTGATGCCCGAAGTCCAATTAATTCAAGTGATCACATAATCAACAAGTCACATATCAACAGTATTATTACTATCAACATAATCATCAATGCAACTAATAAAGTAATAATACGTTACTTGTTGTAACCAAACTTGTTACAACCAAGTTACGCTGAGGATTAGAGATCCACTCACCGAATACCTCAGCCATCCACTCAGTAGTCTAATATCACTGAGCCTTCTGCACATCTGACAATACAATAGAATAATACAAGTTAGTTACTTGTCTCAAATATATACAACATCATTCTAATAGATTAACAACAAACCCGATTTACTCAATTCATATGAATTAACATAATTACCACAATTCTCATTATTCAATTCATATTACAAATAACTATTTCAACATCATTAGTTTATGACTAGCAAGTTATGATTATAGAATCTCATTAATCCACTTCCATCATCACTAATCAACATGGTAAAACCACAACTCAGGTTATTAACCTCCTACCTCAACAATTCATCAAAATCTAAACCTTAGGTTTAATGAGCACTTAATCAACTAAGTTGCAACTTTACCCATCAATGCTCTATTAAGGGTTCTAATTAGTAAATAATATTAATTTCATCATATAACTAATCAAACTTATCAAATTCATCATAATCATTATAACCCTTATGAACACTTAACTAATTTCTTCAATTCTAATTTATAACTTATATTATAATCATGAATTAGACACTAACTAACCATTATACCATAACAACTAGCTTCAATTCATGAATATCTACTAAACCCATCACTTTGTTCATGTGTTCATACAAAATTCTTCATTTTCCACTTAGGGTTTCACTTTTAATTAAGAACTAAACATTAATTACCCATTACATGATCACTATAAGCCCTATTTCATGATTAATCTTACCAATTAAGCAAATACTCAAAACCCCCAATTTCTAGGGTTATATCAAACACGAAATTAACACATATAACATGATTAAGATGATGCTAGAGTGATTATTACATGTTATTGAAGCTTAATTAACATCAATTTACACTTTTGAAACCCTAATTTCGGATTATACTCAAGAACATCAAAACCCCTAATTTCTAGGTTTAGAAAATGAAGAACACAAGATTATACCTTGATTAGAACGATTAAAGAGGCTTGAATTCATGTTTAGAAGCTCCAATTTGATGATTCTTCATGATTTTGATTTAGGGTTCATCATGTAAGTATGTATGCGTACGTATGTGTGTGTGTGTGGAGGAATATAAAACCGATTAAACCCATAGAATATATCATCTAAGTGTTAATTTTCATTCCCCGTATTTATTATTGCCTGGAACTTAAAAACCATTTACGGGGTAACATTACTTTATTTTACCGTCAACTAAATAAAATTAAAACACTCAATAATTTATTAGTCACAATAAATTATTCGACTATTATCACTATTTATTTCAAATAATACAGCACACCTATTTTCTGACACACTTAATAATAATTCACAGTCAGAAAATATTAAATACTACCAGACCCAAATACTGGGTGTTACAATTCTCTTCCCCTTAAAGAGATTTCGTCCTCGAAATCTGATCACACTTATTCGGTCTAGAATAATTAGAACTACCTACTCACTTTCATTTCCATTCAATACTACTCTACTTCACATACAAATAATTACTCATTACTAGATGCGCACTAGATGTGTGTACCTGTTCAATCACTTGTGCATACCATCACTCATGCATATCTTTAACCATATACTCACAAAATGTACCTATATGTCGACATATACTTATATAGGTAGATATTAATACATCAATTTACACACTACCAATGTGTATTTCTACCGAACTCACTTAAACACATAGATTGTGTTTTACCTCTATTTAATTTATTAGCACAAGATGTTATTTTCAGCACACAATGTAGCATCATCAACTGTTTAATTACAATATATATATATACACACATCATGTATTATTCCCTTGAGCAACTTGTAAATATATATAAACCTGTTTTCAATTCTTTCCACATGCACCTATCCAAAGGTACATGATCTATATGTTCCAATGCACCAGCATTGCTCTTACATCCTTTCTCTGATAAATTTAAATGACCACTTGCATGGCCAGTCATACTTAGTCATGTAACAATTTAAATTACGTAATCACCAGTAATCAAAGTAACACATATCCATGTAAATATTTCAACTTTACACTATAATAACCACACTAACAACAACAACAACAACAACAACAACAACAACAACATCATCAATAAGTGGTACTGACTACTACAACATACCCATTAACAACTAACAACTTAGCTATCAACTATATATTTCTTTAGCTATCAACTTCCTGTGAATTTTCACTTTTGCAACTAGTTAATTACAACCTTACAACTTGTAATTATAAACACGACTAGGTTATATGAAACCCTTTACTTGACAGTAATCTACAATCATTTAACCATCACCAAGTAAGAAAATCAGTAAGCAATAGGTAAAGGTCAATTTATTTTATCGTTACAACCAGTTTCATATAATCAACTAGCATCCGTTCACAACAACTTGCACTAGTACAAAAATGAGATTTGGTCCCACATAGCCAAAATTAAACGGCCATACATTCGAATATTTATGTGGCTAAAGGTACCAAAATAAAATTCAAGTTATTAGTTAGCCACATATGAACTTCGATCGTGTGACCATTAGGCAATTTGTATTGCCACACCTTCAAACATTTTTATGTAGCTAAAGGTCACAGCTATTTTTTGGCTGATTATTTAGCCACATATGAATTGGAACGCGTGACGAATGAAGAGTAAGTTGGAAGCATTAATCACGATATACATATAAAACGTGACAAACCTATGTCACACACTTGAAACACTGTGACCAAATGCCATATATGGTCACATGAGGTAATTGTTTATGTGTCTAAATCATAGAGTCGAGTTTCTCACACATGATTTTAGTGTAGCCAAAATCCGGTACATATGGTCACATAACTATTATGTGTGTCTAAACTTTAGTGTGTGTTAGCTTGCCAAAAGCAAATGTGTATAGTCACATTTATTTCTACCACGATCATGTGACTATATGGATTTCTAATAGCCACACCATATCACAAATGTGTATCTAAATGATGTTTATGGCTACACTTTTGGTGATTATATGTGACCAATATATTTATAACAGTCACGTCGTTAAATATTCATGTGGTTATTATTTAGGGCAAAAATGAGCAAAAACGATTATCATTAAATTTGATATTAGTCACATTGAGTGTTTGTGTGTCTAATTCATGAGACTTTATATGGTCACATGAGGTATTTGTTTATGTGTCTAAATAATAGAGTCTAGTTTGTCACACATGAGTTCAATGTAGCCAAAAACATCCGGTACATGTTGTCACATAACTATTATGTGTGTCTAAACTTTAGCATGTGTTAGCTTGCCAACAGCTAATGTGTATAGTCACATTTATTTCTAGCACGATCATGTGACTATATGGATTTATAGTAGCCACATCATATCACAAATGTGTATCTAAATGATGTTTATGGTCACACTTTAGGTGATTATATGTCACCAATATATTCATAACAGTCACTTCGTGAAATATTCATGTGGCTATTATTTAGAGCAAAAATGGGCAAAAACGATTATCATTAAATTTGATATTAGTCACATTGAGTGTTTGTGTGTCTAATTCATGAGACTTTATATGGTCACATGAGGTAATTGTTTATGTGTCTAAATCATAGAGTTGAGTTTGTCACACATGATTTCAATGTAGCCAAAATCCGATATATGTTGTCACATAACTATTTGGCATGGTTGGTGAAAGACGATGCCCAATGCGCATTTGGCACATCTTTATATTCCCTTCCAAATACATTTGAGCGTTTGGCACAGCTTGTATCGCATTTGGCACAGTTTGTATCACATTTGGCATCCGTATTTTCCATGCCAAATACATTAAAAACATTTTGTATCCATTGCCAAAAGCATTTGACATAGTTCAATAGTTGTTTCAGATATGTTTTTGGCACATTTTATTTCCAATCCAAATATGCTAAATAAGTGATAATATTTATAACCCAAGAAATATACATGAATCCAGTAACTTGAAACATAGATCATAATTACCGGAAAATACACAAAATGTATCTAATTCAACTTGCGTATATTATCCGACAAAACCGTCTTAACACAATATCTTGGGTCCAATTGAGTAAAACATGTATATCAATGATTGTGAGCTAGGAATACTCTAAATTCATATAAAACGATAACAAACAAGAAAAGATAACTGTTATTAGAACCAAGAATTCCAATTTTGCTAAATTCTCCATAGATCCTACAAAAATTAAAAAAATAGATTAGTAATGTGCATTAATCATGACCAAGCTTAAATTAAAAAAATTGCCTGAGATAAATTAATATGGTCTAGTACAATAGACTATGAACTTCTAAATGTACATCCCAATGACCATCTTGTGCCATTTCAACGTAAATGAAACTGTATAGCCTTACAGAATAATCTATTTGCATAAATAGCTAAAAGCAACAATTTTTATAGCACGATATGATCCACATACCTCATGTTAGAGAGCACATTTAGAGTTAAAAGGTGTGAAAATAGTATGCGGTAATACATGCCAAAATAGGTCTTTTAGGATAAAAATTCTTGCATCTTACTCATATTGTAAGTGTAGTCCATACTCCCCATGAATATATTACAACTCTCAAGAACACTCAAATGGTAACACTTGCATTTACAGATAGTAGTCTATCGTAGCAACAATAACTACACATTAGCAATTCAACATACTGCATTTGGTTTTATCAACAACCAAATTGTATCACCCCTAACCCATTTATATTTATGTTGGTTTCACTTCGTGTCAAGAATTGGTACATCTTACGAGTAGGTTAAAGCGTATAAATATACATACTGAGATACGGATAGCATTAAATGTATATAACAAAAGAAACGGTTGAGAAACGCACCCGGAAGAAGCGACCACCTGTCCATTTGCAATATCCTTCGCTCCCTCCTCTTGCAAATATGCAGAATTAATTCCATAAGGCAAAAGTTTACATTTGAATGTTCTCCAGAAAGGTTCCTAGTACTGTTGTACAAACGAATATGTATTGATTTATGTAATATGCTGGGAATTCTGTCACAAACTGGGAAGTTGTCATATTTACCAATTCTTAAGTAGCAGCGATACGGCTCTCATAATACGGACCCTCCATAGCCAACCAATTAAGATATATTAACATATTCTTAGATCGCAAAATATCATTGGTAGCTCAACATCCAACTGACTGAATGAGGCATTTTTACAAATAGTTAGAGTGCAAGATAGTATTTGCCTATAAATTAAGACTAACTCATAATTTGCATACCATATCTATATGTAAATCTCGGTGGTTTTCATAATGAAAAAATCCTGAGAAAGTAAATCCAAACCTATAATCATCAAATCAAAATAATAATGATTATATATTTTTTTATGAGAGAAAAAAAGAAGAAGAGAGGAACCTGCTAACAAAATAGGATATGATAAACCGTAGAAAGGAACTAAATATCAATTAGGTAATGAATTACTAAACGAAAGTGTCCGGACGTTCCTTGTACGAAAGAAAACCGTTGGTCGATTTATACCCCTGGTCGATTGAACTCAAATATGTGAAACCCAAGTAGAAATCCGATTTCGAGATGAGATGACGAGAAGAAGGTGTGTGCATACCCGAGGCAAAGAGATCATCTATTTGGGATGAGTCACGAGGGAGAAGGACGGATAGATTAATGGAGGCGGAAGTGAAATGAAATGCCTATTTGTTGGGGAATCTGTTTTTAGTTTTTAATCTTTTGTTTTTGGGTGAGAAATGAAATATTTTGGGGGTAACCAATTTTGGTGGGGGAATACGAAACTATTTAAAACATTTAGTTTCAAATTTAAAAAGTTGTTTAAAGATTAATGAATTTAATTTATTATAATTATAAGTTACATAAATATTAAAATCTAATACGTAAGGATGAGGATATCTACAAGTTTGAAGAAACTAGAAAGTCATGATAAATTATATATATAATTTATACATACGTACATATGTACGTATGCAATAAAGAAAAGAGCGATAGTGTTTTTGTCAAATTTCTTAAATCAAATGTATACAAATAGTTATTTGCATAGTTGTTAACTCGTGACTTGGGATCTCGATTTTTTTAACTTGTAACTCGGCTCGACTCGTAACATTCACTATTTCCATTATTAAACTTAGGATAATGTCATATATTCAAAATTATAAATTAATTTTATCCTAAGTTCAATAGTGGCATATGTGATATTGGTTATATCATATATCATATATCATATATTCCATTATTAAACTTAGGATAATGTCATATATTCCAAAATGATGAATTAATTTTATCTTAAGTTCAATAGTAGCATATGTGATATTGGTTATATCATATATCATATATCATATATTTCATTATTAAACTTAGGATAATGTCATATCTTTCAAAATGATGAATTAATTTTATCCTAAATTTAATAGCGGCATATGTGATATTGATAATGTCATATATCACATATTCCATTATTAAACTTATGATAATGTCATATATGCCCAAATGTTGAATTAATTTTATCCTAAGTTTAATAGGGCATATGTGAAATTGGTAATATATTCAATTATTAAACTTAGGATAATGTCATATATTCCAAAATAATGAATTAATTTTATCCTAAGTTTAATAGTGGCATATGTGATATTGGTAATGTCATATATCATATATTTTATTATTAAACTTAGGATAATGTCATATATGCCAAAATGATGAATTAATTTTATCCTAAGTTTACAAGTGGCATATGTGATATTGGTAATGTCATATATCATATATTCCATTATTAAACTTAGGATAATATCATATATGCCCAAATGATTAATTAATTTTATCCTAAGTTTAATAGTGGCATATGTGATATTGGTAATGTCATATATCATATATTCCATTATTAAACTTAGGATAATGTCATATATTCCAAAATGATGAATTAATTTTATCTTAAGTTTAATAGTGACATATGTGATATTGATAATATATCCCATTATTAAACGTAGGATAATGTCATATATTCCATATAAGTCTGGACGTCATCTAACACGACATTAGAATTGGGTCTTACATCAACACTTACAAATAATAACATGTCACATACATACGATACCAAAAAATTAAGGTTTGACATAAACAATAACCTAGCTTACATATTTTATATAATAAGTTTGAAATAAATTTGACAACAACAATAATAAATCAATGTTAACATATTTGTAGTTTAGACAACGAAGAACCCTATTAAGATATGTATTTTGGAACATATGTGATATATGTCACAACACCCCCTATTAATTCTTTATTTATTGAACTTATAATTTAAATATGTTATTTATCTAAATGTTTTAATATTATCCTTGTATTGTAATGATGTTATGTTGTCTACAACTTTAATCGTTGATTTATTTTTATATATTAATATTAATATCAATATTTATTATTATATTATCTTATAAAAAATTTTAAAAAATATATTTAATTAAATTTTCAACCCACTACAAAACTTGGACTGCTTTTAATCTCCCTCTCTACTTTTTTAGGTCTCCCGCCCAGATTTTTCCCCAAATTAAAAACCCTACCGCCTATCCTCTCCACTTCTTCCTAGGGTTCACATAAATTAAGATACAAACAATGATCCACGCCTTCTCTCTTATCTCGAGTAGAGACTTTCAAATAGAATTGTTCATCGATTCCATATCAATTCTGTATCTAGGTAATCTATTTCTGTTGCAATCATCACATAATTTTTTCTGTTTGGGTTATAGAAACGGTAAAAAACTGAATGTCGTTTTAGGTTTCGTGAACTATTTCTTATGCTTACTTGTTTCAATTCAGGGTGTTTGGATTGATAAATGGTAACTTTTCATCCTTTTCTTTGGGGATCCACAAGTTCAGGTACTACATTACGAGGATCTTTATATCATATTTACTTGAGTGTTTCGTGTTCACCTTTGTTATATCCGTCGAAGTTGGTACTGACTTTTTTATTAAAAATTATGTTATTGTTACCTGTTAGTTTTCATTGATTTGCTTTACAATTGAGAATTTTGGTTTAGAAATCATTAGTTTTATTGTCATGTTTTAATGTGTGATTCATTATATTATGTATTATGTATTGTTGTAGGAAATCGTTGTTCATAATTGATCGATATATAAGGTTCAAAGTGTTGGAATTTATGGAGTATTTGAGTATCTCACAATCTCATATCAGGAAACAACTTGAAGGTACTGTAAGTTATATTTATGTATGTCAAGAAAAAATGAATATGAATTTTGAGCAGTTTTTTACTACCTTAATATGTGTATGTTGAATATATGCTCATACAAATATAGTATATATCTCATTTTCTTAGTTACGGTCTCTTATATTAAATTTTTAATCAGCTATTCTTAATGTGCAATTGGTGCAATTAGTGCCACTCTCGTGTCTCATTTGGATCATTAAAAAAGCCATATTTGGATGGTGTTCGTTTGTGATTGTGAAGGCTAACTAGCGTTCTTTTGTTCTTTAGATCTGTTGCGAGTCTGCTACTTTCGAAAGGCAGCTGCTACATCAGGTCAGCTTCATGGTCACATGAGTTAAATGGGTTGTACGGGTCAATTATTAGCTTCTTGGTACAGTCTCTAATGAGTGTATCCTGTACGGTTGCTTTCCAACATATATGAAATTGTGCAATTAAAAACATTTTATTAACGAATTTCTTTGTAGCCTTCATAGACAGATTGCAGAGAAATTAAAGAAACATACATTTTACAACTTGTAATCATACTAATTAAGTAGTATTTAAACGTAGGATCATTGTACTCCGGAAAATGGATTTAATGATTTATTGGGGTTAGTATGTTTAAATGTACCATTTAGTTTCAACTTAAGATAAGCTTCTGTCTAACATTTGTTACATTTTTCTCTATCGAATTGAAGAATATACTTGCAACGGTTTACGGATCAACAGGATCATCTTTACATTTTAATTAATATGTAAACAGTAAACTGTTTTCGACAACTATGTAACTTGTATCATTTGTATATTTGTATCTTATGATATTCGGATGCATTCTTCTGTATCCCTATTAACCTACAAACACAAAACGGTGTTCCCGGGTATTACACTAGTTAGATATTGTTGTAAATTAGGTAGTCTCTTAAGGAAGCTTATGAAGGTCGAGAAGAGCAATAACGATGTCAACAAGGTAAACCCCACACTTTATCTTGATTTCAATATTTTATCACAGAAAATTAATTTTACTTGTTTGCATATGTGGTTTTATTTTTCATAGTAGGCTTATATTGATTTGTTTTTGGATATCTACGGACTAAGTGCTTCTCATAATCTGTTTCTTTTTATTTTTTGATGTTTGTACTTTGTAGGAATTCATGATTTTTTCTTATGATTCTTTCGTTATTGATTTTTTGTTATTATGTTTAATTAAATGTGGTTCATGTATGTTATCATATAAATCAGTTTTCGTTTTTAGGTTCAAGATTTTGACCTCCTAACACAATATTTAAATGAAACAAGGTGAGTTCTTTTTTCTTTTTTTTTTTTTAGCATGCTTTACTGTCCATTCATCATTCGCTGCTTCTGATGTATATGTTGGGGTTTAGCAATGCTTGATTTTGATGATAATAATAATACTACATGGTTTTGGGATGACAGATTGCAACTTTGATAATGATGATGATGATAATAATAATAATAATAATAATAATAATAATAATAATAATAATAATAATAATAATAATTATAATAATAATAATAATACATAGTTTTGGGGTTTAGCAATGCTTGCTTTTGTTGTACAGGGAGTTTTATATTGGAAAGTGAAGGCCATATTAGTCATATTAGTATCCGAATAGTGCATGGACTTTTGAGACTGTGGAAAGTGAAATCCATATTAGATTGTTAGTCGTATAGGGAGTTTAAGAGTTCTACATTTTGTATAGATTTTTATATCACTGATTTATTTAATGTGATCATTGTTCTTAATTTCTTATCTTACAATACAATGTCTTATTTTTTTGGATAGGGTTGTGGGACTGTGGATAGATTTGCAGCAGTGTTGAAGTATGGATCAAGATGATCAAGTTTGGTGGATTTTCTTTTTGTTAAGGATTGAACTTTTGAATGATTGTAATGGGTTTAAACATTAAGACTATGTAATATCTATTAGGGTTCTAAAACTTTTAGTAACTGTGTTTCGTTGCTTAGGATTGATGTTTTATCAGATTCATTTTGGACTTTTGAATTTTGATAATAGTTATTGATAAGTAATGGTATTAGGTGGTGTGAACTTATTTTTCCAGATTTATCATTGAATATTTTGACATTGTGAATTGTTTCGGATAATCGGATATCTGAAATTTCGGATACCTGAAATTTCGGATAGCAATTACAAAACGTCACACAAACATAAAATTCAAGTGGCCATTGGATGAACAATAGTCACACAAAATACTCGTTTACTTGACTTTAAAGAGCATATGGTCACATTTATTAACACTTTTGGCTACTTTTGTCTTAAATTTATATGACCAAATCCCAATATAAAACAATCGTTGTGTGGCTAAATGTTACAAAACGTCATACAAACATAAAATTCAAGTGGCCATTGGATGAACAATAGTCAAACAAAATACACGTTTACTTGACTTTAAAGAGCATATGGTCACACTTATTAACACTTTTTGCCACTTTTGTCTTAATTTTATGTGACCAAACCCCAATATAAAACAATCGTTGTGTAACTAAATGTTACAAAACGTCACACAAACATAAAATTCAAGTGGCTATTGGATGAACAAAAGTCACACAAAATACACGTTGTCTTGACTTTAAAAATCATATGGTCACACTTATTAACACTTTAGGCCAATTTTGTAATTTTATGTGACCAAACCCCAATATATAACAATCGTTGTGTGACTAAATGTTACAAAACGCCACACAAATAAAAAATTCAAGTGGCCATTGGATGAACAATAGTCACACAAAATACACGTTTACTTGATTTTAAAAAGCATATGGTCACACTTATTAGCACTTTTGGCCACTTTTGTCTTAATTTTATGTGACCAAACCCCAAATATAAAACAATCGTTGTGTGACTAAATGTTACAAAACGTCACACAAACATAAAATTCAAGTGGCTATTGGATGAACAAAAGTCACACAAAATACACGTTGTCTTGACTTTAAAAATCATATGGTCACACATTTTATGGATTTGGTTACTCTTTTTAAATGGATAGAACCACTAACCAGCTAATGTAACCATATGTACCCCATGGTCACTCGACCTTTCGTTACACAGATGCTGAAAATGCAAGTGTGACTATATGCATATCGTCACACTTTTCTGGTGTAACGAAATCGCAAATTTGTACTAGTGTTGGATGCTAACTCAACACCTGTTAATACCAAACATCATCATTGGTATCTCAACAACACAAGGTGCTGACATTAGTCATCTATTCAACAATATTAACACAATATTATTCACATTCAACTTACTTCTACTTTGCTTAAATCAACTTTTAACTCTTACTATTGACAATGAATCACACATACACATCAAATGTGCCATAGATATCACATTAGCAACAACAACTTAGTGATTTATTACTCTTTCATATTAGTTCAACATTGACTATTTATCAATTACAGGTCTACATATCTTATCTGTGATTTTAAAACCACTTAACTTTATATGGTACTTAGTAACCTCAACAACTCCATGTGAAATGGCATAATATAAATACGTTGGCCAGACGTCGTCATATTATGTCAGTCACACTTTATTCTCAGGTCACTTCATACCATTCATTTTCAAAGTTATTACTTTACTCTCTCATAGTTTACAACAATGATATCAACATCTTACACATATATAGCAACATCGTGCAACAGGTATACAACTATGTATTAACTCGTTACTATTCTCAACTTATCACTTTAAAGGTAAACTACTCATATCATCATGTAGATATTAACAATACAAGCATACAACACCAATGTCTGACACAATACATCAGTCAACTTCTTTATTACCCGATTCAATATCAAGGATTATTTATATAACTTAATACTTATAGTACATTTAGTACTAAACAGTTCATCAATATTATGTATAATATTCAACACATAATAATCAATCTATATACCCTTAATGAGTATTTCATGCTTAACTATTACATCAATATAAGCTCCTATGCTTATTTCGTAAATTCTTAAAACACTTAATTCAACATTCTCTATTTCTCTATATGATTCAATACTTTATCATATTTCAATTTATCCACATAATATGATCCACATAATCCCATAATCAATGTTTACTAACCCTAGTTAACAATAGTCATCAATACCATATACTGGCATACTTTGTAGTTAAGTAAACCGCCTACAACCGACTCATACACAATGAACCATATAGACCTCTTAAAACAAGTTTTAATATTGCATATAATCACAGGAATGATCTCTGGGCTCAATAAAACAAAAGCCCAATACAAAACGTAAGCTAAAAGTTCAAAATAAGGTTCGAAAAACAATAAAACGCGATTTTCGGGCCCCAAACGACCCCGAAGTGCCGAAAACTGACAGGGCTCATGGCAATGCAATGAGCTTTGACCGTTGGGCCGTTTTTGAGTGGACATGTAAATTTCGTCTTAATCGGACACCGAAATTTTCTAGCGGAAATTTCTACGTCAAACGTTACGTCGAACGTCGAAAAACGTAAAAAAAATATTTTTAATCCTGTAAATACCCACAAACCGCCGGCTAGGCTACATGAGCCGCCGGCTCACATATCTAGCCGCCGGCTAAAAGTCTTGACCCGCCGGCTACCCGAGTCGAAACGCCGGCTAACACCAATTTTTGCAAACAGAACAAAAGTGCGTTTTAAAGCCAAAAGAAGCCGCCGGCTTGGGGCATCCAGCCGCCGGTTTGGACCTCCAGCCGCCGGCTATAACCTCCAGCCGCCGGGTCCCCTGTCTGCACAGCAGACTGAACATCTTAGTGCAAAAATGCGAATTTCAAACGCGCATATCTCACAAACCGTAAGGAGTTAGGTCATGAAATTTTGCATGCACTTACACTATACAAAAATACAACTTTCCCTTTTTACACTTTTTCAATTTTCACATTTTACGAGAAAACGGACGTGTAACTCATTTTAGGCCATTTCCGACCATTTTAGTGGACACGCCATATTCCAAATGGCTTACATTCTGACTTCCACTCTTTGCCAACATGTTTCTACATACAGTTGTGACGTGTGGGCATATTCATCAACTCTATATACCCATCCTATCGTGTTTTGACTCGTTGACCCGTTTGAGGGTCCAATTGGGCACCATTACCAAAATCTACTAGTTTAACTACTTCAACACTTTCAACACACATTCCTACTATATGTAGGACTTAAAATCACTGTTACATTGGTCATAACCAAACCAATACTCATTTTAACCATTTAACCACCAAGTGACCCATTTGGGCACTTCAACAACCCATTTGGGTTTCAACCTATATGTTTACAAATTTTAACACCCATTTTACACTTCTTTGACTTTACCAAGTCAAACAACTTCACTTTCGCTATCGGTGTCTCATTATATTCTTAAAACACCAAATTCACATAAAATCATCAAATTCACAACAATTACAACAAGTATTCAACCATGACTTTTCACCACTTGTCAATACATATAAGTTTGGTTGACCACTTCGACTTCATTATTTTATCACTTTTAATATATAGATCATAATTCAATTACAATCATGATCATTATTAAACACATAAACATCTTACCATATTCATCACTTTATGGTATATATATTACCAAATTCGACTCTACTAATTTCAACTTTGACTTTTCTGTGTCAAACATACCATTCCCAATCAATGGACACTTTCTCATTTAAACAACAACAAGACTCCAAATTACCTCGATTGAGATATTCCAACAATCTCATTTCACTATCTAGAGTCATTTCAACTTTGCTAATCACAGTACTTCCAAAATTATTATTTCACATAACAATTCATACAACCGATTTAATATTTTAATTTCATATAGTAGACACAATTAAATCCACATAATACAACTATTACACCTTTCTATGATGTTTAACATCTCATTTAGTATCTCCTCATCAGATTTACAAGCAACGATTATCAAGGACTCATCACTAAGGAATCATAGCAGTTTGACTCAACTTACTTCACTACTAATCATAACATAGCAAAGTAAACAATTCAAACTTATTTAAATTCATCGAATTTATCGAGAATTACCTGGCATATCTAGGCCCACGAGTATTGAGGAATCAATGAGAATACCTATTGGTTCCTCATATTCCTCCGTCTCTGCAACCAAAACAACACTTTTGCAACTTTTTATAGGTTAGTACGCATTCAATAACAACTTTCTCATGCAACTACTAATCCCGCACTCCCAGGAATGTTTGACTTGACACTACCATAGATTTGGGATTGAACACCTTGCAATGTCCAATTCGCCCAAACCTATGCTCTGATACCAACTTATAACACCCCTCATTTTTGGTAACATTTAAATATATTGTACCGGAAGCGTTATCCCAATTTTCTAAGTTTATAAGATACATTGTTTCATATAGGTATAAAATCAACTTAATTCAAAACACAGTTTATCAACATGGGTGTTATATAAAACAAAAGATATCATTAATTTATTTAATCAAATGTCAGAGTCACGTCAGCATGTCAAACATTCCTTCAAGTCCAACTTCTTGCCCACCCAATACAATAGCCAAAACCTGCAAGAAGGGATAATGTGGGGGATTAGCATAACGCTAAGTGAGCAGATACTAATCAACAACCTAACTTAGCGCAACAACTTTGTGTACAACAATTAGCACTAAACAAGCAAGTACCCAATACAACACATCAACAATGCATCAATTCAACTAATCAACAACACCATAATGAGGATCGGCGGCTCTGGGGATAACCATAAACCCGGGTGGCTCCCCAAGAACACTTATCCAACCTAACCGTATGGCCATACGGACGAGACCGATAGCTAGTGATTATCTTCAACTAACACAGGAGGTGTGTTAAACTTTAAATAACCAACTAGCCCAACCAACAGTTCAACAACTCGTTGCCTCATTAACAACTGATGCCCGAAGTCCAATTAATTCAAGTGATCACATAATCAACAAGTCACATATCAACAGTATTATTACTATCAACATAATCATCAATGCAACTAATAAAGTAATAATACGTTACTTGTTGTAACCAAACTTGTTACAACCAAGTTACGCTGAGGATTAGAGATCTACTCAACGAATACCTCAGCCATCCACTCAGTAGTCTAATATCACTGAGCCTTCTGCACATCTGACAATACAATAGAATAATACAAGTTAGTTACTTGTCTCAAATATATACAACATCATTCTAATAGATTAACAACAAACCCGATTTACTCAATTCATATGAATTAACATAATTACCACAATTCTCATTATTCAATTCATATTACAAATAACTATTTCAACATCATTAGTTTATGACTAGCAAGTTATGATTATAGAATCTCATTAATCCACTTCCATCATCACTAATCAACATGGTAAAACCACAACTCAGGTTATTAACCTCCTACCTCAACAATTCATCAAAATCTAAACCTTAGGTTTAATGAGCACTTAATCAACTAAGTTGCAACTTTACCCATCAATGCTCTATTAAGGGTTCTAATTAGTAAATAATATTAATTTCATCATATAACTAATCAAACTTATCAAATTCATCATAATCATTATAACCCTTATGAACACTTAACTAATTTCTTCAATTCTAATTTATAACTTATATTATAATCATGAATTAGACACTAACTAACCATTATACCATAACAACTAGCTTCAATTCATGAATATCTACTAAACCCATCACTTTGTTCATGTGTTCATACAAAATTCTTCATTTTCCACTTAGGGTTTCACTTTTAATTAAGAACTAAACATTAATTACCCATTACATGATCACTATAAGCCCTATTTCATGATTAATCTTACCAATTAAGCAAATACTCAAAACCCCCAATTTCTAGGGTTATATCAAACACGAAATTAACACATATAACATGATTAAGATGATGCTAGAGTGATTATTACATGTTATTGAAGCTTAATTAACATCAATTTACACTTTTGAAACCTTAATTTCGGATTATACTCAAGAACATCAAAACCCCTAATTTCTAGGTTTAGAAAATGAAGAACACAAGATTATACCTTGATTAGAACGATTAAAGAGGCTTGAATTCATGTTTAGAAGCTCCAATTTGATGATTCTTCATGATTTTGATTTAGGGTTCATCATGTAAGTATGTATGCGTACGTATGTGTGTGTGTGGAGGAATATAAAACCGATTAAACCCATAGAATATATCATCTAAGTGTTAATTTTCATTCCCCGTATTTATTATTGCCTGGAACTTAAAAACCATTTACGGGGTAACATTACTTTATTTTACCGTCAACTAAATAAAATTAAAACACTCAATAATTTATTAGTCACAATAAATTATTCGACTATTATCACTATTTATTTCAAATAATACAGCACACCTATTTTCTGACACACTTAATAATAATTCACAGTCAGAAAATATTAAATACTACCAGACCCAAATACTGGGTGTTACAATTTAACATGCAAATGCATCATTTCCTTCACTCTCTCTTTACACTCAATCCTCTCACCACTCTCTAGACTTCTCTCTAACTCTCTCACTCTCTCTAAACTCTGGAAAACCAGACCTCAATCACCTCCATAAACCACCACCATCACCATCACAAACCACCATTGTCATCTCCAACATTTGCAAGTATCATTCAAAAGAACAAGAGCACCATCATCATCATCTTTCTTTCTCCATCCTTTTCTTTGTAAGGATCATCAAAACCCTCAATTTATATACTTGCATGATGTATATTTATATGTTATCTTGCTCATCTAACTATGCTATGTCCAAATTTTGGGTTAAAACTCGTTTTTCATACACACATGTAAAGTGACAGATTCTGTCCTCAAAAAGTCAGTTTACAAAAACGACCATATCTTGAGTTTTACTAAGAGTTAGACAACAATTTTTTATTTAAAAGTTGCGTATTGAAAAGAGCTACAACTTTTGTGTTTTTCACTTTTTCCAGATCCGTACTTATTTTTAGCTATAATCTGATCTTTGAGTCTGGTCTGGAAGTTTTTGAAAACCGAGTTCGGTTCCTTCGCGAAATTATTTAAATAGGTAAATGGACACTATGGTTGCTGTAAAAATTATAAGTTAGACCAGAAACCTTGATGATCAGTTGGTAAAATTTGTGAGACTTGATTTGGACTAGAAGTGGTAGAAATTAAATGGCGAACCAAACCGACAAAAGTCGAAAATAGGAAATCTTGAAGTCTTAACTTGCATGTTAAAAACCGACACTTTGGGTGAACTCCGGCACGAACCGAAAAATTATTTGGACTCTATAAACTGATGTATGGGTTGGGTAAAAGTTTCGGGTCAAACCGGGTAGGTTTGACCAAGTCAACAAAAACGGCTCGGTTTCTAAAAACGACAAAACTTACTATTTTTGGAAAGCGGTAACAAAAATGGGTTTGGGTAACTTAGTTAGTAACTTGGACCTAAAACTAAACTTAGAAAGTTTCCCGAATTAAAAACCGACACTTAGAACACTCAAATTGAGATGTGACTCATAAAATCAGTAAGTGTCTCATAAATTGAAAAGTGACTCATAAAATCAGTAAGTGTCTCATAAAATTGGGAAGTGACTCATAAATTGGGAAGTGACTCATAAAATTAGGAAGTGTCTCATAAATTGACATGTATTGCTAAACTTTGACCAGGTTTGACCAACTTTGACCAGTTTGACCAAGTTTGACCAAATTTGACCAGTTTGACCAGGTTTGACCAACTTTGACCAGGTTTGACCAACTTTGACCAGTTAGACCAACTTTGACCTACAGTTTAAGGTTTTTACAAACTAAATAATGTGTTTGCAATACACGATATGTACTAATAAATAGTATACAACAAAACAAACTTAATAATAATATCTAAATGAATTATTATTACAAACTTTCAGCAACGTGTCATACACGTTTTTAATAAACAAACTACTTGGACATACTAGTTGAGTGAACTAGCGTAGGTGGACATTAACCCTCCACCTACACAACTTACAAGTGGACTTTAACACCCCACTTGCACGTATGACTTATAGGTGGACATTAACCCTCCACCTACATAGATGGTCTTATGAGACATCTACTTATACACAACCTTATACGTTTAGGACGTTAGAAGGTTGCACTTTGGGACACTCATTGCTTGCTTATTTGATTATTTGCTAGCTGTTGCTAAACTCAGGTGAGTTTCATAGCCCCACTTTTTACTGCTTTTTACTTTGGGGTGAGAATACATGCTCTGTTTTATAAATTGTTTTACATATGAACGCAAGTAACGAAAAATCTTATACTGATTGCATGAGTAACTAAACCAAACTACGATGGCCCCTAACAAATATCATAGTACGTTAATACTAAGCGAACATTATGGATAGATCTATCGGGACCTGACAATCCGCCATCCGGGTTAGTCGATCTAACCACTATACGGATGCATAATATTTCGTACAGCCGAGCGTACTGGTTACACACTCACTGGGGGTAAACAACTATGGTTAAGCTTCGGACTATGAGCTCATGGCAATAGTATACTATGATTTACTTTGGCATTCGTGTTACTTTGATAACTATGAAATCTTGTGGTTCATACTATGATTTTAACTGCGTAAACCTATGAACTCACCAACTTTATGTTGACCTTTATTATGTATTTCTCAGGTTAACAGACGCAGTAGGACTTCCCACAGGAAACAAGGCAGTAGGATGCTTTTGGAAAGCATTAGCTCGAGTCGCATGTTTTCACAAACAACAAGAGATTAGATTGCATTACGATATTTTGTATCAACATTTATGTATTAGAAATCTCTACACTTTTAATGCGAACTCCAATGTTTCGATATAACATTGTAACCGTTTTATTTACGAAATGTAACTTTTTATTAAAACGTCTCATATAGAGGTCGTTTGTTGTAATCTTTGTGTGATGATATTTGATTTGGTCGGCGCCCCCGTGACACCTCCTACTTCCGCTGCCACGTGTTTCGGGGGTGCGACATTAGTGAAAACATTTCTATAAATAACTTGAATCTATTTTTAGAACTTATTTATCCTATATTATTATTTTCATATAATAGTACACTAAAAACTTAGACGTTTTGATTAAAACATAACAAACGCAGTAAAAATGCGCGAATCGAATTAGGCAATCAAATGAAACTCGATAAATATTTCGGTAACTCAAAATAAAGTATTTTAAGAATACTTCAATGGAAAATAATCCCAAACATATCGTTAATTAAAACTACGCAAAATAACGTTAGGTGATTTAACGAAAATAACGGGTAAACAACCAAAATACGTAACACAGTCTGAAAACAGGAATTAAATCACACACCCACCCATGGGGGACCTATCAAGACTAGCCCATGTGCCACCCCCACCATCCTCCATTCAAATGACATGCAAGTTTTCTCTCATCATTTCATTCTTCACATTTTCACATTTTCACTCTTTCACAAATTCTCTCTAACTTCTCTCTAAAACTTCCCTCTCTCTCTCTTAAAATCTGGAGAAATCAGCCCCTAACCACCATATTCATCACCATTCAACCACCACAAACCACCATAAACCACCATAGTTTCACCAACAAAATACTTAACTTTTTGTAATAATATTAAGCACAAGATCATCACCTCCTTCTCTCATCATTTTCATAAGTAAGAACACCAACTCTCTTTCTTTAGATTTGATTGCATGTTAGTTATTTACATGTTTTATAGCTCTATCAACTAGAAAATGTCCAAATATCATTTTCATATACATAAACATGCACAATCTGTCCCAGAAAAGTCAGTCTACTAAAACGGCTGTATCTTGAGTTCTACTAAGATTTAGACTACGAATTTTATATCAAAATTTGCGTATGGAAGAGAGCTACAAAAAGTTCTTCTTTGGCTCTTTCCAGAAATCTACGGATTTTAAGCTATAAGCTGATCTTAACAGTACTGTCTGTTTTTGTCGAAATCTGTGTTCGGTTCTTACGCG
The DNA here is from genome assembly GCA_949592205.1 of Helichrysum umbraculigerum. NCBI lineage: Eukaryota > Viridiplantae > Streptophyta > Magnoliopsida > Asterales > Asteraceae > Helichrysum > Helichrysum umbraculigerum. Next base: position 92,923,735 of record CATIUR010000002.1, on the reverse strand, counting down.
GAATTATTTACCTAACTAAATGAACCTTATAATTGCCGGAAAAATTACGTATTAAACTAGACACATAGAAGATTAGCTAGTAATTTTTGTTAGAATTGATGTGGACTAGAAAGTGTAGAAAACTTGAGGCGAAACAAACCGACAAAACCTAAAACACAACTTTTGGACTGTTTAGGTAAAAGTTTTAAAACCGACACTTCGGACCAAAAATAAAACGTAACGATAACTTTCCTAAGCCTTAGAAACATATATAAGACTATCCGAAAAGTTTCGGGTCAAACCGAACAAGTTTGACCAAGTCAACCGAAAACGAGCCTCGGTACGAAAAACGTGAACCAAAATCTAAAACGTTAAATTTTGGCTCGAAACGAATAGTTTAAATGTTTTATTATGAAACAACAAATACTTATGCGATACGAGTTCTAAACATACGAAATATACTTTATGAGTATAACGAAACGACATAATAATAATTATACTTTGGAATTATTATTATGAAAACTCACCAATAGGCCGTACACGTTTTCAAAACTACAATACTAAACGACAAACGAATACTTTGGACATATCTAGTTGAAGGAACACTAGCATGGATGGTCGACTAAGACGTCCACTTACTTATACTTATTGTGACACCCGACGATTTAGGCTTACTGATTAACCTGCTAGAAACCTTAATTACGTGTGTTTAGTTTAGTATTGGGCTAAATACTTGTAATTACTTGTGACTATTTGTATATTTATGTGAATATATGCCTACGTAATTGTTTTATATTACGCTTACGTAATTAGCTGTAATTAAGCGAAACAACCGGACGGAGTCCGACAAACTATACGACGTTGGTGAAAACCTTTTTATAAATAACTTTAATCTATTCTTAGAAGTTATTTATCACTTATTATTATTTTGTTAAAATAATACACGAAAAACCTAGACGTTTCGATTAAAGAGTCTCAAACGCAACGAAAACGCGCGAATTGAATTCAGCAACCAAACGAACATAAATAATTAATTTGACAACTCCAAATAAATTATTTTAATAATGCTTCAATGGAAAATAATCCCAAACACATCGTTAATTAAACTACGCCAAATAACGTTAGACGATTTAACGTTTTAACGAAAATAACGAGAAAACGACTAAAATACGTAAACACAGTCTGAAAACAAGAATTAAATAACAAAATCCCACCCCATTGGGCCCCCTAAAAATCTGCCTCCCCACACCCCATCCAACCAAAAGTCATGCAAAACTCAATGATGAAGAATCTCCATTCTTCCACTAACCTCCCATGCTAAATGGTCATTTATCCCATTTCCCTTCATTTTACTCAACCATTATCTCTCAAGTCTCCTCTCACTCTCTCCCTCAATATTTCCAGAGATTTAAAATCTCCCTAAACCACCATCTAGCACCATTCCACCACCATAAACTACCATAGCACCACCACCTTAAAAGTTAACTTTTTGCAAGGCAAATTAGCTCAAGAACACAAGCATCATCATCTCATCTCAAATTCATCAAACACCATTGTAAGGAACCCTATCTCTACTTCTATTATACTGATTTACATGTTTCATAACTCTATTAGCTAGATTATGTCCAAATATCATGTTAAAATACGTTTTTATAACACATACATGAATATGCATAATCTGTCCCAGAAAACTCAGTCCACTAAATTAACCATAACTTGAGTTCTATGAGGAGTTAGACAACGAATGTTTTTTTAAAAGTTGCGTATTGAAAAGAGCTACAACTTTCGTGTTTTACACTTCTACCAGATCTATACCGATTTTTGGTGATAAACTGATCTTTGAGACTGACCTGAAAGTTTTCGATAAATATGTCCGGTTCTTACGCGAAATTATTTAAATATGTAAATGGACATTATAAATCTCAGGAAAATTATGTTAGATGCTAGATTAATAGATGATCAGTTGGTAAAAATCTCAGACCTTAATTTGGACCAGAGGTTGTAGAAATCTAGTGGCGAACTAAACCGACAAAAACCGAAAATATGAAATCTTGAAGTTTTTAAGTTGCATGTTAAAAATCGACACCTCGAAATAACTCCGACACAAACTGACAAATTTTATAAGCTTTATTAACTGAAATATGGGTTGGGTAAAAGTTTCGGGTCAAACCGAGTAGGTTTGACCAAGTCAACAAAAACGGCTCGGTTTCTAAAAACGACAAAACTTACTATTTTTAGAAAGTGGTAACAAAAATGGGTTTGGGTGACTTAGTTAGTAACTTGGACCTGAAACTAAACTTAGAAAGTTTCCCGAATTAGAAACCGACACCTAGAACACTTGGACCAAATACTCTAACTCATAAAATTGAAGTGTCTCATAAAATTGGAAGTATCTCATAAAATTGGAAGTGTCTCATAAAATTGAAGTGTCTCACAAAATTGGAAGTGTCTCATAAAATTGAAGTGTCTCATAAAATTGAAAGTGTCTCATAAAATTGGAAGTGTCTCATAAAATTGGAAGTGTCTCATAAAATTGGCAAGTATTGCTAAACTTTGACCAGGTTTGACCAACTTTGACCAGTTTGACAAGGTTTGACCAACTTTGACCAGTTTAACCAACTTTGACCAGTTTGACCTACGGATTAAGGTTTTTATGAACTAAATAATCGGTTTACAACACATGATATGTACAAATAAATAGTATACAACAAAACAAACTTAATAATAATGTCTAAATGAATTATTATTACAAACTTTCACCAACGGGTCGTACATGTTTTCAATAAACGAACTTGAACAACTTATTTTGACATACTAGTTGATGAACTAGATTTAGGTGGACATTAACCCTCCACCTACACGATTGGCTTAAGTGGACATTGACCCCCACTTATACAATTGCCATAGATGGTCTTATGAGACATCTACTTATACAACCTTATACGTTTAGGACGTTAAAAGGTTGCACTTTGGGACACATTGCTTACTACTTGATATTTGCTTGCTACCTGCTAAACTTTGGTGAGTTTCATAGCCCCCTTTTTCTTGTTTTTGAACTGCTTTGTGGTGAGAATACATACACATGCTTTTACAGAAATTTACTTAAACAAAAGCAGAAACTTTTACAGATTTTACTTATGATTGCTAGAAACAGAAACAAAAACTTAAACAGAAACATAACATATACTTATTGCATGAGTAGCAGAACTAATCCACTAATAAGTCCTCAATTTCATGGTTCGTTAATTTTTAAGCGCGAATAATTGTGAATAGTACTATTGGGATTGACAATCCCGTCCGAGCTGGTCGCTCCAGCTAACACACGGGCGCATAATTATTTGAATCAGGATGTGTCCCGGATTAGACACATAGAGGCGGCAAAATTTGTTAAGCTTCGAATACATGAGCTCATGGCAATAATATACAGAATTGGATCCATGCAGAACTAGATTTACTCAAAAACTCTATTTTTACAGAACTCTAGTTATACAGAACTATGATTTACATAACTTACTTATACATGATCATTATGATACAGAACTTATTTTACAAACAAAAAACATGGTGATCAAATGAATACTTTACAGAACAAACCTATGAACTCACCAACTTTATGTTGACCCCTTTTAGTATGTATTCTCAGGTTTACAGACGTAGTAGGACTACCCACAGGAATCAAGACAGTAGGATGCTTTTGGAAAGCATAGCTCGAGTCGCATATGTAACACCTAGTCAAAAAGTCAATTTCCGCGCCAAATTTAAATTTCAAATAATCGTAATTAGTACGCATTTATAACAAAGCATTTAAAAATGTGATCCAGTTTAAACTTTAAAACGTGTTTTAATTATCTGAAACCGCGCGAGATTTAGTTATAGAACTTTAACTTAAACATTTTATTTTTATAAAATGTTTCAATTTAAAATCATTTCGAAATAATATAAACAAAATTATAAATTTAAAATATAAAATTTATATTGCGAACGGGTACAAGAACACGGGTATTTTATACCGCGAATTGGGGACGAAGTTAGGAAAATCCCCTCCCCTTTCCCTCTTGGTCGGCTGCCCCCTTTCCCCCTCCCCATTTCTTGATTTCATTTTCATTCTCAACAACACACACACATCTCCATCTCATCTCTTTCTCTCTCAAATACACCAACAACAACAACTAACAACAACAACAAAAATCACCAACAACAACAACAAAATCGGCAACAGCAGCAAGCAAACAACAACACCATCATCACCATATTCATCTTCTTCATCTTCATCATCTCCACCTCCTTCAATTTTTGATTTTGTGGTAAGGAGCTTTAAAACCCTTTTTAAATACTTGTAAAACTTTTATTTACATGCTAGAACGTTTACCCAACAAGATCATGTCCAAAAACTACTCAGAAATGTGTTTTTAAAACCAAAAATGCGAACAGCTCGTCGGGCGAGTTGAGATTCCAGATCTCAGTTCGTCGAGCGAGCCGAGTCGAGTAGCGAGCCGAGTCGAGCTACGAACCGAACCGAGTAGCGAGCCGAGTCGAGCTACGAACCGAACCGAGTAGCGAGCCGAGTCGAGCTACGAACCAAACCGAGTAGCGAGCTGACTCGACCTACGAGCCGAGTCGAGCTTCGAGCCGAGTTGAGCTTCGAGCCGAGTCGAGCTACCTGAACTAACCTGGTCTGCCAAATGAGTTTTTGGCCCAACGATTCGACATTCGCGCAACAACGACATTTTTTTATTATTTACAATGATGAATCATATACAAAAATTATATTTTTGTGAAGAGAAAACAACGAAACGATTTTTAATAATGAGTTAATTGAGAATTATTATTATTACAAACCTTCACAAACGGGCCGTACACCATTCTAAAAGTAAACAACAGAAGTGTACTTTCATGACACGTTTAGTTAAACCGATTAGTATCTTACTCATATGACCTCACGTATTTAGGACACTAGAAGGTTACCATTCGGACGGCACGCGTATCATCGTATCACTAACAATTCACAGGTGAGTTCATAGCCCCACTCTTTCAACTGTTTTACTGTTTTCGGGGTGAGACGCATGCTCAATTACTGTTTTCGAATTATAATAATAATCTTTTATAATTCACACTGTTCTATATTATTGCCTTGTAATACAAATGTGTAATACTTAGGAATTACACCCAATCATATTGTCGTAGGACAAACTCATAGTTTAACCTGGATAGGTTACCACTGAACGCTACCATACAAACGAATAGCAATCACGATTATATAATTTGACTAAGTTATCATTAAACCTTGACTATATTGTCACGAGATAATACCATCAATCCACTAGAACCGGTTAGTGCTACGTATAACACCCCATATTTTCAAAACATTTTTTTTTTTTAAACAACCTGGAAGCGTTATCCCATTCAACAACATTTACATATAAGATAATATCAAAAGTTAGTTATTACACGTACTATCATTAAGTTATTTCATTACAACCCAAATTCTAGTGGTGTTATTTATACAAACGTTTACGCCAAAACAAAAGTAATCAAGAGTGCCCAGCTTGTCAAACATTTCACCCAAAACCTCTCAACCGAGCATAAGCAAACTTAACCTGCAAAAGTGAGGTGGGGGATTAGCACGAAGCTAAGTGAATAACGATTCTAACAATCTAACTTAGCATAAACAATCAATTCACAACAATCAACTAATAGTAACAATCAAATTAGAGGATCGGTGGTTCTTGAGGTACCCTCAGCCCGCGGATGGCCCACCAAGAACACTTATAATCCACTGTAGGCCAATACAGAGATTTTACCGATAGTTCATTGCTATCTTTAATCAGTATGGACGAATTCACAACGAATGTTCATCAATACCATAAAGATTAACCTATAGCAACTAAACCCAACCGAAATTGACCTCTATCATTCCAACCTATCATGGAATGAGCCACTAGCAATCAATCATTTAACCGCAATCAACTTATCAAAAGCTCACAATATCAATCTACTTAAAATTGATGTAACTAAATTGTTAACACCAATTTAAACTGTGAGAACCAGTCACTCACCTGTCTCGTTTCAAACTTAACTCAAAGATCTAATTTTATTGAGTCGTGGTCGGATCTGAAATACAAAAGAATTCCAAGTCAATCCTCACATTACATTATATATAACTTAATATTAACAATCAAACAAGTATTAAGTTATATAAACATATTATGCAAGCAAATATCACATTATAAAGCTTAAAATAAAACATTCAGTCCAGCCCAAGGAATCCGTCCGGATTCAAGGGAATCCGCCCGGATTCGGACAGAATCCGCCGGATTCAACATGAATCCGCCGGATTCCCGACCTCATTTCAGCTCCAATTTTGACCAGAATTCATTCTTGGGAATCCGTTCTGGAATACGATCCGGAATACGCCGGATTCACTTAATCCCGTTTACCCATTTTACCCGGAATCCGTCGGATTCAAAGGAATCCGACCGGATTCCCTGGTTTTTCAGTACCTGCACAGATCATTTCCTGCACAATTGCAACTACGAACCAAAAACCCAAATTCGACCAAACTGAGTTCCAAACACGAATTTTTACCATTCTTTGGTCACAATAACATGTACTAACATCATCTAACAAAGACTCCAACATCAATTCATCACAAATCATCATAATCAACTATAAACTAGCTATTTCATAATCAAACCAAAAACCCAAGAATCTAACAATTTTATTCATGTAATCAGCATGAAATCAACTTAATAAAACTAAGAAATCATCATACAACAATTATTTGAACTTTACAAACTCTAATTCACATCATTCAAGCAATTCATCTACTTTCATCTTTTAGGTTAAACAAGAACTTAAACTTACAAGTAAAGAACAAGGAGATGATGATGAGGATGATGATGATGAGCTTATGATTCAATCTCCAATCTTGATTAAGTCTTGTATACTAATCACTAGCAATTTGTGTAGGTTTGAGTTTGAGGTTTTAAGAAGTAAAATGAAGAACACAAAAGAAAGTTGGGGAAAACATAAGTCGGCCTCATCCCTTTTTAAAACCGACTCCCTTTATTTAACAGTACAATATTATACTACCTTTTGACCTATTGTCTGGAACCTCAATTTCAAATACGATAAATTTATTTTATTTTACCGTCACCTAAGTTTATTTAAAACAAACTATATTTCACTAGTCACAATATTTCCTGAGGCTTATTTACCTACAAATTTCACAATCAAACACAAAATACAAGTAAATATCACAATTAAATATAAAGAAATACCTGTTTCTCCTAGGCCCGATTTGGGGATGTTACAAATCTTCCATCCTTAAGAAGATTTCGTCCCCGAAATCTCACTAGACATAAACAAACTAGGATATCTAGTTTTCATACTCTCCTCGGTTTCCCATGTTAAATCGGCACCCAAGCTATTCTTCCATTTAACTAACACCATCGGGATTTCCTTTCTACGAAGCTTGGTCACTTTTCTATCTAAAAGCTCAACAGGTTCTTCCACCAATTTCTTACTTGGGTCAACTCTAAGATCTTGCAAAGGAAGGATTTGAGATTGATCCTCCACATTGCACTTTCTTAAATAACAGACATTAAACGTATCATGAATACCAGCTAATTCAGGAGGAAGTTCCAAAGAAACTGATTGGTCATTAATTACTTGCCGAACTTTAAATGGACCAATATAACGAGGAGCTAACTTTCCACGCTTACCAAATCTAATAACACCCTTCCACGGAGAAACTTTCAAATATACAAATTCACCTTCAACAAACACAACGGGTCGTCTACGTGGATCAGCATACTGTTTTTGCCTATCTCTAGCTGCTTTCAATTTCTCACGTGCAATTTTAACTTTATCAGCTGTAATTTGAACTACATCGGGACCCGCAAATTTCTTTTCTCCCGCTTCTAACCAACAGGTAGGAGTTCGACAACGACGACCATACAACATTTCGTACGGTGGCATACCAATACTAGATTGATAAGAGTTGTTATACTCAAACTCTATCAAAGGTAAATGTGAATCCCAAGAACCGCCATACTCAAGTACACAAGCTCTTAACATATCCTCTAGAGTCTGAATAGTACGTTCTGACTGCCCATCCGTTTGAGGATGATAAGCTGTACTGAGATTAATTCTGGTACCCAACTCACGCTGCAAACTCTGCCAAAAACCAGAAACAAATCGGGAATCGCTATCGGACATAATAGACAAAGGAATACCATGTCTTATAACAATCTCATTAATATACAAAAGAGATAACCGCGTCAATGAAGCAGTCTCACTGGTGGGAAGAAAATGGGCACTTTTAGTCAAACGATCGACAATGACCCAAATCATATCATTCCCTTTCTGTGTACGAGCCAATTTAGTAACAAAATCCATAGTGATATGCTCCCATTTCCACTCCGGAATATCCAACTGTTTTAACGAACCATAAGGTTTCTGATGTTCTGCTTTTACTTGGGAACATATGTGGCAAGTTTCAACCATTCTAGCAACATCGGTTTTCATCGTTGGCCACCTATATAACGGTTTCAAATCATTATACATTTTCGTACTCCCTGGATGTACTGACAACCTCGATTTGTGTGCCTCAGACAATATCAAATTTCGAAGTCCCCCAATCAATGGAACCCAAACTCGAGACTGAAAAGTTTTCAACCCCCGAGAATCATCAACCAATAAATCTTTTCTTTTCAACAAAATCTCAGATTTTAAATTCTGATCTAACAACGCTTCCAGCTGTGCCGCTCTCAGCTGAGAAATCAAATCAGAAGATATTTCCAAGCGCATAAAGTAGACTCGATTAGAAGATACCTTTCGACTTAAAGCATCGGCTACTACATTAGCTTTACCTGGATGATATCGGATTTCACAATCATAATCCTTAATCAATTCTAACCAACGGCGCTGTCTCATATTAAGCTCTTTTTGAGAAAACATATATTGAAGACTTTTATGATCTGTACATACAATGCATTTGGTACCGTATAAATAATGTCTCCAGATTTTTAGCGCGAACACCACAGCAGCAAGTTCCAAATCGTGCGTAGGATAATTTCTTTCATGAGTTTTGAGCTGACGAGAAGCATATGCAATAACACGATCACGTTGCATTAAAACAGCACCCAACCCAGCATGCGAAGCATCACAATAAACCACAAAACCATCCGAACCATCAGGAAGTGCTAACACTGGAGCTTGACACAACAACTGCTTAAGAGTCTGAAAAGAAGATTCTTGGTGACCACCCCACTGAAACTTAACATCTTTCCTAGTCAATCGAGTCAACGGACCAGCAATTTTAGAAAAATCTTGGATAAATTTCCGATAGTACCCAGCTAAACCAAGGAAACTTTTAATCTCAGAAGGGGATTTAGGAGCATTCCAATTCATAACAGCTTCTACCTTAGAAGGATCTACTTTAACTCCATCATTACAAATGATATGACCAAGAAATTGCACCTCTCGAAGCCAGAATTCACCTTTAGAAAATTTAGCATAAAGGTGTTCTCTTTTCAGAATTTCCAGAATCAACCTCAAATGACGTTCATGTTCAAATTCAGACTTAGAATAAATCAATATATCGTCAATAAACACAATTACAAACTTGTCTAGAAAAGGTCGACATATTCGATTCATTAAGTCCATGAAAATAGCAGGGGCATTAGTCAATCCAAAAGGCATGACTAAAAACTCATAATGTCCGTACCTGGTGCGAAAAGCAGTTTTAGGAACATCTTCCTCACATACTCGCACCTGGTGATAACCGGATCTCAAATCAATCTTAGAAAAATAAGATGATCCTTGCAACTGGTCAAAGAGTTCATCAATTCTGGGCAAAGGGTATTTATTCTTCACTGTTCTCTTATTAAGTTCCCTATAATCGATACACATACGTAAAGTACCATCTTTCTTTTTCACAAACAATACCGGAGCACCCCACGGGGAAGAACTCGGCCTTATAAACCCTTTATCTAACAATTCCTGAATCTGACCCATCATTTCCCGAATTTCAGCTGGAGCTAATCTATAAGGAGACTTAGCTACTGGAGTCGAACCAGGAATCAAATCAATCTGATATTCTACTTCTCTTAAAGGGGGCAAACCAGGCAATTCATCAGGGAACACCTCCGGGTATTCAGAAACCACCCGGATATCGGAAATGGATTTCTTTTCTAATTTAGTATCAACCGCATAACACAAATAAGAATCACAGCCCTTGGCTAAAGATTTTTTAGCCTTCATCACAGAAATCAACGGAATGTTACCCCTTTCCCGTTCCCCTCGAGCCACGACGTGAGACTCATCAGAGACGGGAATTTTTATAATCTTTCTATGACAATCAATATTAGCTTCATTTAAGCTCAACCAATCCATACCGATAACTGCATCGAAACTTAGAATTGGCATTAACAGAAATGAAACCAGAAAATTATGACCCTCTATTAGTATACTAGCTCCAGTTACCGATGTGGTAACAGGAACTACCTTACCATCAGCAATTTCAACTTCTAACGGTTTCACAATCAAAGAGGGAATCAATTTCAGTCTATCACAAAATTTCACAGATATAAACGAGCAATTTGCACCAGAATCAAATAATACGCGAGCTGGTACAGAATTTATGAGAAATGTACCCGTTATAATGTCTTCAGTAGTGACAGCTTCATCCACTGTCATTTGAAAAGCTCGACTAGCAGCTACTGGTGGTACTTTCCTCTTTTGGCCGGAGGATGAGGAACCCTTAGCCATACCCATACTCTGTCTCTTAGCCTCTGTACAATCTCCAGCTCGATGCCCCTCTTTTTGACAATTCCAACACACGCTATTAGGAAACGTACAATCCTTGGCAGCGTGTCCAAAAGTTCCACATTTAACACATCTTGAGGTTTGGGGAGTACAAGGACCATTATGTCTAGCCCGCCATTTGTTACAGTAATTACTATCCATTGGATTAAATCTTCTGTTCTGCTGACCACCTTGCCCCTTTTGTTTACTAGATGAATCTCCCCTTTGTTTCTGTGAATACCTTCCCTTATTCATTAACCTTTTAGCTTGAATATCACCATCCACCGAACGAGCATAATCATATGCTTGTGAAAGAGAACCAGCTAATCTCACTGAAGTACGATAATCTGGAGGCAAAGTCTTCACAAAATGCTCAATCTGAGTTCTATCTGTCGGAACCCACTGTCTCACAAATCGTAATTTGTCAGAAAATTGCTTAATAAGCTCTTCAATCGACATTTGATCCGTCTTTTGTAAATCAAGAAACTCTTGTCTGATACGTGATAAGTTGTACTCTGAACAGAATTGCTTACAAACTTCGGCATGAAAGTCTGACCATCTAATCATTTTGATTTGTTCCGATGTCAATGGAGCAGTTACAGCATCCCACCATGACATTGCTTGACCCTTTAACAGCTGAACCGCATATGGTACTTTATCTTTTTCTTCACAATGGCAAACTTCCAATTTTCGCTCCACATCACGTAACCAATCCAAAGTGTCAGTAGGATTAGTACTTCCAGAGAATGAAGAAGGATTGGTGGACATAAAAGTCTTAAGTGAACAACCCACTTTTAACTGCTGAAATGGAGGAATCGCATGTATCTGATAACTAGGAAATCCAGAAGAAGGAAAAGGTACAGTAGCTTGATAACTATAACCTTGTTGCTGCTGCTGAGAAACAAAAGGTATAGATACTGGAATCCGCTCAGAAGATACAACAGGAGGAGCAGTAGTTATAACAGGCGGCTGAGTATCAATAGGCTGTCGAGAAGACCCAGCCCGTTCATTCTGTAATTCCAACACCCGATTCTCTAATCTCATAATGTACTCTTGATCAGTTTCTGTTTCCACGCCTCTTAGATTAGATATTCCATTATGCTCCTGATTTTCTGGTGTTGGTGCAGAAATTTGAGAGGAATTGTTAAGAGTATGGACAGGTTGCTCATTATCCGCCATATCTGAAATCACATCATATCTCAAAATTCGTTAATCATTAGTACTAGCAAACTAATCAAATTTCTTTTCCTAACTAATCCCCACAACATGAAATGTTTGACCAACGGAACTAAGTTTAGGTATGAACACCTAGAATGTTCATTCCCCTAATCTTATGCTCTGATACCAACTTATAACACCCCATATTTTCAAAACATTTTTTTTTTAAACAACCTGGAAGCGTTATCCCATTCAACAACATTTACATATAAGATAATATCAAAAGTTAGTTATTACACGTACTATCATTAAGTTATTTCATTACAACCCAAATTCTAGTGGTGTTATTTATACAAACGTTTACGCCAAAACAAAAGTAATCAAGAGTGCCCAGCTTGTCAAACATTTCACCCAAAACCTCTCAACCGAGCATAAGCAAACTTAACCTGCAAAAGTGAGGTGGGGGATTAGCACGAAGCTAAGTGAATAACGATTCTAACAATCTAACTTAGCATAAACAATCAATTCACAACAATCAACTAATAGTAACAATCAAATTAGAGGATCGGTGGTTCTTGAGGTACCCTCAGCCCGCGGATGGCCCACCAAGAACACTTATAATCCACTGCAGGCCAATACAGAGATTTTACCGATAGTTCATTGCTATCTTTAATCAGTATGGACGAATTCACAACGAATGTTCATCAATACCATAAAGATTAACCTATAGCAACTAAACCCAACCGAAATTGACCTCTATCATTCCAACCTATCATGGAATGAGCCACTAGCAATCAATCATTTAACATCAATCAACTTATCAAAAACTCACAATATCAATCTACTTAAAATTGATGTAACTAAATTGTTAACACCAATTTAAACTGTGAGAACCAGTCACTCACTTGTCTCGTTTCAAGCTTCACTCAAAGATCTAATTTTATTGAGTCGTGGTCGGATCTGAAATACAAAAGAATTCAAAGTCAATCCTCACATTACATGTGACAACCGTCAATTTAGGACTATAGTTTAGTGCCTAATCAAGGGTAATACATGTAATTAGTTCTGTGTTAGGCTAATTAATGTATCAATTATTATATATATATATTGTTGAATATATATCTACCATTATGCGGTTTGTTTAAATCGTACGAGTTTCGAATCGAATGTAATTTCGACACAATAAATACGGACGTTGGTGAACAATTTTATTAAGTAATGCAAATATTATTTAATAACGCAACTTTGTTTAGAATATTATTGGTTATGATATTTCGTATCCAAGTTTTATTACACAACTAATATAAACGCGAATCAAATGTAACTTCGCAAACAAAACAAAAGAAAACACCTTTTATAACATAGATCCTAAATATTTAGTAAAATACTTCAACAAAAATACTGAATAATTATTCGCATTTTAAAACGTATGTTAAAACATATAAAATAATTATTTAACGTTTGTACGACGGAGAAAACGAACACCGCACGGAGCGCGGAGGCGCGGACTGTGAGTTTGAACTCCCACCAAAATCACCTCTTTTTTTTTCTCTTTTCCTTCATTTCTCATTTACTTTCTCTCTCTCCTCTCTTAATTTCTCTCTAAATTGCAAATCACCACACCATCACAAATTCACAAAATAAACACGTTAAACGACCTCGAATCTTCAAGCCCCTTTGGAAATAAACGACCACCTCGCGACGATCTACACTTCTACCTTTCCGGAATTTCATTTCGGCGATTTGTAAGTTTCCGACACAACTCCAAAAACTCTCGTTTTTAAGTTTTATAACTTGCTAGTTGTTTGTATAACCTTATAATGTCCTAAAATGGGTTGGGTAAAAATATTAGACCGATCGATGGCCGGAAAATACGTTTTTGAAGTCGAAACTCCGATCAGATCCCGTACGTCGCATTTGGCCTGGCGTAAATGCGACGTAGCGACTTACGTCGCAAAAATACTCAACGTCGCATATAGCGACGCAGCACTCTACGTCGCATTGAATTGCGGACGTCGCACTTAGCGACGTGAACCCCAACGTCGCAGAAATCAACTACGTCGCCTATAGCGACGCCACGCACAACGTAGCATTAAATTGCGAAAGTCGCACATAGCGACGCCGTGCCCAACGTCGCAGTCCGGATCTGCGACGTCGCACCCAACGTCGCACCCAACGTCGCATAAACCAGAACCTAAAAAACACAGATTTTTACTAAGTGTCGAGGCTCGAAATTTTATCACTTGATTTCACCCAAATTCAAGTCCTGATGCGTTTTTCCTTAAAGCAATATAGTAGAAATAAAAATTTTCCAAGCTGACCTGCCAGCTCGACCCCAGCCAGGGGCTCTGCCCCTTGGACCCCGCCAGGGGCTGCCGCCCCTTGGACCCCGCTAACCAGGGGCGCTGCCCCCGGACCCCCGTACTTAGATTCCGTAAGCACATTTTTACAACAAGTGTCAAACTTGTACAACTTCAAAACGCTTACTCGATACAACTTTTCAAATCACAATGGAATATACTTTTCAAGGTTAACACTTCGAGACATAAGGAGAACATTAACATAATTAAATTCCAACAATCACCAACGGGCCGTATACATTTTCAAAACCTAATTCATAATCAAACAAGTCGATGTAACTTGTATCAGTTCAATCAAACAAGTCGTAGTAACTTGTAACAATACAATCAACCAAATCGGGGTAATTTGGACATCAAGTTAAACAAACGATTTAATTGGTAGTCTTTCGAGATACCGGTACAATTAATAACAATTCAAGTGTCGTGGACACATTCAGGTTTCAAGCCTTTGGACATCAATTCACCGCTAATTACTTCAAGTTTACTAAATTAAACACTTCAAGACTCAGGTGAGTTTCATAGCCCCATTTTCACTGCTTTACAACTAGGGGTGTGATATTACTACTCAATTTTGTTTTACAAGTAGAACGCAAGTGCCAAACTTCAAATACTACATGAGTTTCAAGCTAATCAATTTAAAGTCCTCCATAAGCATAGTCTCTAGTATTTTATAGCGTGAATGTTAGTATATGATATCATATGGGATTGACAATCCTCATCCGGGTTAGCACGCACTAACCGGTCAAACGGATGTATTAGCATTTGGGAAGACGAGTGTTGATTAGGCACTCGTAGGAGGCATTTCAAGTTAGGTTTCCTTAATTGGGCCTGGCAAATCAAGTTAAGCTCAGACTATGTGCTCATGGACAGTATAACTTTTATTTTGCTTAATTGCATTTTAAATTCAATATAAATCTTGCGGTTCTGACAACTATACATTGACATACAAACCTGTGAGCTCACCAGCGTTTTCGCTGACCCATTTTAGTATTTATCACAGGTACCCAGCAGTAGTTTGGCTGCACAAGCAGGAATTATTAGCTCGAGTCAGCATACATACAACTAGAGATTGGACTGCATTATTATATTTTGTAAAAGTAATTATGCTATGTAATCTCTCAATTTCAGGAACCGAGCTAATGTAACAATATTTTGATGTAAACATTTACTTTATCTATACAAGTTTAAAACGACGCATATAGTGGTCGTTCATTATATCTTATGTGCTTTGTATATTGATTAGTGACACCCAAATCAAGCTTCCGCAAATCTTTAAATTTGGGGGTGTCACATTACATTATATATAACTTAATATTAACAATCAAACAAGTATTAAGTTATATAAACATATTATGCAAGCAAATATCACATTATAAAGCTTAAAATAAAACATTCAGTCCAGCCCAAGGAATCCGTCCGGATTCAAGGGAATCCGCCCGGATTCAGACAGAATCCGCCGGATTCAACATGAATCCGCCGGATTCCCGACCTCATTTCAGCTCCAATTTTGACCAGAATTCATTCTTGGGAATCCGTTCTGGAATACGATCCGGAATACGCCGGATTCACTTAATCCCGTTTACCCATTTTACCCGGAATCCGCCGGATTCAAAGGAATCCGACCGGATTCCCTGGTTTTTCAGTACCTGCACAGATCATTTCCTGCACAATTGCAACTACGAACCAAAAACCCAAATTCGACCAAACTGAGTTCCAAACACGAATTTTTACCATTCTTTGGTCACAATAACATGTACTAACATCATCTAACAAAGACTCCAACATCAATTCATCACAAATCATCATAATCAACTATAAACTAGCTATTTCATAATCAAACCAAAAACCCAAGAATCTAACAATTTTATTCATGTAATCAGCATGAAATCAACTTAATAAAACTAAGAAATCATCATACAACAATTATTTGAACTTTACAAACTCTAATTCACATCATTCAAGCAATTCATCTACTTTCATCTTTTAGGTTAAACAAGAACTTAAACTTACAAGTAAAGAACAAGGAGATGATGATGAGGATGATGATGATGAGCTTATGATTCAATCTCCAATCTTGATTAAGTCTTGTATACTAATCACTAGCAATTTGTGTAGGTTTGAGTTTGAGGTTTTAAGAAGTAAAATGAAGAACACAAAAGAAAGTTGGGGAAAACATAAGTCGGCCTCATCCCTTTTTAAAACCGACTCCCTTTATTTAACAGTACAATATTATACTACCTTTTGACCTATTGTCTGGAACCTCAATTTCAAATACGATAAATTTATTTTATTTTACCGTCACCTAAGTTTATTTAAAACAAACTATATTTCACTAGTCACAATATTTCCTGAGGCTTATTTACCTACAAATTTCACAATCAAACACAAAATACAAGTAAATATCACAATTAAATATAAAGAAATACCTGTTTCTCCTAGGCCCGATTTGGGGATGTTACACTACGTACACTGGACAACAATTAGACTTTGACAGTATTAGTTTCCCTTTTAGGAAATAAGACTGCCTATATAAATCGGGACTTCTAAATTGGAATCACACTCAAGTAAACATCAACCACCGATCTCAATATACTTGCTAGGCTGAGACTAGGAGTATACATTAATAACGTACATTAGTATAGGCTCTTCATACTAATACCAACCAACTAGGTGATAATTAGTCATACCTAGGCTATTTGCGATACAACTAATATCTAAGTATTGTATATACATATCTAGATACACTAAACGACTTTCATGTGTTTGTTGATTTGACTTATATATATAAAGATATATATATATATATATATATATATATATATATATATATATATATATATATATATATATATATATATATATATATATATACATATTCGTACGCTATCTCGAGCACTTGGTGCTACCAACAGTATAATTATGCATATTAAGGTACATACAATATTACAAACATGATCACACTAGTCGGGCACGTTGTAGTACTGTCGGCTCAATTACTCAAGTCGGGCTTGTCGTAGTACAGCCGGCTCAATCACATACTTTGCTTGCGAGCAATGCGGACGATGTCCAGATTGGACACACAACGATGCCACGGTAAAGTGGGCACAAAACGATGCCACGGTATTGCAGTGGGCACAAGGACGTATTCGCGGTAAAGCGATACACTCACGGATGGGCGGGCTCATGCTCGTGATCCACAACAGTTAACGGGTCGGTGAGATTTCACGCGAGGTCGTTAGCTCAGTATTTGATTAAATACTCTATCGTAGTTCTGCGGGACTACACGGTTACTCATACTCAGCAACGGATCGGCGAGCTTATACTCGAGATCGTTGGCTCAACATTTGGATAAATGCTCTATATTAGTTCTGCGGGATTACAATTTACGTTGCCGGAGGCAACACTACATGCCAGGTAAGCATGCCGATTATTACTCAACATCATATGACGAGGTCATACATTTACTTGGACTATACTCAGGCAGATTTTGCCTCGCATTGGTTTATTTCACTTATACCAGATAGGTATCTAGGCATGGATTGCCACACCCTCGATATGATGCAGTCATACACTTGATAGTATTTAGGCATGTATTGCCTCACGATTGTAGACTCACTATACCTGATAGGTATCTAGGCATGGTATGCCTCATTCCTTACGTACTTAGGTACATACCGCTACTTTTAGGGTAGGAAATACCTAGTGAAATGTATACACATTGGTGTTACATCTTTAATACAATACAAATCAAAATACATGGATTTTGAACTACTTTTCAAAACATACAGGATTTACACTTTATGTTTTCAACTAACAATCCTATGAACTCACCGGCTTTATAGCTGACTCGTTTTAGCATGTGTTCTCAGGTGCCCAGCAGGATTAAGATTGCTACAAGATTATGCTAGCTCGAGTCGCATGTTTTCCAACATTTGGGACCACTCTGCATTTACTTTTGTATTTACAAAGTAAACATTTGAATATTATTGTCAAACTCGCAACGTTGTAAATGTTTTATTTTGGGAAATGTAATAACTATTTTCAAACGTCTCATTTAGAGTCGTTTGCTATATCTTTATGCTTTGATATTTGATTTGGTAACACCCGACCCGACCACTTCCGTAACCCGAAATTTGGGGGTGTTACAGATTGGTATCAGAGCCTAAGGTTATAGTGAACTAGGTTGCATTTAGTGGGCCTAGACTATGACCGTTAGGCAGTATTCCTCATTAGGTATAACTGGTTCAGGGATTACGTCATACGAGTTTAATTTAACATAGCGTAGCTAACTATGTACAATTAAATAAAGATGATGTGACATCTGAAAGGGGTTATACTGGATCAGGAATGCACTAGTTGACTCTGATTGTTATGTGCTAGACACTCTAGGCTATTATATGTGCTGTAGGTATATGATAGGCTTTGTCTGTGTACTACTTCTACGTATATATATATATATATATATATATATATATATATATATATTGAGTATATATAACCAACTCCACTGTATCAGCAAATACTCGCGAAGAGGCACATAGCCGTCTTCTTCATCATCATGACTCAACACTTTCTCCACATGTACGGGTAGGGGAATATCACACTACCACTGAACCTCGGGAAGGAGGTTTAAACATTATCTATTGGATGGAAACCTACATATGCTAAACATTCACAAAATTTAAAGCAAACCAACAAGATTTTCAACTTTGACCATACTGGTTACCATTGGATTAGAGTTGACTAAGTCCACCAAAAATTACCTAAAACACAACTTGATCGTTTAGATCATCACGAATCAACACCTCGGTGTTAGCCATCACGCTACAATTGGAAAATTTCGACCCTTCAAAGCGTTTTGGCCTTAGGGCTACACTTGAACAACACACAGAACTTGGTGCTGCATTACACGGTATGTTGATACCGCAATTTGGCACGTTAGTGCAACACTCACAGTATGTTAATACTGCAATCGGCAAGTTGGTGCTACTTCCAATATACATGTAGACTTGTTATAGTTACATGTACGATTTATACATATACATATACACTTACATAACTGGGCACGAGGTGCCACACTTGACTCTTACTACGCGCGTATACTTGTAAAGTTACGTGTACACCATATATGTATATACGACTAGACTACTGGACACGAAGTGTCACACTCACCGGCATAAAATGACCACATAGCATTACGGTACTAGAGTACTACACTATTGTCCATTGGACTACACACAACAACATAGTCTTGACTGACTACTCTAGGTACACAATTTGGTCGTCATTACGACTACACATTGAAACTACAACCAAATTGGTCACAACACTCGGAGAAACATGAAATTCATGACAACTTAACTAAAGTTAACTCGACAACAGATACTTAAACCGTTGCATTAAAACCACAGAAGGCAGAAGTATGTCTGCCACACGTGATATCAAAAACTTCGACATCAATGATCATAGGACCCCATAACCGTCATTATGAAAACTCACGTGAACTATTTACGTCACGTCAAACTCAAAAGTCCGGTGACTTTCAAACAAACGATGATTTCCACGGTTGGAAATCTGTGTAATACTTTCTTGCGTAGGCAACTGTAATAATCAAAATCTTTGGATAAAGATCTCATAATTGTCGTTTCATTCTTATTCAAGAATCATGCCTCCTAGACGACAAACATACACTCAAGCTGAACGCGACCAATTTGCTGATCAAAGAGTAGCTGAAGCTCTAGCTACACGAAACCGAGCACGACCCTGCACCTATAAGGATTTTCTGAGCTTTGAGCCACTAAATTTCACTGGAACTGAAGGGGCTGTCGGATTAATCCGATGGATCCAGAAAATGGAATCGGTATTCCACATTTGCAACTACCCCGACGACGACAAAGTCAAATACTCCACCTACACTCTCCAGGGTAATGCCCTCACCTGGTGGAATTCCTACGTCCAAACTATAGGGGTCGACACTGCTTACAAACTTCCTTGGGAGGAACTGAAACGAATCATGAGGGACGAGTATTGTCCCTGCGAGGAACTGTACAAACTCGAGAACGAACTTTGGCATCTCACCGTAAAGGACAACGATATCATGACATACACCAATCGTTTTACCCAACTGGCACTTCTTTGCCCAACCTTGGTGAACCCTGAACACCAACGAATCGAAAGGTACATCGGAGGACTCCCGTTACAAATTAAGGGAATGGTCACCGCCTCTAAACCTGCCACTATTCACGATGCTGTTCGCATGACCCACAAACTCATGGCACAGGTGGTTCGACGCGGAACACCTGCAACTAAAAACAACCAAGGAAAATGGAATGGAGATTCCAGCACTAGTCATAACCCAACAAATCAACCCGAACCCTTGAGGTCCTACGCCGCCGAACCTAAAGAAAAACGAGGCTATGCGGGGAACAAACCATTTTGTCACGGCTGTAAACGTCATCATGATGGTTCATGTGGTTTACCCTGTGAAAGATGCCAACGATTTGGACACAAAATCTGGGACTGCAGAGTTCCTGCCAATCCCGACTCACAAAGGATATGCTTCAAATGCAAAGAACTAGGGCATTACAAGAAGAATTTCCCAAACAAACGCAAAATCCACCTGATCGGCTCGGAATGAGTCGAGCAAATCTTCGATAATAATGTAAGCACATCCTTCCTCGAAACATAACCCTACGATTTTGGTTTACAATAAATGTGTACTTTTTTTACTCCCCGAAACCGTTTTTATCGACTTAATGCCGAGTGCGTCATAGGGCTAGTTGACCTAGGCCACGTAAAACTCAAAGTTTGCTTTCAGCAGACTGATTGACTAAACGTTCACCAATCGCATAGTCCCGATAGGACTACTCTCTAAACGGTCACCGTGCGACAATTATCTAGTCCCGAATGGACTACAATTTTAACGGTTACCTAGTAACCATGATTTAATCATACCTTGAGCAAATAACATAGTCAGAATGTCACTAAAATAATAAACTGCGACACAGTCATGGATTGACTGCTTTTCAAACCCGTCATAAGACATGGTATGTCTACTATCTATTCGACAAACCTCTCATTTGTACATGTCTCCCTAGACCCCTCACGATCACGACTCCACTCGAAATTTCGGGACGAAATTTAATTAACAGGGGGAGAATGTAACACCTGGTCAAAAAGTCAATTTCCGAGCCAAATTTAAATTTCAAATAATCGTAATTAGTACGCATTTATAACAAAGTATTTAAAAATGTGATCCAGTTTAAACTTTAAAACGTGTTTTAATTATCTGAAACCGCACGAGATTTAGTTATAGAACTTTAACTTAAACATTTTATTTTTATAAAATGTTTCAATTCAAAATCATTTCGAAATAATATAAACAAAATTATAAATTTAAAATATTAAATTTATATTGCGAACGGGTACAAGAACACGGGTATTTTATATCGCGAATTGGGGACGAAGTGGGGAAAATCCCCTCCCCTTTCCCTCTTGGTCGGCTGCCCCCTTTCCCCCTCCCCCTCCCCATTTCTTGATTTCATTTTCATTCTCAACAACACACACACATCTCCATCTCATCTCTTTCTCTCTCAAATACACCAACAACAACAACTAACAACAACAACAAAAATCACCAACAACAACAACAAAATCGGCAACAGCAGCAAGCAAACAACAACACCATCATCACCATCTTCATCTTCATCATCTCCAACTCCTTCAATTTTTGATTTTGTGCTAAGGAGCTTTAAAACCCTTTTTAAATACTTGTAAAACTTTTATTTACATTCTAGAACGTTTACCCAACAAGATCATGTCCAAAAACGACTCAGAAATGTGTTTTTAAAACCAAAAATCCGAACAGCTCGTCGAACGAGTTGAGATTCCAGATCTCAGTTCGTCGATTGAGCCGAGTCGAGTAGCGAGCCGAGTCGAGCTACGAACCGAACCGAGTAGCGAGCCGAGTCGAGCTACGAACCGAACCGAGTAGCGAGCCGAGTCGAGCTACGAACCGAACCGAGTAGCGAGCTGACTCGAGCTACGAGCCAAGTCGAGCTTCGAGCCGAGTCGAGCTGACTCGACCTACGAGCCGAGTCGAGCTACCTGAACTAACCTGGTCTGCGAAATGGGTTTTTGGCCCAACGATTCGACATTCGCGCAACAACGACATTTTTTTATTATTTACAATGATGACTCATATACAAAAATTATATTTTTGTGAAGAGAAAACAACGAAACGATTTTTAATAATGAGTAAATTGAGAATTATTATCATTACAAACCGTCACAAACGGGCCGTACACCATTCTAAAACTAAACAACAGAAGTGTACTTTCATGACACGTTTAGTTAAACCGATTAGTATCTTACTCATATGACCTCACGTATTTAGGACACTAGAAGGTTACCATTCGGACGGCACGCGTATCATCGTATCACTAACAACTCACAGGTGAGTTCATAGCCCCACTCTTTCAACTGTTTTACTATTTTCGGGGTGAGACGCATGCTCAATTACTGTTTTCGAATTATAATAATAATATTTTATAATTCACACTGTTCTATATTATTGCCATGTAATACAAATGTGTAATACTTAGGAATTACACCCAATCATATTGTCGTAGGACAAACTCATAGTTTAACCTGGATAGGTTACCACTGAACGCTACCATACAAATGAATAGCAATCACGATTATATAATTTGACTAAGTTATCATTAAACCTTGACCATATTGTCACGGGATAATACCATCAATCCACTAGAACCGGTTAGTGCTACGTACACTGGACAACAATTAGACTTTGACAGGATTAGTTTCCCTTTTAGGAACTAAGACTGCCTATACAAATCGGGACTTCTAAATTGGAATCACACTCAAGTAAAAATCAACCACCGATCTCAATATACTTGCTAGGCTGAGACTAGGAGTATACATTAATAACGTACATTAGTATAGACTCTTCATACTAATACAAACCAACTAGGAACCTAGGCTATTTGCGATACAACTAATATCTAAGTATTGTACATACATATCTAGATACACTAAACGACTTTCATGTGTTTGTTGATTTGACTTATATATATAAAGATATATATATATATATATATATATATATATATATATATATATATATATATATATATATATATATATATATACATACATATTCGTACGCTATCTCGAGCACTTGGTGCTACCAACAGTATAATTATGCATATTAAGGTACATACAATATTACAAACATGATCACACTAGTCGGGCACGTCGTAGTACTGTCGGCTTAATTACTCAAGTCGGGCTTGTCGTAGTACAGCCGGCTCAATCACATACTTTGCATGTGAGCAATGCGGATGATGTCCAGATTGGACACACAACGATGCCACGGTAAAGTGGGCACAAAACGATGCCACGGTATTGCAGTGGGCACAAGGACGTATTCGCGGTAAAGCGATACACTCACGGATGGGCGGGCTCATGCTCGTGATCCACAACAGTTAACGGGTCGGTGAGATTTCATTCCTATGTGGTTCGTAGTAGGAAAACATTCCTATGTGGTTCGTAGTATTAGGAAAACATTCCTATGTGGTTCGTAGTAGGAAAACATTCCTATGTGGTTCGTAGTAGGAAAACATTCCTATGTGGTTCGTAGTAGGAAAACATTCCTATGTGGTTCATAGTTCGTGTGAGTGTGAACAGTTAGTTGGATTAATTCCAATATAAATTGCTGGAAACGCATTTCCAAAAGTTAAACCGTTAAGAGACCCGAAGATGGTCTAATGTAAAAGTCATCAGAGAACGTAAGTCGTAACCCTCAAAAGGTCTATGGACGGATTTGCTTGCTATGTTCATAGTGCAAGTTCTAAATCGGTTGGGAGCGATCGTGTATTGGACTAAACTCGTCAAGTATCGAATAAAACTGAAATAGTTAAGTTATCAAGAAGTATCTTCATCTAAAGTGAGTAGGTATGGGAATGTCGTTGGTTCATCACAGAGTTGGTTGTCGTCAGACATGTGTTAGTCTAAAGTGGGACTTGCCATTTCCTACGAGAAATTTTTTTTATTAAAACAGTGAATTTGTAAAAAGAGGGTTTAGCCTCTAAAGTTACATAAATTTCTGGTATATAAAAGGAGTTGTATCTATATCATGTTTTATCACATAACTGCCGGTATCATTTCCGGTTAAATTAACGTTATCACTTATATTACCTACATTGCGATCTTGTCTTTAGAAAGTCTGAGTGAAGGTCAAGTGTTTGTTTATAGGTACATTTTTTTTTATTTGTTAAAAATGTCATCATATTATCTGTTGAAAACTTAATGTCCATCAAAATATGTTGGAAACTCTTATCAGCACGTTGAAAGACTCTGTTTAGCAAAAATTCGTTGAAAGCTCTGGTTATTGAAAAATGTTGAAAATTCTGTTTTGTCAAAAATCGTTTGAAAGTTTACGATTGTGAAAAATCTATAGCGTCTATTCTATTCTCGTGGCGGCGTAGCCTAGCAGCTAGTAACAGAACGATATGATGAGCGGGTTCCTATGCGTATGGAGGGGTATTCATGTCGGAAGATTCTATGCGTCTCAAGAGTTGTAAATAGCCAAATCGTAGTTGCAAAAAGTAGTCATGACAATGACCGAGTAGTGTTCTTGAAGTAGTCAATCATGACTATGTTATTGTTTCGAAATGAACGAATGTTTGATAAAGGTGTTCGGAGCAGTCAAAGTCGCGAATCAAGTTGTGAGTAAATCGTTTAACGAACGTGTCGAAATAGTGACCAAACATGATCAAGTAGAAATAGTATGAATAGGATAAGGTCTAGTTCGAGGAGGTCTGTCCGTTCTTCAAGTCGTGTGTAACGCACGCGATTCATAGGTCTACGATAAAAGTTGGAAGGAAGGGTGTGAAGTAGACGGAGTTCTAACACGCCTAGATGACGAATCCTTATGAGGTTCTAATTCCATACGTGTTCTCGATCGATGATAATGAGAGCGGGAGGAAGAGGGTGAAGTAGATGTCACTTGTTTGGTTGGCGAATTCTCAGGTGTATTATCCTCAAGTGAGTCCTGTTCGATTATGTAGTTGCCCGATAAGGTTGTGCAAGTGGTACCGTTGAAATCTCCACAGTAGTGAGTAAGGCTAGAGCCTCATTTTCAGAGTTGGGTGACGTAGTTGTGGGAGTGGTTGCCGTGAAGGGTGGCAAATAAGTTTAGTGTACGTAAGGTTATATGTATATATACATATATATACACATAAAAGCCTAGCACATAAGCACATATAAAGGTTGGTCCCGTTCTATCCTTGGTCTACGTCTGCTACTGTACTCTCGTTCACTATAACCATTTCAGGTCTTGCATCGAATCTCCTTTAATTGTACATAGTTGATCAAGCTATGTTAAATTAAATTCGAACGATGCAATTGTTGAACCAGTCATAACAAATGAGGAATACTAATCTAACGGTTATAGTCTAGGTCACTAATGCAATCCTAGTTCGCTATAACCTTAGGCTCTGATACCAATCTGTCGCACCCCCAGAACACGTGGCAGCGGAAGTATGAGGTGTCACGGGGGCGCCGACCAAATCAAATATCACAACACAAAGATTAAAGCAAACGACCTCTATATGAGACGTTTTGAAAAATATTACATTACCATAATTCAAATGTTTACTAAATATCTGGAGTTCGCATAAATCGTTAGAGATTTCTAATACATAAATGTTGATACAAAATATCGTAATGCAATCTAATCTCTTGTTGTTTGTGAAAACATGCGACTCGAGCTAATGCTTTCCAAAAGCATCCTACTGCCTTGTTTCCTGTGGGAAGTACTACAGCGTCTGTGAACCTGAGAAATACATGCTAAAAGGTCAACATAAAGTTGGTGAGTTCATAGGTTTGTTAAACAGTTGTCCAAAATATTGGTATGAAACACAAGATTTTTGTTTGTATCGCTAAACCACGATAAGTAAATGTGTTGCACGTATGCAAAGATAATAATGTATACTATTGCCAATATCATATTTGTAAATCACAAGATTTAATAGTTTGTATTGCTTTACCACAATATCGAAATGTTTGTATTGCTTTACCGCAATATCGTTTTGTATTGCTTTACCGCAATATCGTTTTGTATTGCTTTACCGCAATATCGTTTTGTATTGCTTTACCGCAATAACGTTTTGTATTGCTTTACCGCAATATCGTTTTGTATTGCTTTACCGCAATATCATTTTGTATTGCTTTACCGCAATATCGCAAGCGTAAATCAACAGATTTATATGATTGTATTGGCCTTAGTGGAAAAGAAAGTAACTCATGCAATACGTATAAGTGTTCTCCTAACAACAGTTCACATCACGGTTCATAAAATAGTGCATGTATTCTCACCCCAAAACAGTTCAAACAAGTAAAAAGGGGGCTATGAAACTCACCAGAGTTAAGCAGGTAGCAAGCAATAATCAAATAACAAGCAAAGTCCAAAGCGCAACCTTCTAACGTCCTAAACGTATAAGGTTGTGTAAGTAGATGTCTTATAAGATCATCTATAGTGATTGTATAAGTGGGGGTCAATGTCCACTTAAGCCAATCGTGTAGATGGAGGGTTAATGTCCACCTAGAGCTAGTTCATCAACTAGTATGTCCAAATAAGTTGTTCAAGTTCGTTTTAAAAAAAAAAAACGTGTATGACCCGTTGGTGAAAGTTTGTAATAATAATTCATTTAGACATTATTATCAAGTTTGTTTTGTTGTATAATATTTAGTAGTACAAATCGTGTGTTGCAAATAGATTATTTTAGTTTGTATAAGCCTTAAAACCGTAGGTCAAAGTTGGTCAACTTGTTGGTCAAAGCTGGTCAAACTGGTCAAACCTGGTCAAACCTTGTCAAGCTAGTCAGACCTGGTCAAACCTGGTCAAACTGGTTAAACCTTGACAAACTTAGTCAAAGTTGGTCAAACTTGGTGTCTCTAATTGAGACTCAGGATATTTTCATAAATTTAGCATCACTAGCAAAATGTAGCTACACTAGTAAATTGTGGCATCACTAGGTTAGTGTATCTACTTCAGACTTAGGATATTTTCAGAAATTGTAGCATCACTAGCAAAATGTATCAACACTAATAAATTGTGGCATCACTAGGTTAGTGTCTCTACTTGAGACTTAGAATATTTTCAGAAATTGTAGCATCACTAGCAAAATGTAGCAACACTAGTAAATTGTGGCATCACTAGGTTAGTGTCTCTACTTGAGACTTAGAATATTTGGTTCAAGTGTCTTAAGTGTCGGTTTCTAATTCGGGAAACTTTCTAAGTTTAGTTTTAGGTCCAAGTTACTAACTAAGTCATCCAAACCCATTTTTGTTACCACTTTCCAAAAATAGTAAGTTTTGTCGTTTTTAGAAACCGAGCCGTTTTTGTTGACTTGGTCAAACCTACCCGGTTTGACCCGAAACTTTTACCCAACCCATACATTAGTTTATAGAGTCCAAATAATTTATCGGTTCGTGTCGGAGTTCACCCAAAGTGTCGGTTTTTAAAATGTAACTTTAAAGCTTCAAAATCTCACATTTTTCGGTTTTATCGGTTTGGTTCAACATTTATTTTACAAACTTTCTGCTCAAAATAAGTTCTCACAAAAATTACTCATGAATACTCTATGTTTCTAGTGTCTAACATAATTTTTCTAACCATTACAAGGGTCATCTAAGTATATAAATAAAATCCACAAAAGTTCCTATCTCAGATTCTGATTTTACACAGGTCAGTCCTACAAATCGATTTCTAGGGAAAAACACGTACGGATATGGTAAAAACGTAAAACATGAAAGTTGTATATCTTTCAAATACGCAAATTTGAAAAAAAAAAATTCATCTTCTAACTCCTCCTAGGACTCAAGATATGACGTTTTTTGTGAGCTGTGTTTTTGTAGACAGATTATGTATCTTTTATGAATAATTTGTAAAAACGTATTTTAACATGTATTTTGGACATAATCTTGTTGGATGAGCTTTATAACATGTAAATAAACAATATGAAAGTATATAAATCAAAGTTTTGTATGATTCTTACAAAGATTTGAAGTGGAGAAGTCTTAAGCTCTTGAATACTTGAAAAATCCTTGCTAAATGGTGGTGATTTAAGGAGTGGTTCTTGGTGGCTCAATGGTGGATCTTGGTGGTGATGGTGGCTGAGTTTTTCCAGAGATTAGAGATAGAGGGGAGTAGAGAGAAAACCTTGTAGATTTTTGAAAGTAAAAATGAGAAATGAATTACTTTTTGCATGTTTTGTGTCTGGTGGTCAAGAGAAAAATAATAATGAGAATTTGCATGAGATGGGATTGGGTTAGGGGAGGGGTGGCTGGCCCATGGGGGCCCCATCATGTGGGTGTGGTGTTTTAATTTTAGTTTTTGACTGTATTTACGTACTGTGTTCGTTAAATCGTTATTTGCTTCAAATCGTTAAATCGCGTAACGATATTTTGATTCGTTTAATTAACGATATATTTTGGGTAAATTTTTATTGAAGTATTATATAAAATACTTAATTTAAGTTGTCAAATTAATTTTTGACGTTTGTTTGGTTGCCGAAATAAGTTCGCGCGTTATCGTTGCGTTTGAGACGTTTTAACTTAAACGTCTAGGTCTTTCGTGTATTATTTTAACAAAATAATAAATAATGATAAATAACTTCTAAAAAAATATATTAAAGTTATTTATAGTAAGTTTTTCACCAACTTCGTATAATGTGTCGGAATCCGTCCGAACGTTTTGCGTAATATAAAACAATTACGTAGGTGTATATTCACAATAATATACAAATAGTTACAAGTAATTACAAGTATTTAGCCTAAATCACATCTAAATAGACGTAACCAGGGTTTTGGTTAAGTTTAAAAGTTAACCTAAATTGCCGGGTGTCACATTCTCCCCCTGTTAAGAGAATTTCATCCCGAAATTTGCTAGTAGTCATAGTTTGTGTGGTATCTAGTGAAAGTGTGAGTAATTCTGACGTTTTACTAAGTCCACGAAAGGAAAGTTCGTTGTTGTGATGCAACGCATCCATTTGTATGCGTTTGGAGAATTATCTCCGTGTACTATTAGTAGGACAATTATTCCTAAATAGTCAGTCGTAGTAAGGTCATTTACTATAAGTTCGTAGTATTAGGAAAACATTCCTATGTGGTTCGTAGTAGGAAAACATTCCTATGTGGTTCGTAGTAGGAAAACATTCCTATGTGGTTCGTAGTAGGAAAACATTCCTATGTGGTTCTTAGTTCGTGTGAGTGTGAACAGTTAGTTGGATTAAATCCAATATAAATTGCTGGAAACGCATTTCCAAAAGTTAAACCGTTAAGAGACCCGAAGATGGTCTAATGTAAAAGTCATCAGAGAACGTAAGTCGTAACCCTCAAAAGGTCTATGGACGGATTTGCTTGCTAAGTTCATAGTGCAAGTTCTAAATCGGTTGGGAGCGATCGTGTATTGGACTAAACTCGTCAAATATCGAATAAAACTGAAATAGTTAAGTTATCAAGAAGTATCGTCATCTAAAGTGAGTAGGTATGGGAATGTCATTGGTTCATCACAGAGTTGGTTGTCGTCAAACATGTGTTAGTCTAAAGTGGGACTTGCCATTTCCTACGAGAAAATTGTTTTATTAAAACAGTGAATTTGTAAAAAGAGGGTTTAGCCTCTAAAGTTACATAAATTTCTGGTATATAAAAGGAGTTGTATCTATATCATGTTTTATCACATAACTGCCGGTATCATTTCCGGTTAAATTAACGTTATCACTTATATTACCTACATTGCGATCTTGTCTTTAGAAAGTCTGAGTGAAGGTCAAGTGTTTGTTTATAGGTACATTTTCTTTTATTTGTTAAAAATGTCATCATATTATCTGTTGAAAACTTAATGTCAATCAAAATATGTTGGAAACTCTTATCAGCACGTTGAAAGACTCTGTTTAGCAAAAATTCGTTGAAAGCTCTGGTTATTGAAAAATGTTGAAAATTCTGTTTTGTCAAAAATCGGTTGAAAGTTTACGATTGCGAAAATCTATAGCGTCTATTCTATTCTCGTGGCGGCGTAGCCTATCAGCTAGTAACAGAACGATATGATGAGCGGGTTCCTATGCGTATGGAGGGGTATTCATGTCGGAAGATTCTACGCGTCTCAAGAGTTGTAAATAGCCAAATCGTAGTTTCAAAAAGTAGTCATGACAATGACCGAGTAGTGTTCTTGAAGTAGTCAATCATGACTATGTTATTGTTTCGAAATGAATGAATGTTTGATAAAGGTGTTCGGAGCAGTCAAAGTCGCGAATCAAGTTGTGAGTAAATCGTTTAACGAACGTGTCGAAATAGTGACCAAACATGATCAAGTAGAAATAGTATGAATAGGATAAGGTCTAGTTCGAGGAGGTCTGTCCGTCTTCAAGTCGTGTGTAACGCACGCGATTCATAGGTCTACGATAAAAGTTGGAAGGAAGGGTGTGAAGTAGACGGAGTAAATGTAGCACGCCTAGATGACGAATCCTTACGAGGTTCTAATTCCATACGTGTTCTCGATCGATGATAATGAGAGTGGGAGGAAGAGGGTGAAGTAGATGTCACTTGTTGTAACATCCTCCCCAGTGGCCTGGTATTTTTCTATTTAAACTTAGTAATTAATCGTTTTAGAAATTTAATTGTTATAAATTGCTTTATTGTGAAACTTGGTGAAATAGATCTTAGGACTTATTGTGGTTAATAAAATGTTGCTTGGATTAATTTATTAAAGTTGACGGTGCAATAAAATAAATTTCTCGCAAAATGGTTCTAGGTTCCAGACAATAAATTTAGAACGGGTATAAAATACCCATTGTGTTAGGTTGGCTAAATAAAGGGCCGATCCCTTTTTATTGATCACTTTCCCTTTTCATTCCCTCTCATCTATTACACAAAACCCTAACCTAAAATCAAGGTTTGATCATCAAATCAGAAAGTGTAAATTGAAGTTGTGAATCCTAGCAAGCATCATCATCATCTAGCTTGATTTATCTTGCTCTTCTATTAATTGTAAGTAAGTTTTTATTTCTTAAACTCAAGTGATAGGTTTGATGAGAATTGATGAATTGATTTGGTTTCTTGAGTTATATGGTGATTATATGTGATACATGATGATATGTGATGATTCTAGACTAGTTATATAGATTAAATTTAACTTTTGGAGCTATGATTGAAGTTAGTTGAAACCTTAAATGAGTTTCATGGAATTGGTATGAAAATGGTATGATTTGATGTTATTGTTGTCGATTTATGTTAACTAGAAGTAAGGGTGTGTTCCTAAGGTGCTAACAATCGTGTATAGACTAAAGTATAGTGCAAATTTGAGATTTTTGGGTAAAAGTTCGTGCAAGCATTTGGACTTGCAGCTGCTGCTGCTGATTTGATGAACTAGCCGGCGGCTTGGAAGCTTAGCCGGCGGCTAGCGGGTTTTGGTTGGGGAGGCCGGCGGCTATGAAGCCGAGACGGCGGCTAATTGCCTTTGGCCGGCGGGTCAAAGACCCTAGCCGGCGGGTAAAAATAGCCTTAAAACACGTTTTATTTCTGTTTGCTTAAAACGGGTTAGAGCCGGCGTCCCAGGGTTGGGAACCGGCGGCTGGCCTTGGAAGCCGACGGCTTCTTGGCCTAGCCGGCGACTAAGGTGTCCAGTTCCACTTTCCGTATTTACTTGCTATAACGTGATATTAATTGGTTGATACGTGTTATATAACGATTAGTAACACACGAGTGGGACTTATAACTTAGATAATAGTGGTTTTAAATCCCTAATGCGATTAATTGATATGAGTTATATGTTGATGATTTCAATTACTAACTTGTTTATGATGTTGATCCTCAGATCCTCTAAAAGACAAAGTAGCACCTGGAATCTGAGTTGGTAAAGACGAAGGTATCGGTGAGTGGATTCGGAACTCACCATTGAACTTAGTTGTAATCATTGGATTACAACGAATAAGTGTTGATATATTGTTGTTGCTTATTTAATATA
Source organism: Helichrysum umbraculigerum (assembly GCA_949592205.1). Taxonomy (NCBI): domain Eukaryota; kingdom Viridiplantae; phylum Streptophyta; class Magnoliopsida; order Asterales; family Asteraceae; genus Helichrysum; species Helichrysum umbraculigerum. The sequence continues at coordinate 92,891,383 of CATIUR010000002.1, read as the reverse complement.
CCTTGTTGATTATTACTCAATGTGCAATGTGTGTGGCCTTCGGGCATCAGTTGTTAATGAGGTCAACGAGTTGTTGAATGGTTGGTTGGGCTATTTTAGTGTTTGGATGTATGGAGCTTTTAGGGGTTTTAAAGGGTTAAAAAGCTAAAAGCTAAAAAGCCCCAAATCTGGAGCTGTAAGCTACCGCTATAAGCTAAAAGCTTACCGCGGAGCCAAACACCCTCTTAGAATGCTAGATGCAGAAGTTGAGATCTTCTGATGAGAATCATGGGTTCCTAAGTCAAGATCTAAGAATTGCCCTATGGTTCTAGATTCATCGTCTGAATTAGCGGAGATAACTTCGGAAGAGGATAAAGATGAAGAGTAGACGTCAGATTCCAACTCTTGTTCTAAGCAGGCGAAGAACTCAGCGTCATCCATGGCCATCATTTCTTCGGACGTCTTGAGGGCGAGTGGAGAAATGGGGCTAGACGGAAACGAATCATAGGAAGATGTTTTTGTATTTTTCATTTTATATTAAACTATCTAAATTATTCTAAGGAAAGCAAATAACTACCAACTAAGTTTGGGAAAACCTAATTGGAAAGGGTCTCCTAAAAGCTAGAATATCTAAGGCGGCTTCAAATCGTAACGCTCTACGATCCCCGGCAGCGGCGCCAAAAACTTGTCGTCACCTCTATCAGTCGGTCGGATTTGACTCCGGTCGTTGTTCCAACAGCAACAGAAGCGGCGGACAGTGAGTTTTAAATTTATATGAGTTGGGGCTCAAACTATAAGTACTACCTACCTTGGGAGCAAGCAGTAAGTATAACTCGAGGTCGTTCTTAAATCGGAGTGAATTGAAATAAAGCGGGTCACTAAAGATTATGGTCGCAATTAGGATGGGGGTAGGTAGATAGATCTTGGATTGATTTGGTTTTCTAATTATCCTAAATGCAAAAAAGTAAATAACGAGAAATGAAATTAGGGTTTAAGCAGACAGGTAGAGATGTGATTGCTGAAACTTGGATACTAGGGTTTCGGGATGATGTTCATTATAAAATTGATTGGAGATTTACCAGAATAAGAGTAGACATACTTTCGGTGTATACACTAGGACCCTACGTTCAGGTGAAACCCTAGAAACATATGTCACTGGAATCCTAGGTTATCATGATTCTGATCAGATCAGGCTGTTTTCAAACCCTCCTGAGCCTTTGCTTAACTAAGACAAAGTCACCCTAAATGTTCTAGGGATCAGGCATAAGGCAACAGACCGCAATTGTATTTACTGACCTTTCTTAACACCTAATCATCTATTTACTTTCATTATAGCAAATACTGATTGTATCCTGTGTATGTTAAACTATTGGTGTGATTAGGGTTTTGCATGTCTAGGTATATGATTGACACTACCCTGTATTGTTTCTATTGAAGCACATACTTAACCATCATAAATATAGACCCTCCTTTACAGTCAAGCGTTCATCCCTAGGAATAATCACGGTGTACAGGGCAATTAGGCATTTCCACAGTGTTCCAAACCCTAGATGTACTGACGGTGTACTGGGCATTTAAGCATTTCCACAGTGTTCCAGATCTTAGGTGTACTAACGGTGTACAGTGCAACAAGCATTTCCACAGCTTTGATTCCTAGACCACAGTTCTAGAAGGATCACTTCTAGGTAATTCACGATGAAACAATCCATGGCATTTCCTTAGCTTCCACGTATTTATACTCCACACGAGGTGTTTCCAACGATATACGAAGTACCGTGCCTTTTAAAGGAAAGTTCATAGTTTCATACTGTAACTGGAGATAACTGTATATTCATAGTATTAGGGTTGATCAGATCCTATCCTAGGGCAACAGTCACGTGAAAGTCTGGAAAGGGTGATGAGAGACTAGATCTATATTCAGGATAAGCTTAACCAGATACACAGCATAACAATTTCCAATCGTATAAATGAAACATTAATTTAACATCATCCCTACTCCTAATATCTACATTTCAACAATCACAATATTAAACTACTCTATAAACATGGCAATATGCAGAATACAAACTGAAATAACATAAAGCACAAGCATTATAACAGTAAGTAAAGTTTAGATATCACCGGGAATACAGCAGCGTAATACTGAGGATTACAAATAGTCTAAACTTGAAAAACTCGTTACAACAAGATTATTAAGCTAAAACTTCCCCTAGACTCGAACCGTAAGCTCAACCCTAACCTTTCTCCTCTAACTCCTAAGAGTAGTGCTAGAGAGAGAAAGTTAGAGAGAGAAATTGAAAGAAAAGAGAGAAATAAGAAAAGTGAGAGAATGAGAAATGTGTGAATGTGTTGAGGTGTATAAAATGAGGAGGAGTGATCCCCTATTTATAGGCAAAGCTCAAAAATCAGCCGTACAACTCGCGAAACAGCACGTACAAGCAAATGATGCACGATACAGGGTACAGGGGGCCGCATACGGCCTTGGTAGGGCCGTATACAGTGTTAGGTAGGTCGTATACGGTCTCTGTGGGGCCGTATACGGTTCCCAGGGCCGTATACGGTGTTCGTCTTATTTCGTTCGTTGCTTAAAACGCACGTATCTCCTTCGTTATGCGTCCGTTTGACCTGATTCTTTCGCCTGTGGTTTCGTAATTCCGTTACGCTTCTAATGATGCCAACTTCACTGAAATTGGATGTGTATAGCTCAAGCATAGCCGAAATGACTTTATAGGGTCTGATACTGCTCAGTCTTCTCCGTTCTTTATCCGATTTGCATGATTCTTGATTTTCCCGTCTCGATTTTACCTGTTTTATCATATGATGAAGTTAGAATGTGATCTATATAAGGTAAATGAGGCCGGGTGATTTTGTGCACGTTTATTCGTCCTGATTTGCTTGTTATTTGGACGTTTTAGGTGATTTTTGCAGCAACGCCTATATTTAGACCACTTTAGTGAAATTTAGTAAATAATGATCATTTTGGAATGTTTTCACTAAAGTTACGTCCAAAAAGTGCGGAATATTGCCCTTAAAAACATGACTATTTGAGTCATATCAGAGTTTATCAGACCTAGTTCTTCACCGTGGGGTGCACCGGTATTATTCGTGAAAAAGAAAGACGGGTCGTTGCGTATGTGTATTGATTATAGAGAATTGAACAAGAGGATAGTAAAGAACAAATACCCTCTGCCCAGAATAGATGATTTATTTGATCAGTTGCAGGGTTCTTCGGTATATTCTAAGATTGATTTGAGGTCGGGTTATCATCAGGTTCGTGTTCGGGAATAAGATATTCCTAAAACGGCTTTTCGTACTAGGTATGGGCACTATGAATTTTTGGTTATGCCTTTCGGTTTGACAAATGCTCCAGCAGTGTTTATGGATTTGATGAACCGTGTTTGTCGACCTTTCTTGGATAAGTTTGTGATTGTGTTCATTGATGATATCCTTGTGTATTCGAAATCTGAAGCTGAGCATGCCATGCATTTAAGGTTGGTTCTTGATACTTTGAAACGAGAACAGTTGTATGCAAAATTTTCTAAATGTGAATTTTGGATTCGAGAAGTTCAATTCTTGGGCCATATAATTTGTAAGGATGGTGTGAAAGTAGATCCGTCGAAAATCGAGGCTGTGATGAAATGGAATGCCCCAAAGTCTGCTTCTGAAATAAAGAGTTTCCTTGGATTAGCGGGTTATTACCGGAAATTCATAAAGGATTTTTCTAAAATTGCCGATCCGTTAACTAAGTTAACCCGTAAGGATGAGAAATTTGTGTGGACTAATCAACAGGAACAAGCTTTTCAGACGTTAAGGCAATTGTTGTGTCAGGCACCTGTGTTGACATTACCCGATGGTTCAGATGACTTTATTGTTTATTGTGACGCTTCTCATTCGGGTTTGGGCTGTGTTCTTATGCAAAGGGATAAAGTTATTGCCTATGCTTCTCGTCAGTTGAAACCGCATGAAAAGAATTATCCCACTCACGATTTAGAACTTGCAGCAGTTGTTTTTGCCTTAAAGCTTTGGAGACATTATTTATATGGTACTCGATGTGTTGTTTGTACTGACCACAAGAGTCTTCAGTATGTGTTTTCTTAGAAAGAGTTGAACATGCGTCAGAGACGATGGCTAGAATTAATCAAGGATTATGATTGTGAAATCCAATACCATCCTGGCAAGGCCAATGTTGTTGCTGACGCTCTGAGCCGAAAAAGTAATTCCGATAGAGTTTATTACTTGAAAGTGGATGTTTCCTCCGACTTGATCAATCAAATAAAAGTTGCACAATTAGAAGCTTTGAAGGATCATAATTTGAAAACCGAGATTATGTTGAAAAGAAAGGATGAGTTGGTCGAAGACTCGAGAGGATTAATGACCTATCAATCTCGTGTATGGATACCTTTACTTGGAAATATTCGGGATTTGATTTTGAATGAAGCACACAAATCTAAACTATCTATTCATCTCGGTAGTACTCGTATGTACAATGATTTGAAACCGTTGTATTGGTGGCCAACAATGAAGACCGACATTGCAAAATTTGTGGGTGCTTGTCATATTTGCTCTCAAGTCAAGGCTGAACATCAAAAGCCGTATGGATCATTGAAACAGTTGGAAATACCCGAGTGGAAATGGGAACACATAACCATGGATTTTGTAACTAAATTGCCGCGTACTGCTCGAGGTAATGATATGATTTGGGTTATAGTTGATCGGCTGACAAAAAGCGCGCATTTTCTTGCTACAATTGCTCAGTTGTACATTAATGAAATCGTCTCGAGACATGGTATTCCGTTGTCGATTGTGTCTGATCGAGACTCTCACTTTGTTTCTCGTTTTTGGCAAAGTTTACAACATGAATTGGGGACACGTGTAAACCTTAGTACAGCTTATCATCCGCAAACAGATGGTCAATCAGAACGCACAATTCAAACATTAGAGGATATGCTTCGTGCTTGTGTTTTGGAATATGGAGGTTCGTGGGATTCACACCTCCCATTGGTCGAATTTGCTTATAACAACTCGTATCATTCCAGTATCGGTATGCCTCCGTATGAAATGTTGTATCGTCGATGTAACACCCCCAAATTTAACAGTTTGCGGAAACGACGTTTTGGGTGTTACTAATCAATAATCACAAGCACAAAGGATACAGTGAACGACTCTAAATGAGACGTTCGAAAAGTTAATACATTAATACATAAGTAGTTTCAAAATACAAGCTCGAGTTCAGTAATTTCCTAGAGATTCTAGTACATAACAGTAAGTACAAAAAGTAATGCAATAAAATCTCCAAGCTTGTAATGCATGCGACTCGAGCTAAGTAAGCTTATCCTGCTGGGCATCCCTACTGATGCTGTGTACCTGAGAAGCATTACTAAAACAGTCAACCAAAAAGGTTGGTGAATCTCACAGGTTTGTAAATAAGTAAACAGTTTGAACACACAATTAGTATTTGTAAATCATAGCCAGCCAATAATTAATGATCACAGGATATGCTCATCATTAACTTAAGTTTTAATAAGTGGGTGGTTGCAGTTTATGCAAACCGTTTGATACAATCGCCATGAGCCACCATAGTTGAAGCTTAACGTATAGTAAATATAGGTACCCCCTCATGAATGTAATCCAAAACATTCATACGGAACGAGTAAGAAACGCCCGTTTCTACAGGAACGGTTCGTGGTAGTGCGTGCTACCCCGGGCGGGGATTGTCAGTCCCATATGGATCCATATACTAAAACTCGCGCTTATCACATAACTAACAACTATGATTCAGGAGGATTTCATTGGATTAGTCGTAAAACTCATGCAATTGGCGTATCGTTAATCTCATACAGTAAGTAAATCGTGGCAGCAAGTAAGTTTTGTGTGTTCATGTAAAACAGTAATGCATCTCACCCCTGAGTATAAAACAGTAAAGTAGGGGCTGTAAGACTCACCTGAGTCTGGCAGACAATGCAGTAAGTAAGCAAGTAGTATTCCCGTACTAGCAACCCTTAGCGTCCTAATACGCGCAAGGTTTAGTAAGTAAATGGAATACTTGTAAAGTATCCATGCTAGTTGTCCACTTAACTAGGAAATGTCCATTTGTTTGTTTGTAAGTTTGTAATTGTTTGTAAATCGTAGTTTGTATAAAAGTTGTACGGTTCGTTTGTTATCGGTGTATAATAATAATTCCATCCATTATTATTATGTATTCATAGTAGTTGTACAGTTGTAAAGTATACTCGTATGATCGTTTGTTTGTATTACAACATGTATCGTTTGTGTACGTTCCAATGGGCTTAGTCCCCAAAGGGTACGAGTAAAACCTCGTAAGTATTCGTATGTAAGTTCGTATCAGTTAACGTGTAATCCAGCACGTAACTAGTGGGTGAACTTGTAAGTTCATATCGGGTGCAATCCCGTGTAGTTGTACAAGTGTAAGTTTGTTGGAGTGTAGTCTCCTAAGTAATTCCAGGTGCGTGTGTGAGTGAAATCTCACGTTCAATTTAAGTATAATGGTGTACGTATTCGAGTATTGTTGTATACTTCCAAAAGTATAGTATTTTCATGTATAAATCGTATCGTATTTGATTCCGTATTTGAAAAGTGATTCCAACACTTAGAATATATTTTGTTTTCTGATCTGGGCTATCTGCGACACAAGACTTGTGTCGCAGACCATATGCGACATAATATACGACATAGCATGCGACATAGGTGTTGTGTCGCATGAACTTTTGGTCCGATGCGACACAAAGGTCTGTTTATGATTTTGGCTCGGTTTTGGGGTCAAACGTTCGAGTCTTGACCTGAGGCTTTTATCTAAGTTATATTATGGCAAAATAACACTTAACAACTTATATTTACGTTCTAGAGGTTCTCGAGGTGTCGGTTTTTATGAAATTACCAAAACAGTCCCCGGGTTAAGGTTTTCCAGATTTTGTCTTAACGAAACCCTCGTTTTCTCTAACGGTTAGTCCGAATAAAGTCCCGCAAAAATTACCAACTGTTCTCCTATGTCTCTAGATCATTTCTTTATTTTCCCGAGAACTTTAGTGTCCATCTACTATTTTTAACAAAAATTAAGAAATGATATATACAAATTCCGGCCAAAACAGTGATATGTCCGAAGATCAAGTAATAGCCGATAATGGGTGTATTTCTGGAGGTAGCTAAAGAAGAACTTTTTGTTTACGACGAAAATACCAAACTTTTCCAAGTGGTCTCACCCGTTTATTTAGTCTACAACTCGAGTTATGGTTGTTTTCGTGAGGTCGTTTTTCTGGGCAGAAAACTGTGTATGTATATGTGTTTCAAAAACGAGTTTTGATCAAAGATTTGGACATTTCTTTGTTGGATAAGCAACCTAACATGTGTATAAACATTATAAAAGTATGTTCAAGAAAAGTTTGAGGTTCTTACAATAGTCGGTTTGAAAAACCGAGAAGATAGAAACGTAGGGAATCGCGAGGTGATCGTTTTCTTTCAAAGGCTCCAAGCAATCCAAGGCTTTAATGTGGTGTTTTTGTGATGATTTAAGGGTGGTTTGGGGCTGTTCTTGGGCTCTCAAAAACGCAGCAAACAAGAGAGAGAGAGAGAGTTGGAGTGTGAGAATGGTTGATTGAAATGGAAGAGGTATGGTGTTGATGTTTGTTTATCACTTCAAGCAAGGGCAAGAGTAGGTATGGGAGGCCATACTCTTGCTGCAGATTTCGTGGGTGGGGGCCCACCAAGTGGGTGTGTAACTTGTTCCTCCAATTTACGCTAAGTCCCGTGTTCGTTTACCCGCTCGTTTTGCGTTTTAGTTAATCGTATAACGTTTTATATATTACGTTTTGTTAACGATTTAAAATCCGATATTTTAAGTAATTGTTCCACTCAAATAACATATCTTAAGTTGTTAAAATAATATTCGAGATTTCGTTTAGTCATCGGGCGCGTTTCGTGTACTTTCGTCGCGTAAAGTTACGTTTTAACAAAACGTATAATCGTGTAATATATTTTCGTAATATATTAAAGTAAATAATGTTTGTTTGGATAAATCCACATTATTCTAAAAGTTTGTCACCAACGTCCATATTTTGTACCGAATCGTATACGTGTATATATATATATATCACTCATATATATAGTAAGTAAGTAATGTATTTAATCCTATTTCATATTAAATACAAGTAGTAAACACGTAATTAGGAAAATTTTAAATTTACCCTAATTTTGGGGTTGTTACATTCTCCCATTGTTATGAAAATTTCGTCCCGAAATTTGTTTGAAGTCCTAATCGGTCTCGGTTGGGATGTTGGGAAAAGTATCGACCATTTGTCCACGGGACATGGTCAGTCGGAAATTTGACGTTCGACGTATAGCTACAATGTGTACTAGTAGCCTATAGTAGTAAGGTAAGTTCTATAGTATTCGTAGTAAGGCAGTTGTCAGGTAGTGACGTACCCTTAGTTTTGTTGCCTAGAGGTAGTGGGCAATTGGCCTTGAGGTGACGAGCACTCCCACAGTTGAAGCACAGGTCCGCCTTAGGAGGGTTCGTACTTTTAGTGTATGATTTGCATCGACCGATAGGTGTAGCACACGGTCCTTCATGATGTCGAGTGCATTGAGAACAGAAAGGCTTCTTTCCCTTGTAGTTTCCTGCAGTGTTGGTTGGGGAGGTCTTCACCCTTTTAGCTGGAGGCGGTGTGCAATCAGTGTCGGTATCCTCGTCAACAGAAGTACTGTGGGAAATTGGTGGTGAAGTAGAGTTCTCTAAGGCTATCACACGTAGTTCGTATTCACGTATACGCGCATCATTTCGGAAGACAATTTGTCGCAGATCCTTGATGTCTTCCCGTGCTTCGTTTAGTTGCTTTCGTACCGAGTTAAGAGCTTTGCTGAGGTGATTGACCAATTCTGTACTCTGGTCCACAGTGATGGGTGCTTTGGCAACAGTTAGAGCAGCAGGAGGGGTAGGTGCTGTTGCTGATTCAGCGGAATGTTCTGTATCACTCTCGAGTTCGAGAAGGTAAGGAAACATCATTGGTTCCTCGTTGAGTGGTTCATCATCCAATGTAGGGTTGTTGACGGAGTGAGTCGTCATTTCCTACGAAATAAGTGTTCTATTTAATAATTGTCTCAAGTAAGTGAAGTTCTATTGGATGACCTGTTTAAAATAACGAATAGTAGGCGAGTTCCCGGTCTCAACCAGTGTGAGATAATTGGGAAGGAAATTTGGTTGCTGTATTTAAAGTGCATCGTAAGTTACGCTGTCAGGATTTCAAGTGGTCGGTCGTTCTCTAATCCTATTGGGTACTTAGGATCTAAGAGAGTATACATGAAACATGAGACAATCAGATAAAAGTTATTTGATGAGAAATTTTTAAGAAGTTACTCGAAGTAAATCAGATTGTCTAAGAATGAACATACCCTAATTCGCATTCGGGTCTTGATAGGTTTTGTTCTTATAAAGTAAGGAGGTCATTGTATACTGTGTAATTTTGTTGACTATCCAGAGTTTGAAATTTGTTTAAAGTTGTGTACTATAAGTAAGTTTACACGGTTTTGAAATTTTGAGAATTTTATAAAACATTTCGTAAGAAATTTTGTAACATGTTTGGTAAAAATACATTTGTTAGAAAATTTTGATGGTGAATGTCGGTTGAAACATTTGAAGTCTGATGAAAACTTGAGTCGAAAATGGTTCGGTTGAAATTCTAGTCAGCGACAAAGTTTTGAAATTTTTGTTTAACAAAATCTGTTCAAAAACAGGAATTATGAAAAAGTTTCGGGGTAAAAGCATGTTGAAATTTGTTGAAAATGGTTTTCCTAGGATACACCTAACGGTACAGTGGAGTACGTTGTAGAATGTTATAGACGTAGAATTAGGTAGGTGGTAGCGAATGAAAACATAGTCTCGATCTTCATATCGAAGGACGTTGGAGTAGCTATGTTTGTCGGTTATGTGAAATCATAAGAGTCGACTAAGAAATGAAATGACGGAAATCAGGCTGTCGTTATTCGGTGTAAGCCGTAAAGAGAATTTCGTAGGTGTCGAGAGGGAGTATTTCGTCGATGAATGAGGCCTATATATGTATATGTACGTATATCACATAATAGCCTAGTGTGTGTCTAGCACAAACAAGTAAAAGTCCCGGTTCTCTCGAGGTCAGAGTCAGCTATTGCATTCCTGTTCAACATAACCCCTTTCAGAACTTACATCATCTTCATTTAATTGTACATAGTTGATCAGGCTATGTTAAATTAAACTTGTATGCTGTAATTCCTGAACCAGTTATATCTAATGAGGAATACTGCCTAACGGTCATAGTCTAGGCCCACTAAATGCAACCTAGTTCACTATAACCTTAGGCTCTGATACCAATCTGTAACACCCCCAAATTTAACAGTTTGCGGAAACGACGTTTTGGGTGTTACTAATCAATAATCACAAGCACAAAGGATACAGTGAACGACTCTAAATGAGACGTTCGAAAAGTTAATACATTAATACATAAGTAGTTTCAAAATACAAGCTCGAGTTCAGTAATTTCCTAGAGATTCTAGTACATAACAGTAAGTACAAAAAGTAATGCAATAAAATCTCCAAGCTTGTAATGCATGCGACTCGAGCTAAGTAAGCTTATCCTGCTGGGCATCCCTACTGATGCTGTGTACCTGAGAAGCATTACTAAAACAGTCAACCAAAAAGGTTGGTGAATCTCACAGGTTTGTAAATAAGTAAACAGTTTGAACACACAATTAGTATTTGTAAATCATAGCCAGCCAATAATTAATGATCACAGGATATGCTCATCATTAACTTAAGTTTTAATAAGTGGGTGGTTGCAGTTTATGCAAACCGTTTGATACAATCGCCATGAGCCACCATAGTTGAAGCTTAACGTATAGTAAATATAGGTACCCCCTCATGAATGTAATCCAAAACATTCATACGGAACGAGTAAGAAACGCCCGTTTCTACAGGAACGGTTCGTGGTAGTGCGTGCTACCCCGGGCGGGGATTGTCAGTCCCATATGGATCCATATACTAAAACTCGCGCTTATCACATAACTAACAACTATGATTCAGGAGGATTTCATTGGATTAGTCGTAAAACTCATGCAATTGGCGTATCGTTAATCTCATACAGTAAGTAAATCGTGGCAGCAAGTAAGTTTTGTGTGTTCATGTAAAACAGTAATGCATCTCACCCCTGAGTATAAAACAGTAAAGTAGGGGCTGTAAGACTCACCTGAGTCTGGCAGACAATGCAGTAAGTAAGCAAGTAGTATTCCCGTACTAGCAACCCTTAGCGTCCTAATACGCGCAAGGTTTAGTAAGTAAATGGAATACTTGTAAAGTATCCATGCTAGTTGTCCACTTAACTAGGAAATGTCCATTTGTTTGTTTGTAAGTTTGTAATTGTTTGTAAATCGTAGTTTGTATAAAAGTTGTACGGTTCGTTTGTTATCGGTGTATAATAATAATTCCATCCATTATTATTATGTATTCATAGTAGTTGTACAGTTGTAAAGTATACTCGTATGATCGTTTGTTTGTATTACAACATGTATCGTTTGTGTACGTTCCAATGGGCTTAGTCCCCAAAGGGTACGAGTAAAACCTCGTAAGTATTCGTATGTAAGTTCGTATCAGTTAACGTGTAATCCAGCACGTAACTAGTGGGTGAACTTGTAAGTTCATATCGGGTGCAATCCCGTGTAGTTGTACAAGTGTAAGTTTGTTGGAGTGTAGTCTCCTAAGTAATTCCAGGTGCGTGTGTGAGTGAAATCTCACGTTCAATTTAAGTATAATGGTGTACGTATTCGAGTATTGTTGTATACTTCCAAAAGTATAGTATTTTCATGTATAAATCGTATCGTATTTGATTCCGTATTTGAAAAGTGATTCCAACACTTAGAATATATTTTGTTTTCTGATCTGGGCTATCTGCGACACAAGACTTGTGTCGCAGACCATATGCGACATAATATACGACATAGCATGCGACATAGGTGTTGTGTCGCATGAACTTTTGGTCCGATGCGACACAAAGGTCTGTTTATGATTTTGGCTCGGTTTTGGGGTCAAACGTTCGAGTCTTGACCTGAGGCTTTTATCTAAGTTATATTATGGCAAAATAACACTTAACAACTTATATTTACGTTCTAGAGGTTCTCGAGGTGTCGGTTTTTATGAAATTACCAAAACAGTCCCCGGGTTAAGGTTTTCCAGATTTTGTCTTAACGAAACCCTCGTTTTCTCTAACGGTTAGTCCGAATAAAGTCCCGCAAAAATTACCAACTGTTCTCCTATGTCTCTAGATCATTTCTTTATTTTCCCGAGAACTTTAGTGTCCATCTACTATTTTTAACAAAAATTAAGAAATGATATATACAAATTCCGGCCAAAACAGTGATATGTCCGAAGATCAAGTAATAGCCGATAATGGGTGTATTTCTGGAGGTAGCTAAAGAAGAACTTTTTGTTTACGACGAAAATACCAAACTTTTCCAAGTGGTCTCACCCGTTTATTTAGTCTACAACTCGAGTTATGGTTGTTTTCGTGAGGTCGTTTTTCTGGGCAGAAAACTGTGTATGTATATGTGTTTCAAAAACGAGTTTTGATCAAAGATTTGGACATTTCTTTGTTGGATAAGCAACCTAACATGTGTATAAACATTATAAAAGTATGTTCAAGAAAAGTTTGAGGTTCTTACAATAGTCGGTTTGAAAAACCGAGAAGATAGAAACGTAGGGAATCGCGAGGTGATCGTTTTCTTTCAAAGGCTCCAAGCAATCCAAGGCTTTAATGTGGTGTTTTTGTGATGATTTAAGGGTGGTTTGGGGCTGTTCTTGGGCTCTCAAAAACGCAGCAAACAAGAGAGAGAGAGAGAGTTGGAGTGTGAGAATGGTTGATTGAAATGGAAGAGGTATGGTGTTGATGTTTGTTTATCACTTCAAGCAAGGGCAAGAGTAGGTATGGGAGGCCATACTCTTGCTGCAGATTTCGTGGGTGGGGGCCCACCAAGTGGGTGTGTAACTTGTTCCTCCAATTTACGCTAAGTCCCGTGTTCGTTTACCCGCTCGTTTTGCGTTTTAGTTAATCGTATAACGTTTTATATATTACGTTTTGTTAACGATTTAAAATCCGATATTTTAAGTAATTGTTCCACTCAAATAACATATCTTAAGTTGTTAAAATAATATTCGAGATTTCGTTTAGTCATCGGGCGCGTTTCGTGTACTTTCGTCGCGTAAAGTTACGTTTTAACAAAACGTATAATCGTGTAATATATTTTCGTAATATATTAAAGTAAATAATGTTTGTTTGGATAAATCCACATTATTCTAAAAGTTTGTCACCAACGTCCATATTTTGTACCGAATCGTATACGTGTATATATATATATATCACTCATATATATAGTAAGTAAGTAATGTATTTAATCCTATTTCATATTAAATACAAGTAGTAAACACGTAATTAGGAAAATTTTAAATTTACCCTAATTTTGGGGTTGTTACAGTCGACATTGTAGAACACCGACATGTTGGCTTGAGGCCGGTGAGAAACAGTTTGCTGGACCTGACATTGTGCAAATGACAGCTGACAAGGTGGAAATTGCCCGTGAAAAGTTAAAAGCCGCGCGCTACAGACAGAAACGGTATGCAGATCCGAAAAGACGACCGGTTGTATTTTCTGAGGGTGAACTTGTATATCTCAAAGTTTCTCCATGGAAAGGTGTAATCCGATTTGGAAAACGGGGAAAGTTAGCACCTAGATATATTGGTCCGTTCAAAATTCGACAAGTTGTTAATGACCAATCAGTGACATTGGATCTTCCTCCTGATCTTGCGGGTATTCATAGCACGTTTAATGTGTGTTATTTGAGAAAGTGTAACATCGAAGATCAGTCGCAAATCCTCCCGTTACAAGATTTGAGGGTGGATCAAACTCAGAAGTTGGTTGAGGAACCGGTAGAAATCCTTGATAGGAAGGTTACCAAACTTAGGAAGAAACAAATTCCTATGGTATTAGTAAAGTGGAAACATAGTTTAGGTTCCAATCTAACTTGGGAGTCTGAGGAGTCAATGAAGTCTAGATATCCTGGATTTTTTGATGGTGTTGAGATTTCGGGGACGAAATCTCCTTAAGAAGTGGAGATTTGTAACATCCTCCCCAGTGGCCTGGTATTTTTCTATTTAAACTTAGTAATTAATCGTTTTAGAAATTTAATTGTTATAAATTGCTTTATTGTGAAACTTGGTGAAATAGATCTTAGGACTTATTGTGGTTATTAAAATGTTGCTTGGATTAATTTATTAAAGTTGACGGTGCAATAAAATAAATTTCTCGCAAAATGGTTCTAGGTTCCAGACAATAAATTTAGAACGGGTATAAAATACCCAATGTGTTAGGTCGGCTAAATAAAGGGCCGATCCCTTTTTATTGATCACTTTCCCTTTTCATTCCCTCTCATCTATTACACAAAACCCTAACCTAAAATCAAGGTTTGATCATCAAATTAGAAAGTGTAAATTGAAGTTGTGAATCCTAGCAAGCATGATCATCATCTAGCTTGATTTATCTTGCTCTTCTATTAATTGTAAGTAAGTTTTTATTTCTTAAACTCAAGTGATAGGTTTGATGAGAATTGATGAATTGATTTGGTTTCTTGAGTTATATGGTGATTATATGTGATACATGATGATATGTGATGATTCTAGACTAGTTATATAGATTAAATTTAAGTTTTGGAGCTATGATTGAAGTTAGTTGAAACCCTAAATGAGTTTCATGGAATTGGTATGAAAATGATATGATTTGATGTTATTGTTGTCGATTTATGTTAACTAGAAGTAAGGGTGTGTTCCTAAGGTGCTAAAAATCGTGTATAGACTAAAGTATAGTGCAAAGTTGATATTTTTGGGTAAAAGTTCGTGCAAGCATTTGGACTTGCAGCTGCTGCTGCTGATTTGATGAACTAGCCGGCGGCTTGGAAGCTTAGCCGGCGGCTAGCGGGTTTTGGTTGGGGAGGCCGGCGGCTATGAAGCCGAGCCGGCGGCTAAATTCCTTTGGCCGGTGGGTCAAAGACCATAGCCGGCGGGTAAAAATAGTCTTAAAACACGTTTTATTTCTGTTTGCTTAAAACGGGTTAGAGCCGGCGTCCCAGGGTTGGGAACCGGCTGCTGGCCTTGGAAGCCGGCGGCTTCTTGGCCTAGCCGGCGGCTAAGGTGTCCAGTTCCACTTTCCGTATTTACTTGCTATAACGTGATATTATTTGGTTGATACGTGTTATATAACGATTAGTAACACACGAGTGGGACTTATAAGTTAGATAATAGTGGTGTCAAATCCCTAATGCGATTAATTGATATGAGTTATATGTTGATGATTTCAATTACTAACTTGTTTATGATGTTGATCCTCAGATCCTCTAAAAGACAAAGTAGCACCTGGAATCTGAGTTGGTAAAGACGAAGGTATCGGTGAGTGGATTCGGAACTCACCATTGAACTTAGTTGTAATCATTGGATTACAACGAATAAGTGTTGATATATTGTTGTTGCTTATTTAATATACCTTGTTGATTATTACTCAATGTGCAATGTGTGTGGCCTTCGGGCATCAGTTGTTAATGAGATCAACGAGTTGTTGAATGGTTGGTTGGGCTAGTTGGTTGTCGTGTGAATGATACAGGGATTCACTTCATTTGTTGTGTGTATTGAACTGTATCTGAGTAGGATAACCACTAGCTATCGGTCTCGTCAGTTATGGCCATACAGATAGGTTGGATAAGTGTTCTTGGGGAGCCACCCGGGTTATTGGTTATCCCCAGAGCCGTCGATCCTCATTATTGTGTTGTTTGCTGTAATTAGGTGATTATGCTAAGTTGAATGTTGTGTGATGGACTCACTCACTTAGCTATGTGCTAATCCCTCCTCTCTACTTCCTGTAGATTATATTTTTGATAGATGGGTAGCAGGAAGTTGATGCTCTGGGAGCTGGGAATGTCTTGACAGCATGCTACTCTGATAATGTTTTGTACTAAATGAGTTGGGTTTTATATAATTCCCCATTTAAGATATGGTTAAATGGTTTTGAACTAGTATGACTTAACTATGAACTGTTTAATTAAATTAAGTATGGTGCAGTAAATGAAATGATGTGTTTTAAATTACTACGCTTTCGGTTTATTAATATAATATTGATTCATAAAAATGAGGGGCATTATACTTGTTTGGTTGGCGAATTCTCAGGTGTATTATCCTCAAGTGAGTCATGTTCGATTATGTAGTTTCCCGATAAGGTTGTGCAAGTGGTACCGTGGAAATCTCCACAGTAGTGAGTAAGGCTAGAGCCTCATTTTCAGAGTTGGGTGACGTAGTTGTGGGAGTGGTTTCCGTGAAGGGTGGCAAATAAGTTTAGTGTACGTAAGGTTATACGTATATATACATTTATATACACATAAAAGTCTAGCACATAAGCACATATAAAGGTTGGTCCCGTTCTATCATCGGTCTACGTCTGTTACTGTACTCTCGTTCACTATAACCATTTCAGGTCTTGCATCGAATCTCCTTTAATTGTACATAGTTGATCAAGCTATGTTAAATTAAATTCGAACGATGCAATTGTTGAAGCAGTCATAACAAATGAGGGATACTAATCTAACGGTTAAAGTCTAGGTCACTAATGCAATCCTAGTTCGCTATAACCTTAGGCTCTGATACCAATCTGTCTCACCCCCAGAACACGTGGCAGCGGAAGTATGAGGTGTCACGGGGGCGCCGACCAAATCAAATATCACAACACAAAGATTAAAGCAAACAACCTCTATATGAGACGTTTTGAAAAATATTACATTACCATAATTCAAATGTTTACAAAATATCTGGAGTTCGCATAAACCGTTAGAGATTTCTAATACATAAATGTTGATACAAAATATCGTAATGCAATCTAATCTCTTGTTGTTTGTGAAAACATGCGACTCGAGCTAATGCTTTCCAAAAGCATCCTACTGCCTTGTTTCCTGTGGGAAGTCCTACAGCGTCTGTGAACCTGAGAAATAAATGCTAAAAGGTCAACATAAAGTTGGTGAGTTCATAGGTTTGTTAAACAGTTTTCCAAAATATTGGTATGAAACACAAGATTTTTGTTTGTATCGCTAAACCACGATAAGTAAGTGTGTTGCACGTATGCAAAGATAATAATGTATACTATTGCCAATATCGTATTTGTAAATCACAAGATTTTAATAGTTTGTATTGCTTTACCACAATATCGAAATGTTTGTATTGCTTTACCTCAATATCGTTTTGTATTGCTTTACCGCAATATCGTTTTGTATTGCTTTACCGCAATAACGTTTTGTATTGCTTTACCGCAATATCATTTTGTATTGCTTTACCGCAATATCGTTTTGTATTGCTTTACCGCAATATCGCAAGCGTAAATCAACAGATTTATATGATTGTATTGGCCTTAGTGGAAAAGAAAGTAACTCATGCAATACGTATAAGTGTTTTCCTAACAACAGTTCACATCACGGTTCATAAAATAGTGCATGTATTCTCACCCCAAAACAGTTCAAACAAGTAAAAATGGGGCTATGAAACTCACCAGAGTTAAGCAGGTAGCAAGCAATAATCAAATAACAAGCAAAGTCCAAAGCGCAACCTTCTAACGTCCTAAACGTATAAGGTTGTGTAAGTAGATGTCTTATAAGACCATCTATAGTGATTGTATAAGTGGGGGTCAATGTCCACTTAAGTCAATCGTGTAGGTGGAGGTTTAATGTCCACCTAGAGCTAGTTCATCAACTAGTATGTCCAAATAAGTTGTTCAAGTTCGTTTAAAAAAAAAAAAAAAACATGTATGACCCGTTGGTGAAAGTTTGTAATAATAATTCATTTAGACATTATTATCAAGTTTGTTTTGTTGTATAATATTCAGTAGTACAAATCGTGTGTTGCAAATAGATTATTTTAGTTCGTATAAGCCTTAAACCGTAGGTCAAAGTTGGTCAACTCGTTGGTCAAAGCTGGTCAAACTGGTCAAACCTGGTCAAACCTGGTCAAGCTGGTCAGACCTGGTCAAACTGGTCAAACCTGGTCAAACTTAGTCAAAGTTGGTCAAACTTGGTGTCTCTAATTGAGACTCAGGATATTTTCAGAAATTGTAGCATCACTAGCAAAATGTAGCAACACTAGTAAATTGTGGCATCACTAGGTTAGTGTCTCTACTTGAGACTTAGGATATTTTCAGAAATTGTAGCATCACTAGCAAAATGTAGCAACACTAGTAAATTGTGGCATCACTAGGTTAGTGTCTCTACTTGAGACTTAGAATATTTTCAGAAATTGTAGCATCACTAGCAAAATATTGCAACACTAGTAAATTGTGGCATCACTAGGTTAGTGTCTCTACTTGAGACTTAGAATATTTGGTTCAAGTGTCTTAAGTTTCGGTTTCTAATTCGGGAAACTTTCTAAGTTTATTTTTAGGTCCAAGTTACTAACTAAGTCATCCAAACCCATTTTTGTTACCACTTTCCAAAAATAGTAAGTTTTGTCGTTTTTAGAAACCGAGCAGTTTTTGTTGACTTGGTCAAACCTACACGGTTTGACCCGAAACTTTTACCCAACCCATACATCAGTTTATAGATTCCAAATAATTTATCGGTTCGTGTCGGAGTTCACCCAAAGTGTCGGTTTTTAAAATGTAACTTTAAAGCTTCAAAATCTCACATTTTTCGGTTTTATCGGTTTGGTTCAACATTTATTTTACACACTTTCTGGTCGAAATAAGTTCTCACAAAAATTACTCATGAATCCTCTATGTTTCTAGTGTCTGACATAATTTTTCTAACCATTACAAGGGTCATCTAAGTATATAAATAAAATCCACAAAAGTTCCTATCTCAGATTCTGATTTTACACAGGTCAGTCCTACAAATCGATTTCTAGGGAAAAACACGTACGGATCTGGTAAAAACGTAAAACATGAAAGTTGTATATCTTTCAAATACGCAAATTTGAAAAAAAAATTCATCTTCTACCTCCTCCTAGAACTCAAGATATGACGTTTTTTGTGAGCTGTGTTTTTGTAGACAGATTATGTATCTTTTATGAATAATTTGTAAAAACGTATTTTAACATGTATTTTGGACATAATCTTGTTGGATGAGCTTTATAACATGTATATAAACAATATGAAAGTATATAAATCAAAGTTTTGTATGATTCTTACAAAGATTTGAAGTGGAGAAGTCTTAAGCTCTTGAATACTTGAAAAATCCTTGCTAAATGGTGGTGATTTAAGGAGTGGTTCTTGGTGGCTCAATGGTGGTTCTTGGTGGTGATGGTGGCTGAATTTTTCCAGAGATTAGAGATAGAGGGGAGTAGAGAGAAAACCTTGTAGATTTTAGAAAGTAAAAATGAGAAATGAATTACTTTTTGCATGTTTTGTGTATGGTGGTCAAGAGAAAAGTAATAATGAGAATTTGCATGAGATGGGATTGGGTTAGGGGAGCGGTGGCTGGCCCATGGGGGCCCCATCATGTGGGTGTGGTGTTTTAATTTTAGTTTTTGACTGTATTTACGTACTGTGTTTGTTAAATCGTTATTTGCTTCAAATCGTTAAATCGCGTAACGATATTTTGATTCGTTTTAATTAACGATATATTTTGGGTAAATTTTTATTGAAGTATTATATAAAATACTTAATTTAAGTTGTCAAATTAATTTTTGACGTTTGTTTGGTTGCCGAAATAAGTTCGCGCGTTATCGTTGCGTTTGAGACGTTTTAACTGAAACGTCTAGGTCTTTCGTGTATTATTTTAACAAAATAATAAATAATGATAAATAACTTCTAAAAAAATAGATTAAAGTTATTTATAGTAAGTTTTTCACCAACGTCGTATAATGTGTCGGAATCCGTCCGATCGTTTTGTGTAATATAAAACAATTACGTAGGTGTATATTCACAATAATATACAAATAGTTACAAGTAATTACAAGTATTTAGCCTAAATCACATCTAAATACACGTAATCAGGGTTTCGGTTAAGTTTAAAAGTTAACCTAAATTGCCGGGTGTCACATTCTCCCCCTGTTAAGAGAATTTCGTCCCGAAATTTGCTAGTAGTCATAGTTTGTGTGGTATCTAGTGAAAGTGTGAGTAATTATGACGTTTTACTAAGTCCACGAAAGAAAAGTTCGTTGTTGTGATGCAACGCATCCATTTGTATGCGTTTCGAGAATTATATCCTTGTACTATTAGTAGGACAATTATTCCTAAATAGTCGGTCGTAGTAAGGTCATTTACTATAAGTTCATAGTATTAGGAAAACATTCCTATGTGGTTCGTAGTAGGAAAACATTCCTATGTGGTTCGTAGTAGGAAAACATTCCTATGTGGTTCGTAGTAGGAAAACATTCCTATGTGGTTCATAGTTCGTGTGAGTGTGAACAGTTAGTTGGATTAAATCCAATATAAATTGCTGGAAACGCATTTCCAAAAGTTTAAGAGACCCGAAGAGGGTCTAATGTAAAAGTCATCAGAGAACGTAAATCGTAACCCTCAAAAGGTCTATGGACGGATTTGCTTGCTAAGTTCATAGTGCAAGTTCTAAATCGGTTGGGAGCGATCGTGTATTGGACTAAACTCGTCAAGTATCGAATAAAACTGAAATAGTTAAGTTATCAAGAAGTATCGTCATCTAAAGTGAGTAGGTATGGGAATGTCGTTGGTTCATCACAGAGTTGGTTGTCGTCATACATGTGTTAGTTTAAAGTGGGACTTGCCATTTCCTACGAGAAAATTGTTTTATTAAAATGGTGAATTTGTAAAATGAGGGTTTAGCCTCTAAAGTTACATAAATTTCTGGTATATAAAAGGAGTTGTATCTATATCATGTTTTATCACATAACTGCCGGTATCATTTCCGGTTAAATTAACGTTATCATCTATATTACCTACATTGTGATCTTGTCTTTAGAAAGTCTGAGTGAAGGTCAAGTGTTTGTTTATAGGTAAGTTTTTTTTTTATTTGTTAAAAATGTCATCATATTATCTGTTGAAAACTTAATGTCAATCAAAATATGTTGGAAACTCTTATCAGCACGTTGAAAGACTCTGTTTAGCAAAAATTCATCGAAAGCTCTGGTTATTGAAAAGTGTTGAAAATTCTGTTTTGTCAAAAATCAGTTGAAAGTTTACGTCTGTGAAAAATCCATAGCGTCTATTCTATTCTCGTGGCGGCGTAGCCAAGCAGCTAGTAAAACAACGATATGATGAGCGGGTTCCTATGCGTATGGAGGGGTATTCATGTCGGAAGATTCTGCGCGTCTCAAGAGTTGTAAATAGCCAAATCATAGTTTCAAAAAGTAGTCATGACAATGACCGAGTAGTGTTCTTGAAGTAGTCAATAATGACTATGTTATTGTTTCGAAATGAACGAATGTTTGATAAAGGTGTTCGGAGCAGTCAAAGTCGCGAATCAAGTTGTGAGTAAATCGTTTAACGAACGTGTCGAAATAGTGACCAAACATGATCAAGTAGAAATAGTATGAATAGGATAAGGTCTAGTTTGAGGAGGTCTGTCCGTTCTTCAAGTCGTGTGTAACGCACGCGATTCATAGGTCTACGATAAAAGTTGGAAGGAAGGGTGTGAAGTAGACGGTGTAAATGTAACACGCCTAGATGACGAATCCTTACGAGGTTCTAATTCCATACGTGTTCTCGATCGATGATAATGAGAGCGGGAGGAAGAGGGTGAAGTAGATGTCACTTGTTTGGTTGGCGAATTCTCAGGTGTATTATCCTCAAGTGAGTCATGTTCGATTATGTAGTTGCCCGATAAGGTTGTGCAAGTGGTACCGCGGAAATCTCCACAGTAGTGAGTAAGGCTAGAGCCTCATTTTCAGAGTTGGGTGACGTAGTTGTGGGAGTGGTTGCCGTGAAGGGTGGCAAATAAGTTTAGTGTACGTAAGGTTATACGTATATATACATATATATACACATAAAAGCCTAGCACATAAGCACATATAAAGGTTGGTCCTGTTCTATCCTCGGTCTACATCTGCTACTGTACTTTCGTTCACTATAACCATTTCAGGTCTTGCATCGAATCTCCTTTAATTTAACATAGTTGATCAAGCTATGTTAAATTAAATTCGAACGATGCAATTGTTGAACCAGTCATAACAAATGAGGAATACTAATCTAATGGTTATAGTCTAGGTCACTAATGCAATCCTAGTTCGCTATAACCTTAGGCTCTGATACTAATCTGTCGCACCCCCAGAACACGTGGCAGCGGAAGTATGAGGTGTCACGGGGGCGCCGACCAAATCAAATATCACAACACAAAGATTAAAGCAAACGACCTCTATATGAGACGTTTTGAAAAATATTACATTACCATAATTCAAATGTTTACAAAATATCTGGAATTCGCATAAACCGTTAGAGATTTCTAATACATAAATGTTGATACAAAATATCGTAATGCAATCTAATATCTTTTTGTTTGAGAAAACATGCGACTCGAGCTAATGCTTTCCAAAAGCATCCTACTGCCTTGTTTCATGTGGGAAGTCCTACAGCGTCTGTGAACCTGAGAAATACATGCTAAAAGGTCAACATAAAGTTGGTAAGTTCATAGGTTTGTTAAACAGTTGTCCAAAATATTGGTATGAAACACAAGATTTTTGTTTGTATCGCTAAACCACGATAAGTAAGTGTATTGCACGTATGCAAAGATAATAATGTATACTATTCCCAATATCGTATTTGTAAATCACAAGATTTAATAGTTTCTATTGCTTTACCACAATATCGAAATGTTTGTATTGCTTTACCGCAATATCGTTTTGTATTGCTTTACCGCAATACCGTTTTGTATTGCTTTACCGCAATAACGTTTTGTATTGCTTTACCGCAATATCGTTTTATATTGCTTTACCGCAATATCGTTTTGTATTGCTTTACCGCAATATTGCAAGCGTAAATCAACAGATTTATATGATTGTATTGGCTTTAGTGGAAAAGAAAGTAACTCATGCAATACGTATAAGTGTTTTCCTAACAACAGTTCACATCACGGTTCATAAAATAGTGCATGTATTCTCACCCCAAAACAGTTCAAACAAGTAAAAAGGGGGCTATGAAACTCACCAGAGTTAAGCAGGTAGCAAGCAATAATCAAATAACAAGCAAAGTCCAAAGCGCAACATTCTAACGTCCTAAACGTATAAGGTTGTGTAAGTATCGAGATTTAATCGTCATTTAAAACGCACGTATAAATCGATAAACGTCTAATTAAACGTTGAAACGGGCGAGAAAACGAACACCGCACGGAGCACAAATTGTGAGATTAAAATTTTGGAGAGCAACACTTGAGTGGGCCCCCTAGAAACCGGCCCCATGACCAGCGCCACACCCACATGATCTTGATCTTTGACCATTTCACACACTAACCACATGCATACCACCTCCTCTCATTTCATCATTTCACTTCAAAATCCATGACACTCAATGTCTCTCTCTAATCCATCAATTTCCATCATCATCTTCACCAAAAACTCAGTCACAAAGCACCAAGAAATCATCATCATTCATCAAGAATCAAAGGAAGAAACAAGAAGGAGGAACAAAAGGAACCAAGATCAAGCTCATCTTCACCATCTTCATCTTCCTCTCATCATTATCATTGTAAGAAAACCCTCATCCCATGATAAACTCACTTGCATGTTGATTATTTTGATGTTTAGTTAATCATCTAACCATATTATGTCCAAATTTAAGCTTGAAACTCGTTTTTATAACACTTATACAAACATGCAGAAATCAGTTTTCAAAAATCAGTTTACAAAAACGATCATAACTTGAGTTCTATTATTAGTTAGACAATGAATTGTTTTTTAAAAGTTGTGTATTGAAAAGAGCTACAACTTTCTTGTTTTGCACTTTTTCCAAATCTCTACGTATTTTTTCGTATAAACGGATCTTTGGGACTGACCTGGAAATGTTCAATAAATTTGTTCGGTTGTTACGTGAAATTATTAGACCATCGAAATGGACACTATAATTGCTGGAAAAATTATATGTTATACTAGACACATAGTAGATCATCTGTGAATTTTTCTGTGAATTAATATGGACTAGAAATGGTAGAAATTAAATGGCGAAATGAAACGATATAAACCGAAAACATGAAAATCTTAAAGTTTTGACATGCGTTTTAAAAAACCGACATCTCGGGATGACTCCGACACGAACCGACACATTTTATAAACTCTATGAGCTGAAATAAGACTTGGGTAAAAGCCTCGGGTCAAACCGTCATCGTTGACCACGTTTTCAATTAAGAGTGAAATTGACCATACCTAAGTGACGCAGAAAACATATGTTTTCAGCGACACTCACCCTAGTGACGCTCTTTATATCTGAACCTTATTATTAGCGACACTCGGCCATAGTGATGCTACCCCTAAGTGACGGCCTAACCCGACACTACTATAAGTGACGCCTAAATCAGAAATTAACATCATCCGACACTGGACCTTAGTGCCGCAACCTAGTGACGCCTTATATGCGACACTTAACCAAGTGACGCCAATACTCACTGATTCCAATTTTCTGCGACACTTACCTGAGTGTCGCCAATAGCTACCAAGTGATGCTATGAGTGTCGCCTAAAAC
This sequence comes from Helichrysum umbraculigerum, assembly GCA_949592205.1. NCBI lineage: Eukaryota > Viridiplantae > Streptophyta > Magnoliopsida > Asterales > Asteraceae > Helichrysum > Helichrysum umbraculigerum. Next base: position 92,866,712 of record CATIUR010000002.1, on the reverse strand, counting down.
AGAAACTCCAAAACTAGTTTTCACACTAAGTGTCGAACTCACACAACTTCAATACTTATATACGATACAACACACGAAACATATACTGTGATTGTATACAATGAAACAACGCATAATAATAATGATTTAAGAATTATTATTACAAATCGTCACCAACGGGCCATACATGTTTCCAAAACTCAAACAAACAATCAAACTTTTGGACATAACTAGTTGATGAACAACTAACATAGATGGTCTGTTGAGACATCTACTCAATCATATAACTTTACGCGTTTTGAACGCCCGGCAGGTTACAGTCTACGGACACTCATTTGGTACAATATCATACTTGCTTACTTTGCAAATACACTAGACTCAGGTGAGTCTCATAGCACCTCATTTTACTGTTTTTAACCCAGGGGTGGGAATACATGCTCAGTTTTCATTTACATTTGGACACACGTACTAAACTCGATATATTGACTGCATGAGTTGTTTTACCTAATCATGAAGCCCTCCACATCAAAGTTTGTTAGTATGGATTTAGCGTGAATGTTAGTGAATGGTACCATTTGGGATTGACAGTCCCTATCCGGGGTAGTCGCGCTACCACGACTGCTGGTCAAACGGACACATTACCATTTTTTCATAACGAGTGTAGATTAGGCATTCGCAGAAGGCAACCTCGATCATGCACTTGATTGTGATCCCGACACCTCAGTTAAGCTCAAATTATGAGCTCATGGCAGTAATATACACATTTTTATGATTGATTTCATACATTATTAAATCTTGTGGTTCATACATTATTACTACTTCATTACACCTGTGAGCTCACCAGCTTTTAGCTGACCCCTTTTAGCATGTATTCTCAGGTACCCAGCAGCTGTAGGCTTGCACTCAGGATTTAGCTTAGCTCGAGTCAGCATGCAAATATCAGAGATTTTATTGCATTAATATATTTTGTATAAGTATTTATGCGTAGAAATCTCTCTTATTCGAAACACGAGCTACTGTATTTGGTATAACTGATGTAAACTTTTATCGAATTAATGTATTTTGTTAAAACAACGCATATAGAGTCGTTCATTATATCCTATGTGCTGTTGATATTTGATTAGTCGCGCCCCGACCCGAATCTCTTCCGCATCATAATTTGGGGGTGCGACAGATTGGTATCAGAGCCTAAGGTTATAGTGAACTTGGTTGCATTTAGTGGGCCTAGACTATGACCATTAGGCAGTATTCCTCATTAGGTATGACTGGTTCAGGAATTACATCATACGAGTTTAATTTAACATAGCGTAGCTAACTATGTACAATTAAATAAATATGATGTGATGTCTGAAAAGGGTTATATTGAACAGGAATGCACTAGTCGACTCTGACCACGAGAGAAACCGGACCTATACATGTTTGTGCTAGACACACTAGGCTATATGATATGTTTATATATATAGGCCTCACGATACTCACTAAACGCTCTTGCCACAGACATGGCAGACATTCCTCGTCTAGCATCAACCGCCACAAACAACGAGACTCAAACTTTACCAACCATTGAGGAGGTAACTGCGTTACCACAAACCTCTACTGAACCTCTATATTACATCACCGGAGAGGCACGAGTCACACGACGTCAAAGAAGGGGTAACGGATCAGCTCGAGTTAACCCCTACCACACTGGTAACACCCCAACAAGGGTAGACTATCCAACTTACCCCCGTAGGTAGGATTGGCTACCCATAACTTTAAACACCTGGAGGTCTGAGGAAGCAATACAAATTTCTGCTGACCCAATGGACATCTCCCCATACACACAAGAACCTATCCACCATACTGTTCCAGTGCTGACTGCCCGACTCTGCCGTCATGAGGCAAGACTTGAAAGCTTGGAACGGGAACAATACATTGTGCAAATGTACTGGTTGCGCCAATCACACGACTGCATTACACAACTATTTCAAGACCAAGAAAACATGACAAGTACTCTAGAAATGATGCACCAACACGTCATTGACGACAGAGGAATGACCGACCTCCTCCAAGCAAGGTTGGAAGAATGTGAACAACGTTCACGAGAAGCTGAGGAGTATACCCAAGTGCTGGAACAACGACTAACCTTGGCAGAAGATAGCGCCAGACAATCCAGCAGACTTGCAGGAACCGTGGACCGACTTGTCACTTTAATGGAACGAATAAACCTGCGTCAGGACTAGTGTAGTATCTATTGTAATCCACTAACGATCTAAAACTCGTGTAATTCGTCTGGACGTAACAATTCCCGGCATCTTTTGTAATCCTTATGTTCCGTAATCTTTTGAAACTCGTACCTTGTATCCAACTTTATAATCTAAATGAATTATGATTATCACTTGTGCTGTTGTATATTACCCTCCTATATATACATGTGTGATATATCATAACTTTATACAAACATCTCACATATCTTTTCCTCTTTGTTTATTCAAAGCATTATGCCTCCGAGACGAACGTTTAGTCAAGCTGATGTTGACCGACTTGTTGCCCAAGGGGTAGCTGCTACTCTAGCTGCCCGACAACAACGCACTGATGGTGGCGAAACGCCAACTAACACCTCTACAATAAAGCCCTGTTCATACAAGGAATCCCTAAATTGCAAGCCTCTAAATTTCAAGGGCACCGAGGGTGCTATTGGTTTGTTACGGTGGATTGAGAAGACGGAATCTGTTTTCCGTGTCTGCAATTGTCCTGAGGACCATAAAGTCAAATACTCCACTTGCACTTTCCTTGACAGTGCACTGACATGGTGGAATACTCATGCTCAGACTGTGGGCATTGACACCGCTTATCAAACTCCATGGGATGACTTGAAGAAGTTGCTGAAGGACGACTATTGTCCTAGAGATGAAATTCAACAACTAGAAGCTGAGTTCTGGAACCTCACCACTTAAGGAAATGACATTGCCGGTTACACCGCTCGATTTAATCAGTTGGCACATCTATGCCCCACCATGGTTGATCCGGAATACAAACGGATTGAACGTTATCTCTGGGGATTTCCCCCTCAAATTCAAGGAATGGTTACTGCATCAAATTCCTCCACCTTTCAAGCAACTGTGCGCATGGCGCACAATCTCATGGCTCAGTTTGTCCGTCAGGGGACACCTGTTGCCAAAAACACTGGAAATCCATCTCGAAATCAGTCTAGAGATCACAAGCAAAAGTGGTCTGGAAAATCCAACCAAACCCAATCATCATCCAAAAGGTCTGACACTGTTAAGGCCTACTCATCTGGCTCCGATTCGAAGAAGGGTTACACTGGAAGTAAGCCTTTCTATTCCAAGTGCCGTCGTCATCATGATGGTTCTTGTGGTACGCCTTGCAACAATTGCCAACGTTATGGGCATAATGCCAAGGACTGTAGATGTGACACCCGACCAATTAGGGCTAGGAATTAGCGCCTAATCATTTTGTAATACATGGAATTAGTTCTATGTTAGGCTAATTGTATGTATCATTACGTGTATTTTATAAATATACACATTTATGCGATTAGATTTAATCGTGCATGTTATTATATCGGTCGAATTCCGATACATTAATACGGACGTTGGTGAACATGAATTATTAAATAATATGAAATTATTTAAATAATATGAAATTATTTAATAAACATATCTATTTCTAAATATTATTTCGATAATATCACTAAGTATTTCGTATCGTATAAAATGCTCAAAAACTACCGAAAACGCGCGAAACGCGCCCGACAGACAAAATAAATCAAAGTTATATTTTTATAACTCAAAACTAGGTATTTTGATAAAATGCTTCAATTAAAAATATCGCGATTACACGCAATTAATTATAACGTTTAATAACGTTACGCGATTTACCCGAACGTACAATTTGCTACCGGCACTCAAACGAAAACCCAAATATTATTTTGGCAACCTAAAATATGTCATTTGACTAATACAATTGTCCAAAAATATCGAGCTTTAAATCGTTTACGAAAACTCACATATAATACGTTTTAAGTTTAATCGGATGACGAAACGATCGGGTAAACGAGCACCGCGCACTACGTAACTTTGGGGGAACAAAAATTAACCAAAATTCAGCCATGTGGGGCTCATGGGTCGGATTTCACAGCCCCCAAACCATCCCCCCATGTTTAGTGGATCTATGTCCCTTTCTTTGACCATAAGCCATTCCTTTCCCACATTTTACTTCCATTGCTCCCATACTCACCCTCTCTAATATCTCACTAAAAACACACACTAGAGACCCTCTCTCCCTCTTGAAATCAGTCATCAACCACCACCTTAAAACCACTATCAACCACCATCTTCAGCTTGGAGAAAAGGAGCAAGAAGGAAGAGGAAACAAGAAGCAACAAGCATCATCTCACCTTCCCCTCTCTCTAGAACTCGTTTTTGGTATGAACCACCACCTCTCTCTCTCTCTAGATTTTCATGGTTTTCATAGATCTACATGTTATTATGTTCATTTAACAAGAAAATGTCCAATATCAAGTTTAAAACACGTTTTTACAACATACACAAAAAGATATAGAATCTGTCCAGAAAAATAGCCCTCACGAAATCATCTATATCTTAAAAACTAGGAAGAACCAACTCTTGACATATAAACGAAAAATTTTTATTAAGATACTATCTAGAATCTCTCATGGTAATCATGTGAACTCAATATAATGTAAACAGTTTGTAAACTCTTATGTTATATCAATGTATTTTGTAAATGACGCATATAGAGTCGTTCATTATATATCTTATGTGCTTATGATATTTGATTGGTAACACCCCGACCCGACTGCTTCCGCAACCCGAAATTAGGGGGTGTTACAGATTAGTATCAGAGCCTAAGGTTATAGTGAACTAGGCTGCATTAGTGGGCCTAGACTATGACCGTTAGGAAATATTTTCTGTTAATTATGATTGGTTCAAGAGTTACATCATACAAGTTTAATTTAACATAGCCTGATCAACTATGTACAATTAAATAAAGATGATGTAAGGCTTGAAATGGTTATGCTGGAATAGGGATACATTAGTTGACTCTGACCACGAGAGAAACCGGGACTCATAATTGTTTGTGCTAGACACTCATAAGACTATTATGTGATATATGTATATATACATACATAGTCATCGCTAAAGCACTGTACGCTAGTCTATTATATATATATATATATATATATATAGGCACTCACATTTCCAAACACTTTGTCGTAGAGATGGCAAACACACCCACCGAAACATCTTCTACTTCATCCCACTCTCGACAACAACTCTTGGGATCACGAAACTCATAGGTAGCTAGGAGGACCACCGAGTCACTTCGAGCTAGACCCTATCCAACTCACAACAATTCAAATAACCAGGCTAGTTAGCATGCAGTTGCTAGTCAGTAGAGATGGTTATTCAACAAACCTCGATTGTTCTATAATGTTGATTGATATATTATGATGTTGTATATTACCGCATTTATGTATGTACATCTATGATAATCATCATTTATAGACAATCTCTCACGAACATATTTCTTCTGTTCTCAGAAAATCGTGCCGCCAAAGTCAAGGACTTACACCGATGCCCATATGGCATCTCTCATTTCTCAGGCTGTAGCTGAAGCCTTGGCTACTCGGGGTTCACCCAGAAATTCTGGAAGGAGTGATGACACTACTAAAACCACTCCTGTCCCTAAGCCTTGTTCATTCAAGGACTTCCTCAACTACAAACCTTTGAACTTTAAAGGAACTGAAGGAGCCATCGGACTAATAAGTTGGATCGAGAAGATGGAGTCCGTCTTCCGCATCAGCAAATGTGCGGAAGGGGATAGAGTTCAGTTCTCCACATGCACCCTTGCTAACGGTGCCCTCACCTGGTGGAACTTGTATGCCCAGTCTGTGGGTATCGACACCGCCTATCTACTCCCATGGGAGGATCTGAAGAAAATGCTCACGGATGAGTATTGCCCAACTGAAGAACTCCAGAAGCTAGATGAGGAGTTCTGTCATCTCAAGGTTCAAGGAACCGACATTGTTGGATACACTACCAGGTTCCAACAACTTGCAACCCTTCGCCCAACCTTAGTAAGCACTGAGACCGACAAGGTCAAGATGTACATACGTGGTCTTCCGGAACCTGTCCGGGGGAACGTAGCCTCTTCCAACAAAACCACTATTCAGGGAGCAATCTGATTAGCCCATGAACTCATGGCTATGCAAGATAGTCAATAAACACCTGTTTCATTTTCGGGTAATAATAACAAGAGGAAATGGGCTAATAATCAAAATCAGCAGACCTTCAAGAAAACTGAGATTGTCAATAATGACACATCGGGGTCTGGAGAAAGGAAAGGGTACACTGGAAGTAAACCCTACTGTTCCAAGTGCAACCGACATCATGATGGTCCTTGTGGTACCCCCTGCAACAACTGCAAGAGGTATGGGCACCTCACCAAAGATTGCCGAGTACCTGCCACCAACCCCACTACCAACACTAACAACAACCAACCCCGAGCCTGCTATGAGTGTGGAAACACTGGACACTTCAGGAATGCGTGTCCAAAGTTGAAGAACAAGGGTAACAACAACAACAATACTAGGGGCAGAGCTTTTGTGCTGAACGCTGGAAACGCCTGTGAAGACCCTAATGTGGTCACGGGTATGTTTCTTCCCATCAATTTAACTGCTTCAGTTCTATTTGATACTGGTGCTGATAAGAGTTTTATATCTGAGGAGTTTAGCCCACTATTAGATATTACCCCAGTTGCCTTAGAAGCTAAGTACACTGTAGAATTAGCCAATGGCAAATTGATTGAGGCCGATAGTGTGATACCGAATTGCACTTTAAACCTTTCAAACGAACTCTTTTCCATAAACCTCATACCTGTCAAGATTGGAAGTTTTGATATCATTGTAGCCATGGATTGACTATCCAAGCACCGAGCTGAAATCGTCTGTTATGACAAAATTGTTCGTATTCCTCTCGTCATTGGTAGAACTTTGATCATACAAGGGGAGACCGGTGGGACGAGATTGAATATCATATCCTGCATGAAAACCCGCAAATACCCGAGAAAGGGTTGTCAGGCAATCCTCGCTCATGTTATTGAGAAAAAGTTGGAAGAGAAGCGACTTGAGGATGTGCCCATCGTCAGGGACTTTCCAGAAGTCTTTCCTGAAGAATTGCTTGGTCTTCCACCACTGAGGCAAGTTGAGTTCTCAATCGACCTTGTGCCCGGAGCATCACCCGTGGCACGAGAACCATATAACTTAGCCCCTTCGGAACTTCAAGAGTTATCTATTCAGTTACAGGAATTCTGGATAAGGGTTTTATAAGAACGAGTTCTTCACCTTGGGGAGCTCCAGTCCTGTTTGTGAAAAAGAAGGACGGTTCACTCAGGATGTGTATCGACTACAGAGAGTTGAACAAATTATCCATCAAGAACCGTTACCCATTTCCCCGTATTGATGACCTATTCGACCAACTTCAGGGTCGAGCTTTTATTCAAAAATTGATCTACGGTCAGGTTATCATCAACTGCGAGTTCACGACGAAGTTATTCCGAAAACAGCTTTCCGAACTCGCTATGGACATTACGAGTTTCGGGTAATGGAATTTGGTTTGACAAACGCACCGGCAGTATTCATGGATCTTATGAACCGTGTGTGTAAACCATATTTGGACAAGTTTGTCATTATCTTCATCGACGACATTCTTATCTACTCGCGCAACGAGCAAGACCACGCGCAGCATCTCAAAACCATTCTAGAACTTCTTTGATACGAAGAGTTATATGCAAAATTCTCCAAGTGTGAGTTCTGGATGCAAACTGTCCAATTCCTTGGTCATGGGATTGACAGTCAGGGAATTCATGTTGATCCTTCAAAGATTGAGGCTATCAGGTGCTGGCAAGAACCGACAACGCCGACCGAAGTACGCCAATTTTTAGGATTGGCTGGTTATTATCGGTGCTTCATTGAAAATGTCTCGAAAATAGCTCAACCTCTCACGACACTGACTCAGAAGGAAAAGAAGTTTAATTGGACTGATAAGCAAGAGTCAGCATTTCAGCTATTGAAGCAAAAGCTTTGCAGTCCACCTATCCTATCATTACCCGAAGGCAATGAAGACTTTGTGGTATACTGCGATGCTTCACATCAAGGTCTTGGTTGCGTGTTGATGCAACGAGACAAGGTTATAGCTTACGCTTCTCGATAACTCAAAGTTCACGAAATGAACTACACGACTCACGACCTCGAGCTGGGGGCCGTGGTGTTCGCACTCAAAATCTGGAGACATTATCTGTATGGCACAAAATGTACCATCTTCACCAATCATAAAAGCCTCCAACACATATTCGATTAGAAGGATCTCAACATGAGACAACGTCACTGGGTCGAGTTGCTTACCGATTATGATTGTGAAATCAAGTATCATCCGGGGAAGGCTAATGTAGTTGCCGATGCCCTAAGTCGAAAGGAGCGCACCAAACCACTTCTAGTTCGAGCCCTCAGTATGACCATTCATAATGATTTAATCATTCAGATTCTTACTGCTCAACTCGAAGCCTTGAAACCGAAAAACCTCAAAGATGAGGCCTTGCGAAACATGGAGAAAAAATTCGAAACCAAACCCAATGGGGTAAAGTACTTAGCTAACCGAATCTGGTTACCTAAATTTGGAGACCTCCGGGACTTGGTGATGGATGAAGCTCACAAGTCCAAATACTCTATACATCCTGGATCCGATAAGATGTATCATGGCATCAAGGGATTGTACCGGTGGCCAAGCATGAAAGCAGAGATTGCCACGTACGTCAGCAAGTGCCTCACATGTTCCAAAGTCAAAGCCGAATATCAGAGACCTTCCGGCTTGCTCCAGCAACCGAAAATCCCTCAATGGAAATGGGAGCAGATCTCCATGGATTTCATCACAAAATTCCCTAAAACAGCTAGCGGTTGCGACACCATTTGGGTGATCGTTGATCGGCTCACAAAATCGGCTCATTTTCTCGCCATCAAGGAAACCGACAAAATGGAACGCCTCACACGAATCTATCTGAAGGAGATCGTATCTAGACACGGCGTACCTCTCTCAATTATCTCGGATAGGGATAGTCGCTTCACATCCCACTTTTGGCAATTATTGCAAAAGTCATTGGGTACTTGTTTGGATATGAGTATAGCTTATCATCCACAAACCGATGGTCAAAGTGAACGAACCATCCAAAAACTGGAAGATATGCTACGAGCTTGCGTAGTAGATTTCGGTGTCAATTGGGAAAATCATTTACCATTGTGCGAATTCTCGTACAATAACAGTTACCACACCAGCATCAAGGCTGCACCATTCGAGGCACTATACGGGTCGTAAGTGTCGCTCGCCTATTTGTTGGACCGAAGTTGGAGATAGCCAACTCACTGGTCCAGAAATCATTCATGAAACCACCGAGAAGATCGTTGGTATCCAGCAACGGTTGAAAGCTGCACATGATCGTCAGAAGAGTTATGCTGACGTGAGATGCAAGCATCTCGAATTCCAAGTTGGCTATCGAGTATTGCTCAAAGTATCACCTTGGAGAGGTGTCATCCGATTCGGCAAACGCGGGAAGTTAAATCCCAGGTATATTGGACCTTTTGAGATCCTTGAGAGGATTGGTTCATTGGCATATCGATTGCAGTTGCCACCCGAGCTCAGCAGCGTGCTTCATACATTTCACATTTCTAATCTTAAGAAATGTCTGTCTGATGAGACACTTATCATTCCTCTTGATGAAATTCAAATCGACGATAAACTTCATTTCATCGAGACACCAGTGGAGATCATGGACCGTGAGGTCAAACAGCTTAAACAAAGTTGTATTCCCATCGTTAAGGTCCGGTGGAATTCGCGGCGTGGCCCGGATTTCACTTGGGAACGGGAATACCAGATGCGACTCAAGTATCCTCAATTATTCACTGATTCCACTCCAACCACGACTCAGAGCTAAATTTCGGGACGAAATTCCCTTAACAAGGGGAGAATGTGACACCCGACCAATTAGGGCTAGGAATTAGCGCCTAATCATTTTGTAATACATGGAATTAGTTCTATGTTAGGCCAATTGTATGTATCATTACGTGTATTTTATAAATATACGCATTTACGCGATTAGATTTAATCGTGCATGTTATTATATCGGTCGAATTCCGATACATTAATACGGACGTTGGTGAACATGAATTATTAAATAATATGAAATTATTTAAATAATATGAAATTGTTTAATAAACATATCTATTTCTAAATATTATTTCGATAATATCACGTAAGTATTTCGTATCGTCTAAAATGCTCAAAAACGACCGAAAACGCGCGAAACGCGCCTGACAGACAAAATAAATCAAAGTAATATTTTTATAACTCAAAACTAGGTATTTTGATAAAATACTTCAATTAAAAATATCGCAATTACACGCAATTAATTATAACGTTTAATAACGTTACGCGATTTACCCGAACGTACAATTCGCTACCGGCACTCAAACGAAAACCCAAATATTATTTTGGCAACCTAAAATATGTCATTTGACTAATACAATTGTCCAAAAATATCAAGCTTTAAATCGTTTTAAGTTTGGGGGAACAAAAATTAATACGTTTTAAGTTTAATCGAATGACGAAACGATCGGATAAACGAGCACCGCGCACTACGTAACTTTGGGGGAACAAAAATTAACCAAAATTCAGCCATGTGGGGCCCATGGGTCGGATTTCACAGCCCTCAAACCATCCCCTCATGTTTTGTGGATCTATGTCCCTTTCTTTGACCATAAGCCATTCCTTTCCCACAATTTACTTCCATTGCTCCCATACTCACTCTCTCTCTAATATCTCACTAAAAACACACACTAGAGAACCTCTCTCCCTCTTGAAATCAGCCATCAACCATCCACTTAAAACCACTATCAACCACCATCTTCAGCTTGGAGAAAAGGAGCAAGAAGGAAGAGGAAACAAGAAGCAACAAGCATCATCTCACCTTCCCCTCTCTCTAGAACTCGTTTTTGGTATGAACCACCACCTCTCTCTCTCTATATTTTCATGGTTTCAATAGATCTACATGTTATTATGTTCATTTAACAAGAAAATGTCCAAAATCAAGTTTAAAACACGTTTTTACAACATACACAAAAAGATATAGAATCTGTCCAGAAAAATAGCCCTCACGAAATCATCTATATCTTAAAAACTAGGAAGAACCAACTCTTGACATCTAAATGAAACAGTTTCATTAAGATACTATCTACACCTTTCATTTTTGGCTCTTGGACTAGATCCTCTCGGATCATGGTGAAAAACGTGGATCTTTGGACTGAACTCATCTCCGGACACAATCTGTCCACATCTCATGTTTATTTTTGTTAAAAATAGTAAATTAACATATAAAATCACCATAAGTGCAGAAATGGACTAGGTTCATTGGTAAACATGCATGATTTTTTTTGAGACCTAGATCGACTTGAAAAGTGGTGAAACCGAGTGGTTTATCGAGTCCAAAATCTGGAAAATGTAAACATAAGGACTGTTTTAGTCATTTTGTGAAAGTGGCACTTCGAGAGACCCACGAAACGTAACGACAACTTTTATAAACTTATTTTGACATATTAGGATTTGTGTAAAAGTTTAGGGTCAAACGGTGGTCGTTTGACCACTTTCCCGAACCTGAACTCATGGCATACGGACTAATTCTGAGTCGAACTTAGACTCTCGGACCCTTGACTTTCGGACTAAAACCTACATTCGGACACATATACACTTTCGGACCTAGAAACCTTCTTACTACAAACATTCGGACATAGATATATATACTTTCGGAAATATATAAAAGTACTCACTTTCGGAAATGCATATGTATATACTTTTACAAGTATATAAAATGATGAAACGCACAATAATAATACTTGAAATTATTATTACAAAAACTCACCAACGGGCCGTACATATTTACAAAATATAAACAATCCAAAACTAATCATTTGGACATTACTAGTTGAATGAGCAACTAGCATAGATGGTCTGTTAAGACATCTAATCATTACTATAACCTTGCGCGTTTAGGACGCCCGGCAGGTTACAGTCGTTGGTACGACATCATTACCTTGTGCATCATCACTACTACTTGTTTTGCTAGTTATCCGACTCAGGTGAGTCTCATAGCCTCTTTTTAAATGCTTTTACCTAGGGGTGAGATACATGCTCGTTTTGTTTTACATGTTAACACAAGTAACAAAACATCGCTATATGCTACATGAGTTAATTTCATCTAATCAAATCAAAGTCCTCCATCACATAGTTTGTTAATATGATTTAGCGTGAATGTTAGTGTATGGTACCATATGGGATTGACAATCCCCGTCCGAATTAGCAAGCACTAACCTGTCAAACGGACGCATTATCATTTGTTCAGTATGAGTGTTGATTAGGCACTCATAGGGAGGCACCTCGATCAGGTCCTTGAATGTGGATCCTGACCCCCTCAGTTAAGCTCAAACTATGGACTCATGGCTACATGTACATTCATTATTTGTTTGATTACAAATCATTATATAAATCTTGTGGTTCATAAATCTCATTTACTCATATACACCTGTGAGCTCACCAGCTTTTTAGCTGACCTTTTAGCATGTTATCTCAGGTACTCAGCAGTAGGTTGGACTGCCCATCAGGATACTTTAGCTCAAGTCGCATGCAATCATTAAACATCAAGAGATTTCCTTGCATATCTATATTTTGTATAATTGGAAATGTACTAGAATCTCTCAGGGTAATCATGTGAACTCAATATAATGTAAACAGTTTGTAAACTCTTATGTTATATCAATGTATTTTGTAAATGACGCATATAGAGTCGTTCATTATATCTTATATGCTTGTGATATTTGATTGGTAACACCCCGACCCGACTGCTTCCGCAACCCAAAATTAGGGGGTGTTACAGTAGAGCCACCAAAACTAACAACAATACCAACACCAACACCAACTCCAACCAACCAAAATCCTGCTACGAGTGCGGCAACACTGGGCATTTCAGAAATGACTGCCCAAAACTCAAGAACAACAACAACAACAACTCTCGAGGTAGAGCATTTGTCCATAACTCTGGGGATGCCCGTCAAGACCCGACTGTGGTCTCGGGTACGTTCCTCCTCAACAACTTAACGGCTTCTGTTCTGTTTGATACTGGTGCCGATAGAAGCTTTATCTCTGATGAATTTTATCCTTTGCTTGAAAAACGGACACATTACCATTTGTTCATAACGAGTGTAGATTAGGCATTCGCAGAAGGCAACCTCGATCGGGCACTTGATTGTGATCCCGACACCTCAGTTAAGCTCAAACTATGAGCTCATGGCAGTAATATACACATTTTTATGATTGATTTCATACATTATTAAATCTTGTGGTTCATACATTATTACTACTTCATTACACCTGTGAGCTCACCAGCTTTTAGCTGACCCCTTTTAGCATATATTATCAGGTACCCAGGAGCTGTAGGCTTGCACTCAGGATTTAGCTTAGCCCGAGTCAGCATGGAAACATCAGAGATTTTATTGCATTAATATATTTTGTATAAGTATTTATGCGTAGAAATCTCTCTTATTCGAAACACGAGCTACTGTATTTGGTATAACTGATGTAAACGTTTATCGAATTAATGTATTTTGTTAAAACGACGCATATAGAGTCGTTCATTATATCCTATGTGCTGTTAATATTTGATTAGTCGCGCCCCGACCCGAATCGCTTCCGCATCATAATTTGGGGGTGCGACACTTTTCATAAAACTGAAAAATAGATCCTAGCCTTAATTTAGAATATTGGGTAATTAATTAAGGAATATTCAAACAGCTGAAAGAAATGTTTCAGGCAAAGGCTGTTGGGCTTTTCTATTCCCTAACTAAATTATTATACACGCAGCGGAATAACAAAACTTTAAATAATCTAATGCAATTAGGAAACTAAAACCCTAAGGGATCTTTAACTTTAACAACATAGTTCAATGAATAAATTAGATAAAGATTATAAAGAAAACACTAACCTTAGAGAAAACCTATTTCTCGCGAGCAGACCAACGAGCAGAGCTTCGTTACTTGGAGGCAAGTACCCAAAGTAGAATACCTACAATGCTTCACACACAAAAACCCAAGAGAAAGTCGAATTTTGAAATTCTCAGAAAATCCGTATCTGATTCGTATGTTATGAAGGTATAGGATGCCCCTATTTATAGTTGTGGAAGAAACCCTTAGGTTTGCTGAATTCGACTCCCAACCGGCGATTGGACCTTCCAACCGGCGGTTGGAGCTGTTAGTCTTGGACTCCAAGTCTGCGACTTCCACCGCTTAGAAACCCTAATCTCAACTGGCGGTTGGGTCTTCCAACTGGCGGTTAGATCAGATTCAGGCATCTTCCGCTAATTTAATTACTTTTAATTTCTAATTAATTTAATCCATAAATTAACAAATCAACTAATTAAATATAATATTAATACTATTAATATTATCCTTCATCTTTCTCTTGACTGTTCATGAGGGCAACCCAAAAAGGACTTTACCATTAATGATAGTCTCACCAATTAGTTATGATATTGGACACTATTCCAACAGTCTCCCACTTGGACAATTCATCAACTACTATTGGTCTTAAGCCTATATCTCATTAACTACGTAAAGTGTGTCATCCAAGCAACTGCCGAACTCTGATCTCATCTTAGAGTTAGTCCTTTAGATAAGTGATCAACCATTCCTTTGTTTCACGATATCTTATGAACCGAGACATGGATTATAATCAATCTCAAGATTCATATATGTTTTCCGATTTCCGATTATATTGACTATATGAGACTACTGAACTATCACTTTCGTCTCAGCCAGGCCTAGCACTTTTTAAGTCAAACTTTAATCATCAGAGGGCCCATGATATCTCTTTTCCATTTTAGGCAAAAGGAACAAATAAATATCGACTACATAGCACTAGTCAACTCATCATATCATACCTAGTATCACACCCCGTCTAAAGCGGAAACAATGGGATACAACGCGCGACTAGATCATAACACATTGATATAATAGAACAACACTAAATGCAATTCAACAACGTGTTATGATATCGCCCGACACAAAGGCGACTTGGGACGTGGTCAATCATTAACCCGAATACATAGTCATCAATACATAAGATCCAATTGTTACATCACCACTAAGTATAATTGTACATGATCAAAGTTCAATCACCCAAGTCTCAAATGCAGCCTAGAAGTCCCGCTAAAGCCACTAAGCCTTAAGCTCCTTAGTCAAAATTCTGATTACCTGAAAAGAAATGCTCGAAAAGGTCAACACAATGGTTGGTGAGTTTCGCAGGTTTAATAAGACACATGAGAAATACAGTTTGCTGTGATAATAAGTAAGTAGGACATATGATATGAAATAAGCACATAAGATAACCAATTCAACCACCATAAGCAATCCGTTCCGTTCCTGGATAATATTCACTCAATGATAACGTATCTATCACAAGAGTGGGACCGTCGTCCGATAGTACTATCAATAATCATATCCGTATTAGTAAGCAAATATGGAGTGTTGTCATGGTCTCCACGACACAAGACTCATCAGAATTGCAAGTAATATGGAGTGGTGTCATGGTCCCAAAGACACAAGACTCATCCGAACAATCAGCAATCAGTCCACAACAATCAGCATGTCACTTATTCAATCATAATGTCCAAATCAGAAAATCAGATAGTTTACACAGCATAAGAAAATAGTTCGAAATCAGTTTGAGCATTCTTTTCCCCCAACGGAAAATAAGTAAAGAAAATGGGGCCGCAAAACTCACCTTGATTAGCAAAGCAATTAACGTTCCCAAATAAGTTCACCAACCGATATGTTAATCTACAATTCAAATGCATATAGGTTACAATCTAGACAAAGTGATACCCTTTCATTGTATCCTAAAACGATGTTCCATTTCCACACTTATAAGTCTCTCATAATTCCTAGTTCATATATTGATTCTAGTACAAGCCTTTATGTATAAAATGATTATAAATTATATTCTTAATTGAGGTACAATCTCTATCTAGAATTTTTAATGTCACTTTACCAATTTTAAATCAGGACTCAAACCGTACTAAAATCATAAACTGAAATCTTAATTTATAACCCGTTACACAACACATTTTATAAATTAATTATATAAATTCAACTTACAGAAAAATCTAACATAAAACATACTTTAACATCCCCAAGATAACTAAAAACAATAATTTGATCAAACCGATTTAAATCACCAAAGTTCTTGAAAATTCGTCACTCACAGAACCAGCTTACAAAATAATTTCTATAAAATTACACGTTGCTTTTTAGAGGCTGAAACCTAGCAATTGTAAGTAAAATTTCGAGATCTACAACTTTCGTGTTTTGGCCGAAGCCTGAAAACGAGCGTAGCTAGGTCAAAACAGCCACTGATTATAACTACGAAAATCTGGACAGGAATTACGATTAACGGTATATCACTTTCGACTTCAAAAACACCTTAAACTCAACTTATTCAAAAATCGCTTCATTTGGCTAATACACGAAGCTATCTGATTAAAAGATCATGTACTATATATTCTTATTAATTTCTTGAAAATGCCTAGTAGACTAATCTATCAATAAAAATCGACCGTCATGGACTCAACATTAATTCCAACTTAATCAACACTTTGGAAGAATAATATATCTAAACCTATTGAATATCATCTTCTAGCCATGGAGCTTGTCCTACATGTATTTTAGTTGATAAGAATTATTGACGTTTATAGTGAATTCAGTTATGTATCTCATTCATTTTATTTTATTTTTTTGACGCAGGAATCATTGGAATTTCGTCATCACAAGGTGATTCAAATCAACAAGAACTTTAGACTTGCTATATCAAATAGTTTCGAAAACGTTTATCATAAAACTGATTATTCGATTAAAAGCCCTACACATAACGAACAACCTCAAAGTTTTATTATACATATTTACTCACGAAACCTTAATCGTTAGAATACTAAACTTAATATTCGTTTCAAGTTGTATTTATTTTCAAAACAGATTGTCAACTCCCTATAAACATAAAACCCGGGCACGAATACGACAAATGATACATGATAAATCATCAGGAAACTCGATCATACCAATATATCTAAATTCATGATTGATAATACTTTTTTTTCGATATGAAACTAGAGAAGAGATCTACCTCAAAATTGTAATCATGATCAAGACAGTCGCTAACGTAGCTCGAAACGAAAAATACCTTGTAGTTCTTAATGGCTGCAAATGCTCCATCGTTAAAAGTTTATTATTGGTTCGAGTATATATTATGGTCTGATTCGTTGAATGAATAATGAAATCACTATTGATATTTATTCGCAAGTTTGTTACCGAAATTTAGAAAAGATTATTATAGCATGCGTGCATATGGAAACTGTATTGCATCCTAACTTGAATACACGGTTCATAACTTCATATGTATTCATTTTTAAAACAGCCCCTTTACGTTCATTACTTTGACATGACTAACCCATGATCGATTTAATTCATTTTATGTTATATATTATAGAATTTCAAATATAATGATCTTTTTGCGTTGGGTTCGTTTTTGGAAAATGAAGACTTTGATGTGTATGAGTCTTGGCAATATTTATTTTTTTTTTACGGGTAGAACTACGATAATAGTTTTGTGACGGTTGTCACAGTATCCCCCCGTCAAGAGAATTTCGTCCCGAAATTCAGTCGAGTTAATACTGGCAACCTTGAATATTTTAGATTTGTTTCACATAAAAGCTTTAAAGATGAAAAGTTGTTTTATTAACTAAAGAGAGTAAAGGAGTTTTACCAAAAAGGTAGTATGGTATTAGAGGTGATGATGGTAATACGTGCGATGTGCATCCTATACCCGTAGTGTGGTTAATTCCCATGGGGTTTTTTTTTTTTTACTAGGCTTTGATTTATTGAAGTTTATTTGTGTTACACAGTAACCCATAATGGTGGCTCACTTATGCTAGACTTGTAACTTAATTATTCGCACGGAACGATAGACAACTATTGATGTATGGTCTTAACTAAACAGTTGAAAGATACCAGTTCTTTATACGAACGTGCAGATTGTTGATTTAAGAATAGCGTTTAACATGGAACAATCAAGACTAAATTCAACTTATCGTATCAAAATTTAGATTACACGAAATTGATTTCAACATTTTAAACTTCTATAGTGTTCGTAATTTGTCTTACGTATATTGTATATTTATATGTACTTTATAACGGAATTGAATGAGTTTATTGATTATTGAACCTCTCGTGCTTCGGTTGTTGGATCCATTTTTTTTACATGTACATTTGCAGGTGGAAGTAGCAATATATATGCAAACAATCCACAATATCACCAAAGAAAGAAGAGTTCATACATACAAGAGTATCTCTTTGTAAGGTTATAAGAGTTTATTTCTATAAGAAATGAATAAGTGTGCACTCAGATTTCATTCTAAATCTAAGGGGCTTGGATTTGGGTTAAACTCATGATGTATGTTTTCTCACATCGGAATCTTTTCATTATAAGCAATAAATAGAATCTTATCGGTGGATGTTGACAGGGTTGTGCCAAACCACGTGAATTGTAGTGTGTATTAGTTACTTCATGTTGTTTTATATTATTTCTAACAAGTTTTCACCAAGTTTATCCCCGCTTTCGCTTGTGCAGGGTGTTTTAGAAATTTATCATAACAATTGGTTGATCAGTTTAGAGAAATATGAGGTATAATCCTTGTTTCGGTAACATTTGGATGTCGAGTAACAACTTGAGTTCGGTTCCGTATGAAAACATGATCAGTTCTTTTGTTTCGGAGTGTCGTATCGATATGGTAACCTTAGTGATATACCCACACCATGCAGAGTAACAGTGAATCGAATGAAAGAACATTAATCGGAGATATTATGTGTTTCATATTTGCATTTAAGGCCAACGCCTTATGTTAGATATTTTGTTGATTCTCTATCGATCGATTTGTCTCTTGTATATTTTGATCTTCACCTTGTAATTGTCTTTAATTAGGTTTCCATATTATTTGGTTGAACATTTTGAAACAATAATTAAGACCCTCCGTCTTATTTTGTACGGATTAGAATTAGACCATTGCCTGGTTAGCACCCAATATAGAATCGGACACGTTAGTTTATTTAACATGTCAACAAACGAATTCCTCATGACTCTCCCTTGTTCATTAATATTTTTGTCGGGGAACTTATACCTTATGTTTTCGATTATTGTGAAAGCTCATTGGTTTGTGTTTCTCTTGATTTAAATGTAACCAAATGTTATCCTCGATGAAGTTCTTGACCTCAAATGTTTCTAGAAAGTAGTTTTGACTGTTAATCTCAAATTCAACGTCCGTTTTGTTATTTGAGCCTATCGTAGTGTAGCCACAACCAGGTATTCCTTCAATTTTCTACGAACCTTATAAGTGAATTTTCCTTTGAGAGTTCGCACGGGAATATGTTATATAGAGGTGTGAAATATGTTACAAAGTTTGGAGGTGTTAAAATTTTGGTTATGAAGCATTAAAAGCGATGGGGGTTATTATATTATGTTGTTTAATTTATTTTAAATATTGGATGGTGTAAAATTTTTTATTATTTTTTTTATATTGCAGTTTATTTTACAAACTTATATATATTTATAAAAACCCCAATAGTTATTAATGCTTGCGCAATTTACGTGTTCCAAAACATAGGGGATTTTCAAACAATATATATTATTTTGGTTACATCGGATTATAGCAAGAGTATTTTTAAAGCTTCATTTACCAATCTATTTGATCACGGATGGTTGGAAGTTTTAGCTGAGACGGAAGTTTAATAGATAGACTTATCATTTTTCTTCGTTCAACCCCGTTCATTAATTAGTACAGATAATAGAAGCTTGTTGAATTTGAGAATCATTATTGTGCTTTCGATTACTAATACGTCAACAACGGGTGTTCATAATATGACCTTTAGTAATATGTTTGATCGAACCGAATTGCAATCATTATGTGGCAGCGAGATATAGTGTAGGTATGTTTTAGACTGACTTAAATTTTTACAGCAGTTGTAGTCAAAACGGTTTAAGGACCAAGGTTAAAATACACTTTAAGAATGATCATATTCAGTTATGTTCTAATGTATCATGGGGGGTTAGAATCTTTATTCTATAAAGATGAAGTTGCAAAGCAATACGGAGAATTGAATGCACGCCCAAAAGATAACAGGATCTTGGACTAACTTCGCAAAAGGAGTTAGGAAGTTTCATTGCGAGGAGGTAAAAGTAGCCAAGTAAGTGAATGTATCACTAACTGGTAAGGCAAAGATTATCGCATAATATTAAGTGTACGTGTACATGGTCATAGTCAGAAGTTTCAAAGAAGAGTTACGAATGTAATTATGCCCAAAGAATTAGAGAAATTGTGAGCCAAGTATTTGATTCCAGTGTGTAATGATCTAATAGTGTTTTGCATGGTTGTTCATTAGTAAGTTGTTATCGATAACAAATGTTACATGTATCATAAATTCCTATCGCAATGAACTTTTATCTTGATTTTCAAACGTTATGATTAATGACGTTAACTTTGAGTGATCCTTACACGGTATGGCTATAGTAATTTACAATATAATGAAAACTTTATGGGTGATTATTCGGACACAATGATGATAGTACCAGTGGTTCCTTATATTATGAATAGACGTACATACAATAGTTTCACTTGTTATAAGTCACTTGGTTTAAGGGATCGGGATGTATGCTATGCACACAAGTTATTAGAGAGATGGTCGTTATCGATTTATAATATGGATGTGTATACGTGCATGAAATATCTTATTTATCCATGTAAGTTTACGTTGAATTGTGATTTTTCATTCATTTTTGTATTATGACTAGCAAGTGATATGTGACCAACCCACAAATTTGGTCTCTAATTGAAGACAATAATCATTTTATAGTTGTTTAAGGGATTCAATTGAAAATTTTTGTAAGTTACATAATAGATTCAAACGAGAATTTAAGTGTGAGAAGGCTTTAAAATTTTAGGAGATTAACTAAGAAGGTGCCAAGTAAGATTTGCATAAAATATCCTGTGAGAATTCTTCACATAAACTAGAGGAATTCATAGTTAGTACATAGTGAAGTAAATAAGATATCTTTATTTAAATTTCATCACTCTTCTCTTAGATAATATACTCGGTCTCATCGTATACTATCATTTTACATCAACGTGTGGCGTACCATGAAAGAAAGGGCCTTGTATATAGTACTGAATTCAATTTGTCTATTCGTTTTGGGTGCATTATGTAGTGTGAACTTTATGCTCTAAAATATTTCCTAATTACTTCCTTTTTAATTCCTTTATAAGTGTGAACACCATGCTCACTCAAGTGTTTGTTTTTATGTAAATCTGAGATTATCTCAACTTATGATGTCATCAATCCCATTTGATTTGATTTGATTCGTTTGGTACCTAAGTAGCATATAAGCCACATGGTTATTTACTGTTCATGGGAAGGATTCTTGATTTCAAGTTTTATTGTTTTTGATGCTCAATCATTGATTCATACAACATGGTCACGTGACTCGCTAACGTAGGATATATTTACAATATGTGGGCCCCCGTATTCTAAATATATCCTAAATTAATTTGCTCACTACCAACGTTGTATGTCACAATGTATATTGAGTAGGTTAATTAGTATATAGTTCATAGTAGTAAATTTCGAGGGCGAAATTTGTTTAAGGGAAGTAAAGAGTATACACGGCAAGATGTGCGGTGATTTGAGATTACCGAGATCGAAAGTCGATGTTAGTAGCAATTAATACACATAGGCGTATGCCCACATAGTTCCTAGTATATAATCTATATGAAGGTTCCTAGTTTATAGTCTAGGTTGAGTATTCGACCTAGTTCTCTATAAACAATGTCTCTGATACTAATCTGTCAAACCCCGTCTAAAGCGGAAACAACGGGATACAACGCGTGACTAGATCATAACACATTGATATAATAGAACAACACTAAATGCAATTCAACAACGTGTTATGATATCGCCCGACACAAAGGCGACTTGTGCCGTGGTCAATCATTAACCCGAATACATAGTCATCAATACATAAGATCCAATTGTCACATCACCACTAAGTATAATTGTACATGATCAAAGTTCAATCACCCAAGTCTCAAATGCAGCCTAGAAGTCCCGCTAAAGCCACTAAGCCTTAAGCTCCTTAGTCAAAATTCTAATTACATGAAAAGAAATGCTCAAAAAGGTCAACACAATGGTTGGTGAGTTTCGCAGGTTTAATAAGACACATGAGAAATACAGTTTGCTGTGAAAATAAGTAAGTAGGACATATGATATGAAATAAGCACATAAGATAACCAATTCATCCACCATAAGCAATCCGTTCCGTTCCTGGATAATATTCACTCAAGGATAACGTATCTATCACAAGAGTGGGACCGTCGTCCGATAGTACTATCAATAATCATATCCTTATTAGTAAGCAAATATGGAGTGTTGTCATGGTCTCCACGACACAAGACTCATCAGAATTGCAAGTAATATGGAGTGTTGTCATGGTCCCAAAGACACAAGACTCATCAGAACAATCAGCAATCAGTCCACAACAATCAGCATGTCACTTATTCAATCATAATGTCCAAATCAGAAAATCAGATAGTTTACACAGTATAAGAAAATAGTTCGAAATCAGTTTGAGCATTCTTTTCCCCCAACGGAAAATAAGTAAAGAAAATGGGGCCGCAAAACTCACCTTGATTAGCAAAGCAATTAACGTTCCCAAATAAGTTCACCAACCGATATGTTAATCTACAATTCAAATGCATATAGGTTACAATCTAGACAAAGTGATAGCCTTTCATTGTATCCTAAAACGAAGTTCCATTTCCACACTTATAAGTCTCTCATAATTCCTAGTTCATATATTGATTCTAGTACAAGCCTTTATGTATAAAATGATTATAAATTATATTCTTAATTGAGGTACAATCTCTATCTAGAATTTTTAATGTCACTTTACCAATTTTAAATCAGGACTCAAACCGTACTAAAATCATAAACTGAAATCTTAATTTATAACCCGTTACACAACACATTCTTATAAATTAATTAAATAAATTCAACTTACAGAAAAATCTAACATAAAACATACTTTAACATCCCCAAGATAACTAAAAACAATAATTTGATCAAACCGATTTAAATCACCAAAGTTCTTGAAAATTCGTCACTCACAGAACCAGTTTACAAAATAATTTCTATAAAATTACACGTTGCTTTTTAGAGGCTGAAACCTTGCAATTGTAAGTAAAATTTCGAGATCTACAACTTTCGTGTTTTGGCCGAAGCCTGAGAACGAACGTAATTAGGTCAAAACAGCCACTGTTTATAACTACGAAAATCTGGACAGGAATTACGATTAACGGTGTATCACTTTCGACTTCAAAAACACCTTAAACTCAACTTATTCAAAAATCGCTTCATTTGGCTAATACACGAAGCTATCTGATTAAAAGATCATGTACTATATATTCTTATTAATTTCTTGAAAATGCCTAGTAGACTAATCTATCAATAAAAATCGACCGTCATGGACTCAACATTAATTCCAACTTAATCAACACTTTGGAAGAATAATATATCTAAACCTATTGAATATCATCTTCTAGCCATGGAGCTTGTCCTACATGTATTTTAGTTGATAAGAATTATTGACGTTTATAGTGAATTCAGTTATGTATCTCATTCATTTTATTTTATTTTTTTGACGCAGGAATCATTGGAATTTCGTCATCACAAGGTGATTCAAATCAACAAGAACTTTAGACTTGTTATATCAAATAGTTTCGAAAACGTTTATCTTAAAACTGATTATTCGATTAAAAGCCCTACACATAACGAACAACCTCAAAGTTTTATTATACATATTTACACACGAAACTTTAATCGTTAGTATACTAAACTTAATATTCGTTTCAAGTTGTATTTATTTTCAAAACAGATTGTCAACTCCCTATAAACATAAAACCCGGGCACGAATACGACAAATGATACATGATAAATCATCAGAAAACTCGATCATACCTATATATCTAAATTCATGATTGATAATACTTTTTTTCGATATGAAACTAGAGAAGAGATCTACCTCAAAATTGTAATCATGATCAAGACAGTCGCTACCATAGCTCGAAACGAAAAATACCTTGTAGTTCTTAATGGCTTCAAATGCTCCATCGCTAAAAGTTTATTATAGGTTTGAGTATATATTATGGTCTGATTCGTTGAATGAATAATGAAATCACTATTGATATTTATTCGCAAGTTTGTTACCGAAATTTTAGAAAAGATTATTATAGCATGCGTGCATATGTAAACTGTATTGCATCCTAACTTGAATACACGGTTCATAACTTCATATATATTCATTTTTAAAACAGCCCCTTTACGTTCTTTACTTTGACATGACTAACCCATGATCGATTTAATTTATTTTATGTTATATATTATAGAATTTCAAATATAATGATCTTTTTGCGTTGGGTTCGTTTTTGGAAAATGAAGACTTTGATGTGTATGAGTCTTGACAAATATATATATATATATATATATATATATATATATATATATATATATATATATATATATATATATATATATTTTACGGGTTGAACTACGATAATAGTTTTGTGACGGTTGTCACACCTAGCGTACCCTTTATAACTGGCATTTACGCACAGCGTTTGAATAGACTAAAGTATAACAGACTCGAAGAACCAGATACTCATGTATCTCCATTTTAAGAATAGAAGATATTATCATCTTAAAATCACTCGTGATTTAATCCATGAAGTGATCTCTTTATGTGCGGGTTTCTCCCATACTTAAATCCCCATTAAGTACCCATGAGTGTCGCAGCAATCTCAATGCCATGTCTAATCTCCATAGACATCTACTAACACTCCATGACAGTCTTGATTCACCACATACTTCCTATAGTGTGATCGACTGAGGAGGTTCGAATAAGAACTTATTACTCTGTAAGTGGTGTCTAAACATGCAAAACTGAAACACAACGACAAACAATAGTAAATGGTAGAACTCCTTCACATTAAAATCTCTATTATTAATCACCAAGTCTATTACAGTTTCTATAATTGTTTATAACGTTTCAAATTCAAACTAATTAACTAAAACTTTACATTATCTCTTAAACCTATGCTCCTAGCATGTTCATCGTGCTTGGACTTTCCTAGAGACTTTGTGAAATGATCAGCTGGATTATCCTCTGATCTTATGCTATTCACAATTACATGTTCTTCTTCGACTTTCTTTCGAACAAAATGGTATTTCCTTTCAATGTGCTTTGACTTTCCGTGATCCTTGGGTTCTCTACTCAAGGCAACTGCACTTTCATTATCACGGGATATAGCAATAGGATCTTGTACCGTCGGAACAACTCCAAGATCTCCAATGAAATTCCTCATCCAGATAGCTTCCTTTGCCGCTTCACTAGCCGCAATGTACTCAGACTCACATGTAGAGTCTGCTACTGTATCTTGCTTAGAACTTTTCCATGTCACCGCTCCCCCATTCAGTAGGAATACCCAACCAGACTGTGATCAACAATCATCTCTGTCTGTTTGGAAACTAGCATCACTATAACCCGTTACTCTAAGTTCTTCTTCTCCACCATATACCAAGAACCTGTCTTTAGTATTTCTCAAATACTTAAGAATATTCTTTACGGCTGTCCAATGACCTTCACCAGGATTCTGCTGATGTCGACTCACTAAGCTCAAAGCAAATGAGACATCGGGCCTTGTACACGTCATGGCATACATGATCGATCCTATAGCCGAAGCATATGGGATTCAACTCATTCTGTCCAATTCTAGTTCAGACTTTGGACACAGATCCTTACTGATCTTAATGCCATGATTCAAGGGTAAGTTCCCTTTCTTAGAATTTTCCATATTGAATCTTTTCAGTATTTTATCTATGTACGTATCCTGGCTGAGTCCTATGAGACGTTTTGACCTATCTCTGTAAATCTTATACCTAGGATATATGCTGCATCTCTAAGATCTTTCATAGCGAAACACTTTCCCAACCAGGCTTTTACACTTTGTAAAGTTGGGATATCATTTCCTATGAGCAGTATATCATCCACATATAATACTAAGAATAATACAATACTCCCACTGAACTTGACATATATACAGGACTCATCTTCACTTCTAGAAAATCCAAACTCTGTGACCTTTTCGTGGAAGCAGAGATTCCAGCTACGAGAAGTTTGTTTAAGTCCATAAATGGCCTTTTCAAGCTTGCACACTCAATTAGGATACTTTGCATTTTCAAAACCTTTCGGTTGTGTCATGAACACATCCTCTGTCAGTTTGCCGTTAAGGAAAGCGGTTTTGACATCCATCTGCCAAATTTCATAGTCATGAAATGCAGTTATGGCTAGCATAATCCTAATTGACTTAATCTTAGATACTGGTGAGAAGGTTTCCTCATAAGCAATCCCATAGGTTTGAGTATAGCCCTTTGCTACCAATCTAGCTTTATAAGTGTGTACTTTCCCATCCATGTCTGTCTTCTTCTTGAAGATCCACTTACAACCCACCGTCTTAAGACCGGGTGTAGTGTCAACCAAATTCCAAACATGATTGTCATACATGGACTGAATTTCACTTTTCATAGCTTCCTTCCATTTAGCAGCCTCAGGGCATGCCATCGCTTCCTTGTAGTTAGCAGGCTCATCTAATTCACCAAGTGTACTATCACTTATCTTATCCTCTTCTTCTATCTGGTAACCATAATAGAACTCAGGAGGATTGCTAACTCTACTAGATCTGCGAACGGGTAAGGATATGTCTTTAGGTTCAACAGGTGTGCTTTTGCGTCCGCAACGGTCGTTTACGAAGCGGGCACAACAGTGGGTTGTTTTAAATTTATAGAGCTGGGGATATTCTAAGCTAATACTACTTTCAGCCCTAATTAGGTTACTAGGGTAGTAAGCGGTATGTTGACTCAGGTGTCGTTCTTACACTACAACGGGCATGGGATCTTAGGTGTTCTAATTATCTTTAGAAATCTAGCTAGGGTTTAAAAATAAGATTTGATTTGGTTTGGTTTTATAACTACTCTATTAAAATAAATGCAGGAAAGTAAAAGATGTTTGTACGGAGGCTCAGAGAACAGTGGATACGAGAGTGTTTACTATGATGCCGGTATATGCTTTGAATAAGTAGTTATGAGAGTTAAAACCACTAATTATGATGATTAATCCGTTGAGTAACCGGAAACTTAAATCAACACGAAGTATTATACCTACGGCAGTTCCTTAGCTTATCCCACGTATTTAAACGTTATACGAAGTACTGTGCCGTTTTATGGTTTTTCCTTAGCATTGATTCAAACTGCCAGTTTGCTCATTGGATATCCTATATTATTAATGACGTATAATTACGATCATATCAAATATCTAACGTAAAGGTCTCTACAATCAGATAAATAATATGTCACGTGGATAGCAATTATATAGTGTCAGATACACCGGAAGTTCTCCCAAATGTACCGATCAATTCAATCAACAGTTATTCTCTAATCCTATTCCCCAATCTCTGACAAATGTGTGTCAGTATCATGGCACGAATTGTTGAATAAACAATAATGTGAACAGGAGTTACCCTACGGAATAGGTTGGATTAACTTGTCTAACGGTCAATTAAATTGTTCATCATTAATCATATAAACCATCATAACTATTACATGCACATCACTCTACTGTATAAACATCAACTTATATCTGAAAACCCTAATCATGCAGTTACATATAGTAATCGGAGGTTCAGTTCTAGCATGCAGCATTCCTAAGGCAACAATCAAACAAGAATATGCAATAGGAAGGCACACAGATAACTATTCCTAGTTCATACCATTTCTCATAACCAGATGATCGGATCATAAATATCCCGAAAGGTCTCTCAAAGATATTTAATATATGAGCTTGAATCTAACCTATCTCTAATCCTATGCTCCGTATCTCTTATGATATAGTTTCAATCTAGAGAATACAGCCATGTCGAGTTCAAATGCTTCATCAAACATAGAATAGTAGAGTACGTACCACTAATAACTGGCCAGGTTTTAGCAGGAAGTTTCTAACCACAACATAAGTTGGATAGGTAAACAATTGAGATTCAATTCATAAATTCAGATACAGTTTAATATTCACACAGACAGAGTAACAACATGTTACAATTGGGATCATTATTTCCACAACGGATTGTGCCCACGACTTTCATAGCTTCCACGTTCCGTACTACACACATTCGTGATGGTTCCGGCGCTATACAAATGAAAGCCATATAACGTTACCTCCGTTGTTTCATAATGGTGTCATCCCAATTGCATATTAAATCATAACTACTTAAGCATAACCATTATCATAGCAAACACAGATTTGTCTAGCCTAGCATGGCATCTCTAATAAGCAATACAACGCAAACATAATATAAGAAAATCATATTTACGAAATAAAGAAAAGAGATATAAATATAACCTGAATAAGTATTACAGACAAATCCTCATGACCTAAAGTCTCGGAGTAACTCTGTACAGACGCTACAACTACCGCTACGCTAACTAGCTACCCTTTCTATTTCTCCTCTAACTCCTAAGAGTAGTGCTAGAGA
Source organism: Helichrysum umbraculigerum (assembly GCA_949592205.1). Lineage (NCBI taxonomy): Eukaryota > Viridiplantae > Streptophyta > Magnoliopsida > Asterales > Asteraceae > Helichrysum > Helichrysum umbraculigerum. The sequence goes on along the minus strand of CATIUR010000002.1, from coordinate 92,837,882 downwards.
GAGAAAGTAGAGAGAGAGAGAGTGTGTGAGAGAGAAAGTGAGAATTCTATGAAGAATTGGTGTGTGGAATGAGGTGAATGAGGCCACTATTTATAGGCAAGCCTTGGATCCAAGAGTACAAGTCCACAAGCACACGTACAAGCCAACGAAACAAAAACGAGGCCATGTGAGACCAAACCAGACCCTGTACGGCCCTATACAGGCTGTGTACGGCTCTGTACAGGCCGTGTACGGCTCTGTATAGGCCGTGTACGGCCCTGGGGTGGCCGTGTGCTAGGCCGTGTGATTTTTCTAACTTTTCTCGCAACTTCGGAAGGCCGTATCTTCTTCGTTTCGCGTCCGTTTGACCTGATTCTTTCGCCTACGGCTTCGTAATTCTGTTACGCTTCTAATGATGGCAATTTGGTAGAAATTGGATGTGTGGGGCCCATGCGTGCCCAGAATACGTTTTGTAGCTTTCGGCTGCGCTGTAACTTGCATAACTTTTTCATCCTTGATCCGTTTTGAGCAATCCTTATATCCACGTTCTCATAATCTCCATAGCTACAAAATAAGATAAATGTGAGGTCTTGGTATGGAGTTTACAGTAGATTTAGGGTTTGGCTAAATTTGGTGCCTATTTCAGTGTATTTTCAGCCCTTTTCGTATAGTTTTGGAAAGTCCGTCAAGTTTTCACCTTTATAAAAAAATATGATAAATAATGATGTTTTAAGAATGTTTTTGTTATAAAAGGCCTAAATATGGGGTCAATAATGTAGGTAAAAACGTGACTTTTTGCGCTACATCAAATATCCCACCTCTTGTTGAACGTCAATGTTTATTATAGGTTCTTCATCGGTAGATTCTTGAATTTCTTCAAGATCAATTTTACTCCCACTGTCCTCTTTAGATATCATTTCTCTCTCAAGGAACACTCCTCTTCGAGCTACAAAGACCACATTTTCCTTGGGTCTGTAGAATAAATATCAAAATGACTCATGTGGATAACCGACGAAAAGACACTTTTTAGATCTGGAGTCTAGTTTGTCCTGAGTTTCCCGTCTAACGTAAACTTCACAACCCCAGATTTTGATGTGACCAAGAGAAGGTCTATTTCCCTTCCACATCTCATAAGGTTTCTTTGAAACTTTCTTAGTGGGTATTTGATTTAAGATATGGGCGGCTGTTTCTAATGCATAACCCCAGAAACTTATTGGAAGTGTTGCTCGACTCATCATAGATCGAACCATGTCTAACAAAGTTCTATTTCTCCTCTCAGCAACACCATTAAGTTGTGGTGTTCTAGGAGGAGTCAATTGCGAAACTATTCCACAGTTTCTAAGATGATCGAGAAATTCGATACTAAGGTACTCTCCTCCCCTATCGGATCGGAGAACCTTTATCTTTCTGCCCAGTTGATTCTCTACTTCACTTTGATATCTTTTGAACACTTCAAAAGTATCTGACTTATGTTTGATCAGATAAACATGTCCAAATCTGCTGAAGTCATCAGTAAATGTAACATAGTATCTATTTCCATCTTTTGTAGCACATCGGAATGGCCCACATACATCTGTATGTACCAAGTCCAATAATCCTTCACCTCTTTCACACGATCCAGTGAATGGTGATTTGGTCATCTTGCCTAATAAACAAGATTCGCATACATCATCCGATTTGAGGACGAATGATTCCAACACTCCATCCTTTTGGAGTTGGGCGATGCGTTTCTTGTTTATGTGCCCTAGACGACAATGCCACAACTTGGATTTATCAATCTCATTAGACGAATCAACATTTAAAATAACATTGCTAACACATTCAACATTTTCATATATGCCTTTGTAAGGAGAAGCTTTAAAAATAAAACAATCATTTAAATGAACCAAAATATCTCCATTTCTACTATCAAAAGAAAAATGATAACCATCTTTATACAAAGCATAAAACGAAATAATGTTTCTAGTCATTTCTGATGAATAATAGCAATTATTTAAATCTATCCTAACTCTAGAATTCAGCATGAGCTCAAATCTTCCAATCTTCGTCACAGGTACAATTCCCTTGTTTCCCATAACTAGGTTGAGCTCTCCATGCTTCACACTTCTACTTTCCTTTAGTCCCTGCAATACAGTGCAAATGTGATTACCACACCCTGTATCCAGAACCCACGAATTAGAAGTTGTAGTATTATGGATTTCGATCATAAACATACCTGAGTGAATACTCTTCTCGACCTTTCCATCTTCAAGGTCCTTCAGGTATTTTGGGCAGTTACGCTTCCAATGCCCCTTAGTGTTGCAGTAGAAGCACACTGCATCCTTTGGATCACTTACAGGTGCAATCTCAGAATCGGTCCCTTTCTTAGACCTACGAACGGACTTTCCATCAGTATTCTTTCTTTTCCAATTGAATTTGACCTTTTCCTTTTCTTTGCACTTTGACCAACAGTCAACACAGGAGCTGCCGAGCTAGATGACACATCATCTTTCTTGATTCCTTGCTCAGCAGTTTGCAGTAAATTGTGGAGTTCCATTATTGAGCCTTCTCTCTCATTCATATTCATCTGATATGACATTACCAACTGATTGTAGACAGCTGGCAAACTAGATAGAATTATGGCGATGGAAAACTCTGTGTCAAATACCATGTTCAATGACTCCAACCTATCAAAGTACCCTTTCATCTCTAAGACGAAAGCACAGATAGAAACTCCAGGTTTGGGCTTGCAAGCCATGAGAGATTTCACCACATCAAGGCGTTCTTTGCTTGCCTTAGCCTGAAACATTTCTTTCAGCTGTTGGTTCATTTCATAAGCCCATGTGTTTTCAAAAGTCTTTTGCAGTTCAGGGCTCATAGAAGATGCCATGATACAAGACACTTTATTCGCGTCATCATAATGTTTCCGGTGTGCCTCAATCTCCTCTTGGGCCGATTCTTCATCAATTATGGGAATCTGCTCATCGAGAACATATTCCTTGTTCTCGTACCTCAAGGTAAACCTTAGGTTACGCATCAAGTCCATATAATTTGGACCGGTCAGTCTTTCCCTCCCAAGAACCGAGAGTAGTGAAAAATTCGAGTTATGTGCGGGATTGGGGACGGGAGGATTTGCACCATTTAAATTAGCCATCTATGAGATAAAACAGTTTTAGTTAGTTTGAATATTCCTTAATTATTTACCCAATTTTCTAAATTAAGGCTAGGATCCATATTTTCAGTTTTATGAAAAGGGTCGCCGTAATCATATAACTAAAATACCATTATGTATTTCATTTCTATGAAACTCCTAGATCTTTGAGATTCATTGATTTCTATCAATGGCATGTTAATCTCGGTTATGCACATCTACTATTCATGACTGGTATGCCGAGGATCATGAAGAAGATGGTGAATTAACCATGCAAACCCCGCGTGATCCCCGGCTCGAGTACGCTCGAGAATCGCGAGTCTCAATCACCCCTCATTATGTCCTCGTATTAATGTGCCGGTAAACCACACACGCTCCATTAACAGTTCATACGAGAGATGTGCGGATTTCATGGGTTAGCATACTATTCATCATTTTCCTATAGCTAAAACGGGATTTTGTTTTACTATTTTAAGTCTACTTTTAATCTTGACATCATCCTATCAAAAGTCCTCGGTAACTCCATCGAACGCACAAAGAAGCGGAGAAGCAGGTCAGCGCGAAGCCTATTAAAAACCTGACTTCTTTAGGGAAGCAAAGCGACCCGCCTTATACCTCTCTTATAGTTTGTTCCTCATGGGTGAGCCGATTTATCAATTGACTGACGATGTATTTAGACTTTAATTCTACATATATATATATATATATATATATATATAAATCATATTATACATATAATATCTCTTTGAAGTTTAGGGTTCTATTTTAAACCTTTTAAAATTAGTTGGTCTATTTTAAACAATTTAAAATTATCAATATTTAAACTGTAAATACATATTACCTATTTAGATAATTTTCTTTCCAATTTTATCTTTACCTACATACTATTGCAGATAATTTCATGCTACTTTTTGTTAAACTATTTCTCTGATACCACTGTTGGGCTTTTCTATTCCCTAACTAGATTATTATACACGCAGCGGAATAACAAAACTTTAAATAATCTAAGGCAATTAGGAAACTAAAACCCTAAGGGATCTTTAACTTTAACAACATAGTACAATGAATAAATTGGATAGAGAGTATAAAGAAAACACTAACCTTAGAGAAAACCTATTTCTCGCGAGCAGACCAACGAGCAGAGCTTCGTTACTTCGAGGCAAGTACCCAAAGTAGAATACCTCTAATGCTTCACACCCGAAAACCCATAAGAAAGTCGAATTTTGAAATTCTCAGAAAATTCGTATCTGATTCGTATGTTATGAAGGTATAGGATGCCCCTATTTATAGTTGTGGAAGAAACCATTAGGTTTGCTGAATTCGACTCCCAACCAGCGGTTGGACCTTCCAACCGGCGGTAGGAGCTGTTAGTCTTGGACTCCAAGTCTGCGACTTCCACCACCTAGAAACCCTAATCTCAACCGGTAGTTGGGTCTTCCAACCGACGGTTGGATCAGATTCTAGAATCTTCCGCTAATTTAATTACTTTTAATTTCTAATTTGTTTAATCCATAAATTAACAAATCAACTAATTAAATATAATATTAATACTATTAATATTATCCTTCATCTTTCTCTTGACTGTTCATGAGGGCGACCCAAAAAGGACTTTACCATTAATGATAGTCTCACCAATTAGTTATGATATTGGACTCTATTCCAACAAAGGCAAGCAAAGAACGCCTTGATGTGGTTAAATCCCTCATGGCTTGCAAACCCAAACCTGGAGTATATATCCATGCTTTCGTCTTAGAGATGAAAGGGTACTTTGATAGGTTGGAATCATTAAACATGGCATTTGAAACAGAGTTTTCCATCGTCATAAATCTATCCAGTTTGCCAGCTGTCTACAATCAGTTTGTAATATCATATCAGATGAATATGAATGAGAGGGAAGGCTCAGTATTGGAACTCCACAATTTACTACAAACTGCTGAGCAAGGAATGAAGAAAGATGATGTGTCCTCTGGATCAGCAACTCCTGTGTTGACTGTTGGTCAAAGTGCAAAGAAAAGAAAAATGTCAAATTCAAATTGGAAAAGGAAGACTACTGACGGAAAGTCCATTCGTAGGTCTAAGAAAGGGAACGATTCTGAGATTGCACCTGTTAGTGACCCATAGGAAGTAGTGTGCTTCTACTGCAACACAAAGAGGCATTGGAAGCGTAACTTGTCGCACCCCCAAATTCGGCCAACGCGATTAACTAGCGATTAGCGGAAGCATTAGTATGTGCGGGGGTGTTGACGTTAACGTTGAACATCATGCCAGATCAGAGCCTATGATTATTGCTGAACAATTAAATTAAGATGCCATTTGATAAAATAGTTTATTTACAAAAGAACTACGACTCGTCAAGTCGTAGAAATAGTATTAGTTGTACAAAATAAGTCCTTATTTGTCCCAAAATGTGGCATCCTAATTCGTCATGGGTCGCCTAACTCCGTAAGTATACGTTCTTTGTGACATCCGACAAATTAGGACTAGTAATTAGTGCCTAATAAAGTTTTAATACATGTAATTAGTTATGTGTTAAGCTAATTTGTGTGTCAAATAATATATATTGTTGAATATATACAATTATGCGGTTTGGTTAAATTGTACAAGTTTTAAATCGAATGTAATTCGGTTCCAAATAAATACGGACGTTGGTGAACAATTTAAATTATAATATAATGTTATTTAATAACACAATTACATCCAAAATATTATTTTATTTAATAATATTTCGTACACAATTCATGTCGTACAATCAAGGGCTACGCGATTAAATTATTAAACGCGCAAACAAACAAAACAAGTTAACGTTATATTTTATAACGCAATTATTAAGTATTTGGTAAAATACCCCAACAAAAATATTGAATAATTTTTCGCATTTCAAAACGCATAATTAAACGCATTTAAATACTACTTAAACGTTTAAACGACCGGGAAAACGAACACCGCACAGAACGCTATTGCATGGAATTAAATTGGTGAAGCCCACACCGTGGACCCCACCAAAAATCTACCCCAAAAGTGGGGATCCCTTCCCCATTTCTTCCATAATCATCATCATCATCTCTCTCCTTCTCTTCTTTTCTCTCTAAATCACCAACACCTCCACCACCATAATTCACCAAATAACACCCTTAAACGCCGCCGAATCTCGAAGCCCTTTGGAGAAAAAGAACCACCACGCTACGATCTACGACTTCATCTTTTCGGATTTTCGATTCGCCACTTTGTAAGTTTCCGACAAAAACCCGAAACTCTTCGATTTCACTCATTTTTACACGTTTGTTGTTTATATAAGCTTATAATGTCCATATATGGGTTGAGTAAAAGGATCGGACCAAACTATGGCCGGAAAACTAGTTTTTGGCTCAAAAATCCGTTAACAGCTTTAAGTGCCGCAACGACGACTGCAGTATAGCGTCACTTCTTGCATCACTTAAGTGACGCATTGAGTGTCGCTAAAAGCCCTAATTTTGCGTCACTTTCCTAAGTGCCGCATAAAACCCCTTTTTCCCGACACTTGCCTAAGTGTCGCAATTTCAATACCCGTCACTATAAACTGACACTTATAGCGTCACTTGTTTAAGTGACGCCTATAATCGAGAATAGATTTCATCCGTCGCTAACCTTAGTGACTCATGACCTTGATACCGACACTTACAACCGACACTTCCTTAAGTGTCGCCCTCTATGCGTCACTTGCACAAGTGACGCCATTAGATCAGAATCCGTCATTTCATGCGACACTTCCTAAGTGTCGCCTAAACTCTTGAGTGTCGCTATAAGTGACGCTAAAAACAGAATGTTTACAACTCATTTTTACTAAGTGTCGAGACCTAAATTTTATCACTTGATTTCACCCAAATTCAAGTCCAGATGCGTTTTTTTTACAAAAGCAATTTAGTAGATCAACCAGGGGCCAGCCCTTTGGACCCCGCCAGGGGTTGCCACCCCTGGAACCCCGCTAACCAGGGGCGCTGCCCCCGAACCCCCGTCACCTAAAAGTTTATAAACATTTTTAAGTACAACACTTCAAAAATCAAAATAATAATGTTTAAATTATTATTACAAACAATCACCAACAGGCCATACACACTTTCTAAAACTCAAGTTAATCAACCAAATCGTAGTAATTTGGACAAATCAATCAACCAAATGGGGATAATTTGGACATTATAGTTGAACGAACAACTACAAAGGTAGTCTTTTAAGATACCTATTCAATCAATAACCATCGCGCATATTGGACGCCCTCAGGTTACAAGTCTTCGGACATCAATCCACAGCTAATGAATTCAAGTTATTTCCATAAACACGCAAGGCTCAGGTGAGTCTCATGGCCCCTATTTTACTGTTTTACTCAGGGGGGTGATTACATTGCTCGTTTTATTTACATGTTGAACGCAAGTACAAAACAAACAAATACTACATGAGTTGTTTCCAACTAATCACTAAAGCCCTCCATAGCATAGTCTGGTAATACATCTGTAGCGTGAATGTTAGTATATGATATCATATAGGATTGACAATCCTCGTCCGGGTTAGCACGCACTAACTGGTCAAACGGACGTATTAGCATTTGGGAAGACGAGTGTAGATTAGGCACTCGTAGGAGGCACCTCAGTTGGGTTTACTTAATTGGACCTGACACTCAAGTTAAGCTCAGACTATGTGCTCATGACTGTATAACTTTTATTTTGCTTAATTGCATTTTAAATTCAATTATAAATCTTGCGGTTCATACAAATATATGTTGACTTATAAACCTGTGAGCTCACCAGCGTTTTCGTTGACCCATTTTAGCATGTATCACAGGTAACCAGCAGTAGGTTGGACTGCTCAATCAGGATCAATTAGCTCGAGTCAGCATGCAAACAATCAGAGATTTAGATGCATTATTATATTTTGTATAGATTGATTATGTACTTAAATCTCTCAATTTCAATCGAGCTGATGTAACTATATTTTGATGTAAACTTTGATTTTATCAATACAAGTTTGTAAAACGACTCATATAGAGTCGTTCATTATATCTTATGTGCTTTGATATGTAATTAGTCGCGCCCCGACCCGAACCGCTTCCGCAATTTGGGGGTGCGACAGATTGGTATCAGAGCCTAAGGTTATAGTGAACTGGGTTGCATTTAGTGGGCCTAGACTATGACCGTTAGGCAGTATTTCCTTATTAGGTATGATTGGTTCCGGAATTACAGCATACGACTGATGTGCTATGAAAGCGCGTCTTGTTTTATAATTTATAAATAGAAATACCTAATAAATACTTTCAAGCAACCAGACAAGAATACCCGATCGAATGTAAATATAGATTTGGTAAATCAGATTCGAACACAGGGAACGGCGGATTTATTATAAATAGAAATTAACAATTAACTAGAAAGCAATAAATAAGGGGGCATTTTAGTTCCGTTCCAACATATGTTTAGAAGACATTAATTTAAAATAATTAAACTTAAATAAAAACTTAATTTAAAACAATAAATAAATAATAATAAATACTAATTGGAAGGAATAAGTAATTGTATAATTAATGTCACTCAGATTCATATTTCCCGATTCATTACGTATTGATTATCTAATTGTGATTCTTTTAGATCAACTTAACACCAAATTCTTCAATGATATTAAAATGAATGTGAACTAGCCAACTTTCCGGGTCCAACTAATTCCTACAATCTAGGGTCCAACATAAAACACTGGTTCCAATATCACAAGATGATCAGTCAATTGTGTGCATTTCCCTAAATCATGCATTAAACATTCACAACTAATTATAATTAACTCTATTGGTATTACTCAACAATACCAAGTAATTAACTTATTGTCTTGTTCATTTTAAAGTGAATAATTATTACTTTCTCAACCTATCAAACTCAATCTATTTAGCAATAGTTAAAACCCTAAGATTATAACCATCAATAATTAATAAAATCAAAGGAACTCAATCTCATCAATTTTATTAACCACGTTGAGAACTAATAACTACCAGTTACCAATAAACAAGGGTTCACGAGTAATATAACCGTTTTCAATTAAATAACTTAGCCAATACGCAATAATAATCGTTCAACAATCATAATCCGAGTTCAATCAATTACACAATCACTTTGGATATTCAATTCATCATAAAACAGTAAAAACTCAGATTATTCAATAACAAATTCATCAATGAAATCAAATAAAGAAGTTATACCGAATTATAAAGACGAATCACGAAGAACTAAGACGAACTACCCTCGATCTTGAGCTTTCGTGCCTCCAAAATACCAAAATAATTCGTAACTAAACCCTACTAATCGTATTTTATCTACTGAAAATGAAAACTACATGAAAACTGCCGTTTTAGGGTTAAAATCGCGTTTTTATACGTCCTGCGTTTTTGATCCATACGGCGTATGGATTTCCATACGGCGTATGGATCGATTTCAAGCCCAGCCCAAATCCGCGTAACCTGGGCCTCCACCGCTGCAATCCATACGGCGTATGGATTTCCATACGGCGTATGGATGAGTTTTTCAACCGGTTTCCTCATTTTTCTTGATTTATTCTTTACATCAACTTCGGCTTCACTTTATTCTTCAGATATGCATCATTTAGCTCGTTTATTGACTGTTTTCCATTTCTTTTTCATAAACGCTCCATTTCCACATCTAATTGCAAATATGAACAAAATCAATATCTATTCTTAAAATAATGCAATAGAAACATCCAAGAATCGGGGTAAAATACTACTAAAATATAGTACTTTTGAACGTTTATCAAACATCCCCCACTTGAATCCTACTTGTCCTCAAGTAGACTATCGATTCAAAAATCAAATTCTTAAGAAAACAGTCATCTCTATTAATCTAAATAACTAACAAAGGAATTACACAACATCACCCATCTTCAACTCAAACATTTAAATTTAAAAATCTGTCAATAAAAACAATTATTAAGAAACTATGTGATTACAAAAAAATGATCTACACATGAAATTATTATTCTCAAAACATCAAATAGTTCACGATGATTACTGATATTGTTATCCACTTAAACAATCTATATTTAAATAATTGAGCTCAACTTAATATTATTCACGTAAATATTCCCTTAAACTCCCAAAAGCTATATACTTTCATACTCATAATATGCCAATATTACGTATTTTGAAATTCTAATCAAAACAATCATTTTTCAAATCAAGACAGAGGTGACAGGTATGTGCCTCAACACAAAAAAAGCAACATAACTTGATTTTGGTTTAGCAATAATGTCTTAGTCAAACCATTGGTGGCAGGTCTGTACCTTAGTACAACAAAGCAACTTAATTCGACTATATTTTAAAATCATGAGTTATTAAACTCTTTTGCTCTTTTTCATTAGATATACTAACGGAAACCAGGTCTGTACTTTCGTACAACAGAGGAAACAACACCCAGTATATCCCCAAATGATATTAATTAAAATTTCAAAAATATGGCATATCACACATTATTAATATGAAAATTAAGACATACGTCATACACAGCTAAAGTTCATCTAAAAGGTAACATCCACCCCTTAATTTCATTTCTTAAAAGCTCAAAAATTTTCATATAAATCGTCTATCAATGCATCATATAATGAAGCTAAATAACATTTTTTTCACAATTAATTTTTTTTTTAATTATAAGTGTAGAAAATTTTAAAATTAACCTACATAGTTACAAAATAATTATCTCTAGGGAACAAAAATTTAAAATTAAAAATTTGGTTGAAAAACGGGCAACTTATAACCTCTTAGTTACTTATCTTAATAAGATAACAGTTAACCAAATTACAAAATCATCTACTTATTAACTGGACAATTATGTGGAAACTTCACTCTTTTCTCTCCCATCCCCCACTTAAAGATGTACAATGCCCTCATTGTACAAAAAATGAAATACTAAAACGGGAAAAGAAGAAAAGAACTTAGAACTGAAAAACTCCCCTGGAATAGTGTGCAGTTTAATGAGTATGACAAGGATGATATGAATTTCCCACATCCTCTCGATTCAATTTTTGTTGCGCTGAACTTACTGCCAGCATATCACGTACTCACAACACAATTCTGAGGGAACAATCAACAAACAGAATTAAACAATACCAAATTTAAACAACCTAATTAAAAATAAACATTACCAAATCCTAAAACTACAAATCCAACATAACAATTAATAATCCTACAAATAAAACAGTCATAATAATAATAAAAATAATAACAGTAATAGTGTTTGGAATCATAAACCACTCAGGATGAACATCATCCTAATCACTGTCATCATCTCGCTGGTACTGGTACTGATGAGAAGGCCCTCCATGATCTGGCTGTGGTGGTGGTGGTCGTGGCATGAACTCTGGTGGCATCTGGTACTGGAATGGCTGATACTCAGGTCCAGAAGGATACTGACCAAACAGCTGCTCAAACAAACCATCCTTGTAGTCCAAGTGTGCACTGGTCTGATGGAAATGCTGTCTCTGCATAAGATCTATCTGATCAAACCTCTGAGTCTGGTGTAACTCCATCTGGTGCAACTGCTGAGATAGCTGATCAAACTCCGTAGCATAACCTCTGTTACGGCCTCGTGTCGTACCTCGACCTCTATCACTTCCACTCGTATCTCCTCTGGCTCTAGCCTGCCTCGACTGCAAAGTCTATCCTACTGGAGTAGTCGGAACCCAGTAATACATATCCTCAGGACCACCATAAATAATGCACGGCTCAATAAGAGCAAACGCCTCCAACCGGCGTGCAGTCAACCAACCCATGCTAGGCTGAACAATCGTGCATGACCCCATCTCATCCTGGGTAGCCAAACCAAAATATCTAGCCAAACGTGTAACAAAGTGACATCCACACAGACTACTCCCATCTCTAGTACCAGTAGCTCTCTTCGACATCCACTTCGCCAACCTCCAAGGTACATTCACTAACCTCTTCCTGATAATCGAGCTCAAATAAAACAGATCAGGCCTAGAAACTTTCTCAGGCCCCTCCTTGCGACCAACGATGGTGTAAGTCAACAATCTGTGAATGAGTCGATGACGGGGGTCTCGAATGCGCGTGTAAGACGGTGTCGAACTGCCATAGTTACCCTGGGCAATAAACTGCCACTCCTGCTCAACTTCCAAGTCAGTGAGCTTCTTCACAGCACCTGCAGAAATGTGATTTAAAAAGTGAGGATTATCCAGCTCGTTGGGCTCATAAAGCCCCAGCCCCAAAGCAAACTGAACCAAAGACATCTGTCTAGGTTGTCCCCCTAGTTGGAAGAAAATGGAGTTCTCAGTCCATTGAGTCGACCTGTACTCAAACCTAAAGGTGCTATAGAACTCTACAACTAACTCTCTGTAGATGTCCTCCATGATACTGAATAACCGAGACCAAGCGTAAGAAACAAATCCAATGTTTCCATCCTCAAGTACATATGGAATAGCAAGCAAATTCCTAATGGCCTCAGCACCATTAATAAACCCCTCTCTAGCAATCACATGCTCCAAAACGTTCCAGTTGACAACATCAAAAACCTCAATTGACTGGCCAATATTAGAAGCCAGACGTTCTCCAAACTGAAATCTAGTGGTATCAGAATATGACCCATGAAAAGTGAGATATCTATGAGCTCTAACCAACGGGTTTCCCAAAGTTTGACCCCCTCGTGTTCTCTTGTTAGACATGATAACTGCTAAACAAAACAATTGTTAATAACACCAAATAAGCAGTTAATGCCAAAAGGTCAATAAAAATTTCGGCAGCATTTCTACTAAATATGGAATAATCCACCATTTTGGTTTAGCCTAAAACTACCGCAACAATCAATTTCATAAACCTAAATTGCATCTCTAAACAGAATTACTCAAATTGCATACATAAATATACTTAATTAAATATTCATGACAATTGTCCAATTAAATGGACTACAATAATTTGGTACCATTATGAAAATACGAATTTGCACAATCACTAAACTCGAGCATTAGCAAGTAGCAAACATTCTTACATTCTCCAAATGAATCATTATAAACACTTTTAATCAAAATAACAATTTATCACATAACCGTAATCACAAATACTTGTGTACCAAACAAACATTCGCATTAATCATCATGTGGTCAGAAAATTAATAAGTACTAAATTAAAACATAGCAAAATTGAGTTTATCATATTCACATTCTTTAAACACAAATGGATAAATCGAATCACATAATATATGCAATATATTAGAAAAACGAGTATGACATTGCAATGTATATATTAACAAGAACATAAATCAATCAACATATGCCAATAATCATACTCAAATTCAAAATACCCAAATTACTAACATAAACCCTAACTTCCAAATATGAAATTTAACTAACGAAAATGAAAACGGGAAGTTATACCTTGTAGAGAGAAGTGCGTGTAATACGAATATGCAAAAATGGGGAGAAATGCGTGGCCGGAATTGTTGGTTGGGTGGTGTGGTGGTGACAGCCGTGGGTGGTGATGGTGATGGTTTAGGTTTCAAATGAGAAAGAAAGGAGGCTGCTGGCGGTTTTGCCTCTTTTTGATCCATACAGCGTATGGATTCCATACGGCGTATGAATTAAAAAGGCCCAGGTCACGTCAGTTAACCCAGTCAAACACACGGCCCAGTGGCCCAAACCGATCCATACGGCGTATGGACATCCATACGGCGTATGGATTGAAAAATCAGAATTTTTCAAAAACGATTTTCAAAACATCTTTTAACCAAAATCCAACACTTATTCAATAATATTAAATATCAAACATGGTGGATAATCACGACTTCAACATCTTCATAATTCCACACTATATAAATAAATAACAAAAATTAACAAACTTTAAATGAAATAAATAATACTAAAAACCAAACACACAAACTAATTAAATGTTCAAAAATCCAAACACACCAACAATACTAAAATCCAAAACAAACAAAGTCAAACATAATAAGAAATAACCAAAATGTCAGAAGCAATCCAATAGCATAAGAAATGAAATAGATGATTAGAATCACTGCATAGGATAGAGAGTGATGTGACGCAAAAAGTCATGTTTTGTAGGCCATTATTCCACACTTTTTTTGGGCACATCTTTAGTGAAAACATTCCAAAACAATCATTATTTACTAAAATTCACTAAAGTGCTCAAAATATAGGCGTTGCTACAAAAGTCAGTAAAAACATCCGAATAACGAACAAAACGGAACAAATAAGCAGCAACCAATTCTCGCACCCTCATTTATCCTATGATAAGCATATTCTAATCTTATGATATGATGTAATAGGTAAAATCGAGACAAGAAAATCAAGAATCATGCAAATCGGACAAAGGACGGAAAAGACTGGACGGTTACAAACTCTTATAAAGTGATTTCGGCCATGCTAAAGTTTCACACATCCAATTTCAGTGAGATTGGCACCATTAGAAGCGTAACGGAATTACGAAGACACAGGCGAAAGAATCAGGTCAAACGGACGCATAACGAAGGAGATACAGACGTTTTAAGCAACGAACGAAATCAGACGGAAGCCGTATACGGCCTTGCACACCGTATACGGCCCTTCATAGACCGTATACGGCCCTTTATACACCGTATACAGCCCTATGAAGGCCGTATATGGCCCTTGGTCCCCCATATGCTGCCCGTTTGTGCTTCGTGTGCTTGTACGTGCGTGCTTCGTGAGTTGTACGGCTGCTTTCAAGCTTTGCCTATAAATAGGAGGCCACCCCTCCATCATTCCACACACTTCAACATTCCATTCATTTCTCCATTTCCACTTTCTCTCTCACACACTCTCTCTCTCTCTCTAAACTCTCTTTCTTTCTTTCTCTCTCTAGAAATTAGGGTTTGATCCAGTTAGTTCTCAGTTAATATTTAACTGAAACTAACGGAGGGACTACTTTTGTAATAGCATAGGGAATAGTCCAGGGGCTTTTATTGTAATATTGTCAAGGATATTGCGGAAGTTCTGCTTGTACTCTCTCTCTAAACGCTTATTCAATCTACGCTTTATTAACGGTTACTTCTTTCCTTATCTGTTATAATGATAATTGCTATTGTTATTATGCTAGATTTAGGATCTGTTATTATGCGTAGTGAGTAGTTTCCTTGTGTGTTTGTTATGATGTAGTTAGTTTATATATGTGTGGGGTGATGCTGCTTTAAACATATAATTGGATAACATTATGAAATAACGGAGGTAACGTTATACGGCTTTCATTTGTATAGCGCCGGAATCATCACTTATGTGTGTAGTACAGAACGTGGAAGCTATGAAAGTCGTGGGCACAATCCGTTGTGGAAATAATGTTTCCAATTATATTATGTAAATGAAAACCGGTGATCTATTAATCTTTTATTTATGAATTTCTAAACCAAATCGCCTTTCCTCCAATTAAACGTGGTTAGAACCTTTATGACAAGGAGTCGCGAACCTTGGTCAAACGGTCACTACCTATCTATGTTTTCTGAAACTGTAAACATGGTCTGAATTGCGTAGCTGTGGAAATACTGTTAAAACCTTTCGTATAGTACACCGTGAATCAATCAGGGATTTATTGGGAAATAGTGAGGGCTGGTTTATATCATAGATGGTTGGGCTTTAATACAAACGTAGTTTAAACTAGTCTAGAGTGACCATAAAGTATGTGACCCCGGAAAGACCACGGTAAACGGCACTGTACTTCGTGTAACGTTGGAAACACCTCTGGTGGAGTACAAATACGTAGGAGCTAAGGAAATGTCGGTGGTTGAAGACTGTGTCACATCCTGGTTTAACTTCAAAGCTGTGGAAATGCTTGAGCGCACTGTACACCGTTAGTACACCTAAAGATCTGGAAAACTGTGGAAATGCATAATCGCATTGTACACCGTGATGAAAGCTCTAGACTAAAATATAACCATTAATATAAAGTTAATAGTTACCAAACCAAGTCTTAACCTTAAATGCCTTGTCTAACTTCGTTGTCCCCATAGTGTTAAGAAAGGTCGGAACTTTAGTGGGTATGTTACTCTATCTCATGCACCCAGGAACTAATATTCCAAGAAGGGTCGTTACTCCGTCACTGGATAACGATGAAGAGTTGAGCATCCTCCTCCGATCAGACTCAATTTGGCCTAGTATTCAGTGACATATTGATTGGTTTCCCCAATCAGTAGGGTACTAGTGTTTACACTACGAACAATTAAGCTCAGATAAGACACAAACCTTTAAAAGACGTTTTCATATCAACAACCCTAGCATCACCCCTGCATAAGCTAACGAAGTCATAACAAACACATCTCCTCCATATTGATTTCATCCCTATTTCTATTTTTCATTTATTTACTTTTTATTTAATTGCTTTAAATTACGGACCTAAGTAACAAAAAACCCACTCAAACTCTGTTTTAAAAATCCCATCACTAAAATAAACAACTTGTCTTGATACTCCTGTTTCACAATACGATTAGCTTGAGGAACGACCCTAGGTCATACTGCTGCTATACAGCCGTAGTAAAACTTAGGTCCCCAACTCTTATAAATTTAAAACTCCACTGCCATGTCCTCCTTCCGTTGGGTTGACGACCGTGACCGATCGAGGCGCGACAAGTTTTTGGCGCCGCTGCCGGGGAGTTAATCGTAAGACTCTGAAGCATCCAGACGAGTTTTCTATTTAGTGATACTTCTTTCCCATTCTTATTTTCTTTTCCTTGTTCCAACCGACAATATCTTCCCATATCCCACAATGATATTCGACCAGATCATCCGGATCTGAATCTCTCATTTTCGTACCCGATCCTGAGTCGATTATCCGTACCATCCGCAAAGAAAGACGTTCCCGTTTTCCACAAATGGCCGCTCGTGTTACTCTCGCCGACAACACCAAACCATCCATCGAAGGACGAGGAGGACCGATTAGCTATCCAGTGATTGACGGAGCTTCTTTTGAGCTTAAACACCACATCGTACAACTCATAAAAGATAACTGCCAATTCGACGGTCTACCCCGTGATGATCCCAATGCTCATATCGACAAATTCATTCAGGTTTCAAACTCTTATAAGTAGAATGGGGTTAAGCAGGATATCATCCGCTTATACTTGTTCCCCTATTCTCTCGCTTTACATGCTTCTACCTGGTTTGAGGGACTTGAGACCGGCTCAATCACCTCATGGACCGACATGGGTAATAAGTTTCTTGCAAGATACTTTCCCCCGTCCAAACAAACTAAGGCAAAGAATGACATCGCAAACTTCCAACAGGCCCACGATGAATCTATCTACTCAGCATGGGAGCGATTCAAGAGTTTACTGAGTAAATGTCCAAACCACCAAATGACAAAGACTGACAAGGTGTGCACCTTCTACCGAGGTCTTGATCCTAACCATCGCATCAATATTGACGCAGCAGCTCAAGGAAACTTCATGAAACTTACTGATGATCAAGCATGGAGCTTGATTGAGGATATGACGATGCATCACCACGATTGGAAGTCTGATGAGCAATCCTCATCTTTACCCCTCTCCGCAAATAACACCCGCCAAACTGAAGCCATTAAGTCTCTAAGCGATCAAATTGAGACTCTGACAAAACAAATAGCAGATCTGAAGAAACCACCACAGCAGATCCACCAAGTTCAGGCTTGCCAGAACTGTACCAACCATCCCGCTGAAGAATACGAGGTTGAGTACGAAGATCCTACTGACGGTTCAGTCTACTATGCCCAGTTTCCTGTCAGACCTCAAAATCCGCCTGGCTTCGCTAGAACTTCACCACCCAGAACTCGAGGAAACCAATATCCTCCACGAAACAACCAACCCCCTTTCCAGCCCAGGTTTCAGCCACGATATCCGACGTACCCACAACAACCACAACTTCCATACAATCAACCACTTCCATTAACCGCCACTGAGGATACCCAGCCTGCTGAACCTGCGAAGACCATCATTCCAGTCACGAGTACTGATGACAACCTCAACAAATTCATCCAAGGGCAAACCGCTTTCAACCAAAAGACTACGGCTCGACAAGACCAAACTGATCTATTCCTTCGAAATCAACTCTCGGTCTTGAAAAGCCTTGAGAACCAGATCGGTCAGTTAGCCCAACGTCTTGATACCCGACCTCAAGGAACCTTACCAAGTAATACTATTCAGAACCCCCACGTCGAGGAAGCCAAGACCCTAAACTCTGATAAACCAACTCCTTCTATGACTGCTTCTCCAAGGGAACATTCTCCTGTCCCGCCGACAGTTGAGACCAAATCAATGCCCACGCCGAATCATGAGGTTGAGATTCCTTTCCCTAACCGCCTGCACAAGAAATACAATGCCAAGTCATTCAAACTTGATGGAAAATTCTTAGACACCGTGTCTAGAATCCCTTCTAGTACAAAGTACATCCGACGAATGCTGGCAACTAAGGACAAGATTCCTTCCACTCCCAAAGTCTCCCTGAACGCCGAATGTTCAGCCGTCATCCAGAATGCCTTACAGGAAAAGCTAGGAGACACGGGTCAATTCACCTTGCCTTGTTCCATCTATCACTCAGGCACAATACGCTCCTTGGCCGATCTTGGAGCTAGTATCAATCTGATGCCTTACTCGCTCTACTCCAGATTAGAATTAGGACCTCTCCAGCCCACTAAAATGAGCGTCCAGCTTGCCGATCAATCAGTCTGATACCCGAAAGGCATTGCTGAGAATGTCATGGTAAAAGTTGACAGGTTCTATTTCCCCACTGACTTTGTAGTGATGGATATACAGGAAGACATTAACATACCCATTATCCTAGGTAGGCCATTCATGAATACTGCACGTGCTATTATTGATGTATATTCTCAGGTTATCAGTCTACGAGCGCATGGACAAACAATATCATACAAGATTGATCAGACCGACTGTTCAATAATGGAGCATGCAGAAATATACGCAATATCCATGGGCAGAGTTACTTCAGATGATGACACTTCTGATTCAGAGCCAGAACCATACAGGCCATACGAGCATACTTGTCTTATCTCAGCTACTGAAGAGTCAGAATCAGAAGACGAGGAAATGGAAGAATCTGAACCAGAAGAAGAAATAGAAGAGAAGGAAGATTCAGAACAGGATGAAGAAGAAGAGGAACAACCTGAAACAGAAGAAGAGATAGAAGAAACGGAACCAGAAGAAATGGAAGAATCCGAGGAAGAACAGGAAGAATCAGAGCCCGAGGAAGTATATCAGTCCACACCACCTCATCAATACCTTCCTGACTCATATTTACCGACAGCAGAGATTATGCAGATCGAGAACCTCGAGAACTTCATCCCTATGTCACAAGATGAATCAGATGAAGATCCGCCGACTGATTACTCTCACGATGCAGAATTTAGTCTCACCATGGAGAAACTCATTGCATCAGCTATTGATCCCACCAAACCTCTTGTGTCTCCCCGACTTGACGCTCTGCTGAATATTGAAAATACTATAGTGTAACAACCCCAAAATTAGGGTAAATTTAAAATTTTCCTAATTACTTGTTTACTACTGTATTTAGTATGAAATAGGACTAAGTACGATAATTACTTACTATATATGTATATAGGTGATATATATATATATATATATATATATATATATATATATATATATATATATATATATATACACACATATACGATTCGTTCAAATCGTATGAGATTACAAAAATACAAAATATGAACGTTGGTGACAACTTTTAAAAATAATGTGGATTTATCCAAACAAACATTATTTACTTTATTATATTACTAAAATATATTACACGTTATAAGTTTTGTTTAAAACGTGACTTTACAGTACAAAAATGCGCGAGACGCGCCCGACACACGAAATACACTTAAGTTATATTTTATAACTTCATAATAAGTATTTTGATAAAATACTTCGGCTAAAAATATCGCGATTACACGCGTACGGTTAACACGTTTAGAAACGTTACACAATTCGAATAAACGCACGATTCGCGACCGATGACCAAACGAAATCTCGAATATTATTTTAATAACTTAAAATGTGTTATTTGAGTAAAACTTTTATTTAAAATATCGGGTTTTAAATCGTTAACAAAACGTATTATATAAAACGTTATACGATTAATTAAAACGTAAAACGACCGGGTAAACGAGCACCGCACTTAACGTAACTTTGGGGAAACAATTTAAACATCACATGGGTGGGACCCACTCGATTTTATGCAGAAAATCTGCATAAGTATGGGTTCCCATACCCATTCCCACCCCTTTTGTTGCCTACTACTCCACTCCACACCCCATACTCACTTCACTCTTTCATTTCACTCAATACACCCTCTCTACTCTCTCTCCCTCTCTTCCCCACGAAATCATAGCCACCACCACCATCCACCATCAGCCACCATTTCATTCTTGAAGAAAAACAAAGGTAGAAGCAAGGAACCGAAGCTAGTCACCTCCACATCCTATTTCGACTCTAGATCTTTGATCTCGTTGTAAGGATCTCTTTTCCTTTGCTAGATTTACTTGGTTACTACTTATTAACATGTTTAGTTGCTTACTTAACAAATAAATGTCCAAATCTTTGGTTAAAACTCGTTTTTAAAACACTTATGTACATACCACTTCCTGGCCAGAAAAACCGTCGCACGAAAACAACCATAACTCGAGTTGTAAGTTAAATAAACGTGTGAGACCACTTGAAAAAGTTTGGTATTTTTGTCTTGAACAAAAAGTTCTTCTTTAGCTACTTCCAGAAATACACCCATTTTCGGCTATTACTTGATCTTTGGACATAGGTCTGTTCTGGACCGAATCCGACCCCTCGACATATTTATTTTTGTTTAAAATATTAAACGGACATATGAAAATACCATAAAATGCAGAAATGAACATTACATATAGTAGAACATGTGTGATTTTTGGTTGGACTTGAATCGGATTACAAATGGGTTAAATCGAGGGTGGAAACCGAGTAAAATTTCTGAAAACTAAAAATAGGGACTGTTTTGGTAAATTTGCAAAACCGACACTCCGGGTGAACCCCGACACGAACCGATAATTTTCTTAGGCTCTATAAACTATTTTAAGACTTCCCTAAAAGTTTCGGGTCAAACCGAGCTCGTTTGACCAAGTTACGATAACAAAAACACCAACAGTTGACTTCTGCGAGTTGACTTCTGCGAGTTGACTTTGACTTGCGAGTTGAAGACTTGCGAGTTGACTTTGACTTGCGAGTTGAAGACTTGCGAGTTGACTTTTGACTTGCGAACTGAAGACTTGCGAGTTGACTCTGACTGGCGAGTTGAAGACTTGCTAGTTGACTTTGACTTGCGAGTTGAAGACTTGCGAGTTGACTCTTGACTTGCGAACTGAAGACTTGCGAGTTGACTTTTGACTTGCGAGTTGACTTCTGCTAGTTGACTTTTGACTTGCAAGTTGACTTTGCGAGTTCACTTTTTGCCTGCGAGTTGACTTTCAGAAAATTGTATTTTGACCCTTAATGTAAATTTTGACACCTTCCGACATATATATATATATAGATACATATATATATATATATATATATATATATATATATATATATATATATAAGTATACTTTCGGATAAAATAATAGAAAATCTAAGGATACTTACACATGGTTTGGGATTACACCCACGTTACTACGAGCTTACACTCGAACCACTTGTTATATAAAGACGAGTTTACACTCGCACGGACTTACATCCGAACAACAGTTATATGTCACGTTACAAATAATCAACTTATGTATATGCTTTACAAGTATACAAACACAATGAATTACATAATAATAATATTTGAATTATTATTACACCTCCGTCACCAACGGGCCACACTTAATTACAAAAGATTACAAACGTACAAACAAATACTTGGACATTAACTAGTTTGGGAACAACTAGCATGGATACCTTACAAGTATTCCAATTACTTACTAAACCTTATGCGTATTAGGACGCTAAGGGCTGCTAGTTCGGATACTACTTTGCTTGCTTACTGTATTGTCTGCTAAACTAAGGTGAGTCTTACAGCCCCTATTTTACTGTTTTATACCCAGGGGTGAGATGCATTACATGTTTTCATAAAACTAATGATGGCCGAGTTAACGCATGATTAGCATGACCTGCAATCATGGTGACCTAGGACATTTTCTTACTTGTTTTCATAATACTGATAATGGCCGAGTTATCGCATGATTAGCATGACCTGCAATCATGGTGGCTTGTGGCATTTTCTTACTTGTTTAATATGAATGTAAGACTACATTCACAGGAGTACAATTATCTACTGTATGTTAAGTTTCTATTATGATAGTTCGTGGAAACGCATGATTAGCATGACCTGCAATCATTACGGAGTGAACGATTTGTATGACCTACGATCGCTACTCATTACGGTTAGCAAGACCTGCAACCACTCACGTACAAACGGTTAGCATGACCTGCAACCACTCATTTACAGATGATTAGCATGACCTGCAATCATTACTTAAGTGAACGATTAGCATGACCTGCGATCGTTACTTACTGGCTGGCTTACGATTTACAAATACTACTTGTGTATTCAAATTATTTACTTACTTACAAACCTGTGAGATTCACCAACCTTTTTGGTTGACCGTTTTAGTAATGCTTCTCAGGTACACAACATCAGTAGGGATGCCCAGCAGGATAAGCTTACTTAGCTCGAGTCGCATGCATTTACAAGCTTGGAGATTTTATTACATTACTTTTGTACTTACTGTTATGTATTTGAATCTCTAGGAAACTTTCTCGAACTCGAGCTTGTATTTTGAACTACTTATGTATTAATGTAATAACTTTTCGAACGTCTCATTTAGAGTCGTTCATTGTATCCTTTGTGCTTGTGATTATTGATTAGTAACACCCAAAATATCGCTTCCGCAAACTGTTAAATTTGGGGGTGTTACAGATTGGTATCAGAGCCTAAGGTTATAGTGAACTAGGTTGCATTTAGTGGGCCTAGACTATGACCGTTAGGCAGTATTCCTCATTAGGTATAACTGGTTCAGGAATTACAGCATACAAGTTTAATTTAACATAGCCTGATCAACTATGTACAATTAAATGAAGATGATGTGAGTTCTGAAAGGGGTTATGTTGAACCGGAATACATTAGCTGACTCTGACCCCGAGAGAACCGGGACTTTTACTTGATTGTGCTAGACACACACTAGGCGGTTATGTGTTATATATAAATGCATAGGCCTCTTTTCCCCGATACGATACTCTCTCTCAACCACTGCGAAATTCATTTTTCAAATTACACCAAACAAACGACAACTCGATTCTCGTCGTTCCATCCTTACTTAACTTTTATGTTTCAATTATAACAATCCTACTACTTTTGTTAAACTATCCACGTATCAACTTTTGGCGTAATTTCTTTGTACGAAACCGATCATCACGATCATAATTCTTGCTCGAACCTTCACATGTTCTTTATTTGTTGTTTCAAGGAACATGCCTCCTCGATGACAAATCACACTTACTGAAGCCGAAGTTGCGGGTATTATTGCCCGTAGTGTGGCTCAAGCCTTAGCTGTCCGAGCAACCACTCCTGGTAGCGAAGATACGGCTAACAACACACCACCACCCAAAACCTGCACCTACAAGGACTTCCAAAACTGCAAACCCTTGAGCTTTGCAGGTACTGAAGGAGCAATCGGTCTAATACGATAGATCGAGAAGATAGAATCAGTATTCCTTATCTGCAACTGCGTTGAGGACGACAAGGTCAAGTTCGCAGCCAGCACATTTTCTGACACTGCCCTTACTTGGTGGAACACCTACGCTCAGACTGTGAGTGTTGCCAATGCCTACAAACTTCCATGGAATGAGCTGAAGATTATGCTGAGGGGCGAGTACTGCCCAAGAGATGAACTGAAACAACTGGAGATAGAATTCTGGAATCACAAGATGCAGGGAAATGACATCACTGGTTACACCAACCGTTTTCACCAGCTGGCACTTCTCTGCCCAACTATGGTTGATCCTGAGTACAAAAGGATCGAGAAATACGTCGATGGACTTCCTGAGCGACTTCAAGATCTGGTGACTTCATCTAAACCAGGAACTATCCAGAGCGCCATTCGCATGGCCCATGAGTTAACGGCCAATTCTGTCCGCCGTGGCTCGACTTCAACCCCACCTGCAAATAACAAACGCAAATGGGAAGTAAGTCCCCACTCGTCCAACCCGACTTCTGATAAAATGCCTACAACAGTCAATGCCAATGACTCAAAGGCTTACAAGGGGAGCAAACCTTACTGTTCCAAATGCGGTTTACACCATGATGGCCCCTGTCCCTGTTCCAATTGCAAGAAATTCGGGCACCTGGCCCAAGACTGTCGAACCAACCCCACTGGCACTGATACCCCTGCACCCAAAACCTGCTATGAGTGCAACGGTATCGGGCACTTCAGGAAGGACTGCCCAAAGCTGAAAAACAACCCTGCTCGAGGAAGAGCTTATGTACTCAACGCTAGGGAGGATGAAAACCCGAGACTTGTTGACTTGCTTAACCCGGGTATGCTTATTTAAATTTCTCGCCTAAATTACTTTTGTCTGATTTCCTCATATTCCGTGTATACTTTCTTAGATCCTAAGTACCCAATAGGATTAAGAAACAAGCGATTACTACTTCGAACAAATTTCGGGACGAAATTCTCCTAACAAGGGGAGAATGTAACAACCCCAAAATTAGGGTAAATTTAAAATTTTCCTAATTACTTGTTTACTACTGTATTTAGTATGAAATAGGACTAAGAACGATAATTACTTACTATATATGTATATAGGTGATATATATATATATATATATATACACATATACGATTCGTTCAAATCGTATGAGATTACAAAAATACAAAATATGAACGTTGGTGACAACTTTTAAAAATAATGTGGATTTATCCAAACAAACATTATTTACTTTATTATATTACGAAAATATATTACACGTTATACGTTTTGTTTAAAACGTGACTTTACAGTACAAAAATGCGCGAGACGCTCCCGACACACGAAATACACTTAAGTTATATTTTATAACTTCATAATAAGTATTTTGATAAAATACTTCGGCTAAAAATATCGCGATTACACGCGTACGGTTAACACGTTTAGAAACGTTACACATATCGAATAAACGCACGATTCGCGACCGATGACCAAACGAAATCTCGAATATTATTTTAATAACTTAAAATGTGTTATTTGAGTAAAACTTTTATTTAAAATATCGGGTTTTAAATCGTTAACAAAACGTATTATATAAAACGTTATACGATTAATTAAAACGTAAAACGACCGGGTAAACGAGCACCGCACTTAACGTAACTTTGGGGAAACAATTTAAACATCACATGGGTGGGACCCACTCGATTTTATGCAGAAAATCTGCATAAGTATGGGTTCCCATACCCATTCCCACCCCTTTTGTTGCCTACTACTCCACTCCACACCCCATACTCACTTCACTCTTTCATTTCACTCAATACACCCTCTCTACTCTCTCTCCCTCTCTTCCCCACGAAATCATAGCCACCACCACCATCCACCATCAGCCACCATTTCATTCTTGAAGAAAAACAAAGGTAGAAGCAAGGAACCGAAGCTAGTCACCTCCACATCCTATTTCGACTCTAGATCTTTGATCTCGTTGTAAGGATCTCTTTTCCTTTGCTAGATTTACTTGGTTACTACTTATTAACATGTTTAGTTGCTTACTTAACAAAGAAATGTCCAAATCTTTGGTTAAAACTCGTTTTTAAAACACTTATGTACATACCACTTCCTGGCCAGAAAAACCGTCGCACGAAAACAACCATAACTCGAGTTGTAGGTTAAATAAACGTGTGAGACCACTTGTAAAAGTTTGGTATTTTCGTCTTGAACAAAAAGTTCTTCTTTAGATACTTCCAGAAATACACCCATTTTCGGTTATTACTTGATCTTTGGACATAGGTCTGTTCTGGACCGAATCCGACCCCTCGACATATTTATTTTTGTTTAAAATATTAAACGGACATATGAAAATACCATAAAATGCAGAAATGAACATTACATATAGTAGAACATGTGTGATTTTTGGTTGGACTTGAATCGGACTACAAATGGGTTAAATCGAGGGTGGAAACCGAGTAAAATTTCTGAAAACTAAAAATAGGGACTGTTTTGGTAAATTTGCAAAACCGACACTCCGGGTGAACCCCGACACGAACCGATAATTTTCTTAGGCTCTATAAACTATTTTAAGACTTCCCTAAAAGTTTCGGGTCAAACCGAGCTCGTTTGACCAAGTTACGATAACAAAAACACCAACAGTTGACTTCTGCGAGTTGACTTCTGCGAGTTGACTTTGACTTGCGAGTTGAAGACTTGCGAGTTGACTTTGACTTGCGAGTTGAAGACTTGCGAGTTGACTTTTGACTTGCGAACTAAAGACTTGCGAGTTGACTCTGACTGGCGAGTTGAAGACTTGCTAGTTGACTTTGACTTGCGAGTTGAAGACTTGCGAGTTGACTCTTGACTTGCGAACTGAAGACTTGCGAGTTGACTTTTGACTTGCGAGTTGACTTCTGCTAGTTGACTTTTGACTTGCAAGTTGACTTTGCGAGTTCACTTTTTGCCTGCGAGTTGACTTTCAGAAAATTGTATTTTGACCCTTAATGTAAATTTTGACACCTTCCGACATATATATATATATAGATACATATATATATATATATATATATATATATATATATATATATATAAGTATACTTTCGGATAAAATAATAGAAAATCTAAGGATACTTACACATGGTTTGGGATTACACCCACGT
Organism: Helichrysum umbraculigerum; assembly: GCA_949592205.1. Taxonomy (NCBI): domain Eukaryota; kingdom Viridiplantae; phylum Streptophyta; class Magnoliopsida; order Asterales; family Asteraceae; genus Helichrysum; species Helichrysum umbraculigerum. The sequence goes on along the minus strand of CATIUR010000002.1, from coordinate 92,810,898 downwards.
TACTACGAGCTTACACTCGAACCACTTGTTATATAAAGACGAGTTTACACTCGCACGGACTTACATCCGAACAACAGTTATATGTCACGTTACAAATAATCAACTTATGTATATGCTTTACAAGTATACAAACACAATGAATTACATAATAATAATATTTGAATTATTATTACACCTCCGTCACCAACGGGCCACACTTAATTACAAAAGATTACAAACGTACAAACAAATACTTGGACATTAACTAGTTTGGGAACAACTAGCATGGATACCTTACAAGTATTCCAATTACTTACTAAACCTTATGCGTATTAGGACGCTAAGGGCTGCTAGTTCGGATACTACTTTGCTTGCTTACTGTATTGTCTGCTAAACTAAGGTGAGTCTTACAGCCCCTATTTTACTGTTTTATACCCAGGGGTGAGATGCATTACATGTTTTCATAAAACTAATGATGGCCGAGTTAACGCATGATTAGCATGACCTGCAATCATGGTGACCTAGGACATTTTCTTACTTGTTTTCATAATACTGATAATGGCCGAGTTATCGCATGATTAGCATGACCTGCAATCATGGTGGCTTGTGGCATTTTCTTACTTGTTTAATATGAATGTAAGACTACATTCACAGGAGTACTATTATCTACTGTATGTTAAGTTTCTATTATGATAGTTCGTGGAAACGCATGATTAGCATGACCTGCAATCATTACGGAGTGAACGATTTGTATGACCTACGATCGTTACTCATTACGGTTAGCAAGACCTGCAACCACTCACGTACAAACGGTTAGCATGACCTGCAACCACTCATTTACAGATGATTAGCATGACCTGCAATCATTACTTAAGTGAACGATTAGCATGACCTGCGATCGTTACTTACTGGCTGGCTTACGATTTACAAATACTACTTGTGTATTCAAATTATTTACTTACTTACAAACCTGTGAGATTCACCAACCTTTTTGGTTGACCGTTTTAGTAATGCTTCTCAGGTACACAGCATCAGTAGGGATGCCCAGCAGGATAAGCTTACTTAGCTCGAGTCGCATGCATTTACAAGCTTGGAGATTTTATTACATTACTTTTGTACTTACTGTTATGTATTTGAATCTCTAGGAAACTTTCTCGAACTCGAGCTTGTATTTTGAACTACTTATGTATTAATGTAATAACTTTTCGAACGTCTCATTTAGAGTCGTTCACTGTATCCTTTGTGCTTGTGATTATTGATTAGTAACACCCAAAATATCGCTTCCGCAAACTGTTAAATTTGGGGGTGTTACATATAGCTTTATCCGCACAGCACCCAGAGCTTCGAGACAAACTCTTGAGAAAGATTGCAGCATATAAAGCATCCCGACTTACCCAAAGGATTCAAACCTTTGACACATCTGCACCTCGAAGTCAGTTCGAGAAGGGAAGTACTTCCGGATCTAGCCGTAATTCTGATTCTCAGGAGGAAAAAGACATCGAGATGGATTCCTCTCAGTCGATATCACAGATTACTGATGACTCCCTTCCACCATCCGACACTGTTGAGTTCCCTGATTTCCAGGCTAGGGATACTCCAGCTGAGGAGAGTGATGACGATGACATCATCTATACTGATGTTCCAATAGATATTCGGTCTGTCCGACTTCTTGCATCCTCGACTGTTCCCGTTTCTCCCCAAATTCCGACTATCTCCAACCATGAGGAAATGATAAGTGCTATTGAAGAATTCGAAAACGACATACCTATAATGACAAGCATTATCATTAACTCCACCAATGATTACACTCCACACCAAAGGAACCTGATTGAGGAAATCTTAGCCGAATCTGAGGTCAACCAAGCCGAGAATTCCCAAGATTATAGATTTTTCCACAACCGCCTAAATGCCTTTGCCGAAGACCTCGCTGCTCAGTTTCTACGAGAGCATCACACTACTGGACCAACACCTGACGAGCTAGAGTTCTTTGAAGACCAAAGACGCATGTACAGGAAGATCTATGACACGCTGTTCAGATCCGCATTTCCATATTCTGCTGAGCAACACGAGTTCTTAAATTCTTATCGCAGCAATATGTACAATGCTACTGGGAATCCCGACGCAGACATAGACATCCGGTTGATGAATGATCTTAGGGGACTCCTAGATTCTATGGCTAGGAATGATCATATCGACGAGACTTCTCCTCATCGGTTCTACATTGACTGCACCATCGAGTACCACGCTCACAAGATTGCCGAAGATCTCGAGTACGAGAGTTCTGACGAAAGGACGCGTGTCATCCCTTCTTCTATACCTGAAAGTTCGATGGTTAACATCGCGAACTTCCTCACTTATCGAATCAAGGAAATCTTCGCTGAAGTACCTGATGAAGAGCACAGCCAAATATTCAACTACGGATTACGTGAGGTCTACGACATGATGAACAATACCTTTAGGAACTCCGACCTCACGTTTTCCCACTACCAGACCAGTCTCATCCAGGGTATTCATGAATCTATCCGAGAACTTGGAGTAAACTCCAGTATTGCAGATCACGAGACTTTACACCTGCAGTTCTTTGGATTTATGGACTCGCTCAGACAATACCATCCTGAACGAGAGATGATTGAAGCTGATGGATTCTCTTTTGTAAATTCCCGCGGAATTATCTCCAGCACAGTAAAGGAGTTACTTGGGACCTGCTGCACATAAAAAAGATTACAGAGCAGCATCTGCAGAGCTTCCCCATATTTTCATCTGAGATTCCAAACATCGTCGACATCATCGCTCGCCATTTTCTGAGAATATACCCACGCAACCCCAGGATTCCACTACTGAGCACTTCCGGCCCTGGTGGTTCCAGCACCAACTAATCTTAAGGAAGGCAAAGTCGAGCTCTCGACTCTAAAAGCAGCGCTTCTCGGGAGGCAACCCGTGCAATAAGACGTGTAGAAAGAACAGTGTCAATAAGTGAAGATACATCTCTGACTATCCTTCACACTTGGTCGTCACCAAAACACTTTTATGATATTACAACTCATTTGCAAATAAAACACTCATCTCAGAAATAAGGAAATCAATTTGAAAAATAATAATTCATATGTTTCGAGCATTTGAGGTACTTGCATACTACTTTTATGCATTATGCTCGATCTCGTTTAAAAACACATGTTTTATAAAAATGATTTGTAGTAGAAAATATCTTTTCAAGTTCTGAGACGATGATTTATCTTTTCATTTGCAAATACTTTGAGTTTGTAAGATGGTACGACCAACGTGTTCACACTTACGAGATTGATTCACAAAAACAATAATGGATGGAGAAGAAAACCAAATAGCAAGACGCTTGAAGCTGTGCCGCTCTTCATGAATGCAGAAAAAGATCTTGGCAACATCTCTTTTCAGCAAATTCAGATTCTCAGCTTCTTTGCTGCTCACTATCTGGGGAGTGTCTTAACCTTTACTCTCTTTTGTTTATGATTCTGTTTATTATTTGCTTTGTTAGTTTGTTAAAGTAGTCTATACTCTATCCTAAGCTTATCACTAAGTGTGGGATTCCAGCCCAAAACAAACACTTGAGAAACATTTTCTTACATGTTCAAACTCTTAGTGTGGGATTTTACTTCCAGTAAATCTCAACTCAAGAGAACATTACGGACAATGTTCCTCTAAGTGTGGGATAGCAGGTATAGAATACCTTGGTTAGTTTTCTTTGATTTTTAATATCCGAAATAGTAAACTCAGAAAATGTTCCTCAAAATTTTTCAAAATTTTTCAAAGAAAATTGAAAGTATGAGCTAAATCTATTGATTTACTCTGCTAATTTTGAGCCTAAATATCTTTTGAGAGGAGCTATTTTTAGATTAGAATAATATATTTCGGAGTCTAGGGAAAATAAGGTAGAAATTGCTTAAACAAGAAATAATAATCTGATGGAAGCATGACGAAGCACATACAACCCTATTTGCAGTGAGGTATCTTGAACCTAATAGCATTCATCTTTAATGCTTCACTAATCATTTCTTGTGTGTGCCGATGCATGCATCTCTGAATTAGAACTTGCTCTTGACATACGCTTCAAGACCACATTGGTGTGTACCGTACGCGGTATAGGTGCAATTAGATGACCTTGACATTCCCTAGGATTAAAACCCCTTTTCACATATCTCTTCAAGCCCAAAACCCTTCCGATACTCATTTTTAGTATCGATGATCCACCTAGTAAACCCTGTTGAGCCTAAACCTTTCGTTTCATAAAACCCTCAATAAACCCTACTTCCCAAAATACCCCCAAACTCATCTTAAAATTTCTGAGGTTATGAAGAACATCTTTTAGAATATCCGCTTCACTTATCCTACCCTTTCGTGTTCTCAAAAAGATTGAAGAATCCTTGGTGTGAAAAATTGACACCGCGAAAAGACTCGAAACGTTCAAGATAAGGGATTTCTGAAAGAATCAAAAGAAGAAAAATATCCTTGGAAATTCTCTGGCAAAGAAATTCCGAAGAAGAAAAGAAAAATAGAAAAATAAAAAAGCAGAAAAAGAAAATAAAAAAAAGAAAAAGAAGAAAAGAAAGAAAAATAGTTCCGCAAGAATAAAGCTTAAAGTACTTTGAAGTATCATCCTCACAAGAAGATTCTGATAGAAGACCAAAAGATACCTTTCTCTCCGTTCTGAAATAAAGTTGTTCATAATCTCAGTTGTTTTAAGATAAGCAACCCTTACAACCCAAAAATACCACTATCCATACCCTTTACCCCTCATCAAACACTACAACCCTCATGAATGTCTTGGGATAATTAGCACCGTCGTCACCTAAGTGGTGGAGATCCGATTCTCGACCAAGCCTATGACGATGAGTGCTGCATGACTGGCTATTTGAGCGATTTCTTTTGTTCTAGATTGATAGGAAACCCGATACAAATTGAGTGAATTGAGTGACCACCTTTTGTGAGATCGCCTAGTCATATGTACTCCAAGATCATGAGATTTGGATGTATGCCTAAGAGAATCTTTTCTTGTTTAAGGAAGGATCATCTTATCTTCCCCTAAATTCCTGAAACTATCTTATTTGCATTTGACAGTGGTAACTCTTAAAAATGTTGAAGCTCGCTCTAAAAATTGCTTTAAAATGTTTTCAAAAACTGAGTGTTGCTTGAGGACAAGCAACGTCTAAGTGTGGGATAACTTGATGTGACGCAAAAAGTCATGTTTTGTAGGCCATTATTCCACACTTTTTTTGGGCACATCTTTAGTGAAAACTTTCTAAAACAATCATTATTTACTAAAATTCACTAAAGTGCTCAAAATATAGGCGTTGCTACAAAAGTCAGTAAAAACATCCGAATAACGAACAAAACGGAGCAAATAAGCATCAACCAATTCTCGCACCCTCATTTATCCTATGATAAGCATATTCTAACCTTATGATATGATGTAATAGGTAAAATCGAGACGAGAAAATCAAGAATCATGCAAATCGGACAAAGGACGGAAAAGACTGGACGGTTACAAACTCTTATAAAGTGATTTCGGCCATTCTAAACTTGCACAAATCCAATTTCAGTGAGATTGGCACCATTAGAAGCGTAACGGAATTACGAAGACACAGGCGAAAGAATCAGGTCAAACGGACGCATAACGAAGGAGATACGGACGTTTTAAGCAACGAACGAAATCAGACGGAAGCCGTATACGGCCTTGCACACCGTATACGGCCCTTCATAGACCGTATACAGCCCTTTATACACCGTATACGGCCCTATGAAGGCCGTATACGGCCCTTGGTCCCCCATATGCTGCCCGTTTGTGCTTCGTTTGCTTTTACGTGCGTGCTTCGCGAGTTGTACGGCTGATTTCAAGCTTTGCCTATAAATAGGAGGCTACCCCTCCATCATTCCACACACTTCAACATTCCATTCATTTCTCCATTACCACTTTCTCTCTCACACACTCTCTCTCTCTCTCTAAACTTTCTTTCTTTCTTTCTCTCTCTAGAAATTAGGGTTTGATCCAGTTAGTTCTCAGTTAATATTTAACTGAAACTAACGGAGGGACTACTTTTGTAATAGCATAGGGAATAGTCCAGGGGCTTTTATTGTAATATTTTCAAGGATATTGCGGAAGTTCTGCTTGTACTCTCTCTCTAAACGCTTATTCAATCTACGCTTTATTAACGGTTACTTCATTTCTTATCTGTTATAATGATAATTGCTATTGTTATTATGCTAGATTTAGGATCTGTTATTATGCGTAGTGAGTAGTTTCCTTGTGTGTTTGTTATGATGTAGTTAGTTTATATATGTGTGGGGTGATGCTGCTTTAAACATATAATTGGATAACATTATTAAATAACGGAGGTAACGTTATACGGCTTTCATTTGTATAGCGCCGGAATCATCACTTATGTGTGTAGTACGGAACGTGGAAGCTATGAAAGTCGTGGGCACAATCCGTTGTGGAAATAATGTTTCCAGTTATATTATGTAAATGAAAACCGGTGATCTATTAATCTTGTATTTATGAATTTCTAAACCAAATCGTCTTTCCTCCAATTAAACGTGGTTAGAACCTTTTTGACAAGGAGTCGCGAACCTTGGTCAAACGGTCACTACCTATCTATGTTTTCTGAAACTGTAAACATGGTCTGAATTGCGTAGCTGTGGAAATACTATTAAAACCTTTCGTATAGTACACCGTGAATCAATCAGGGATTTATTGGGAAATAGTGAGGGCTGGTTTATATCATAGATGGTTGGGGTTTAATACAAACGTAGTTTAAACTAGTCTAGAGTGACCATAAAGTATGTGACCCCGGAAAAACCACGGTAAACAGCATTGTACTTCGTGTAACGTTGGAAACACCTCTGGTGGAGTACAAATACGTAGGAGCTAAGGAAATGTCGGTGGTTGAAGACTGTGTCACATCCTGGTTTAACTTCAAAGCTGTGGAAATGCTTGATCGCACTGTACACCGTTAGTACACCTAAAGACCTGGAAAACTGTGGAAATGCATAATCGCATTGTACACCGTGATGAAAGCTCTAGACTAAAATATAACCATTAATATAAAGTTAATAGTTACTAAACCAAGTCTTAACCTTAAATGCCTTGTCTAACTTCGTTGTCCCCGTAGTGTTAAGAAAGGTCGGAACTTTAGTGGGTATGTTACTCTATCTCATGCACCCAGGAACTAATATTCCAAGAAGGGTCGTTACTCCGTCACTGGATAACGTTGAAGAGTTGAGCATCCTCCTCCGATCAGACTCAATTTGGCCTAGTATTCAGTGACATATTGATTGGTTTCCCCAATCAGTAGGGTACTAGTGTTTACACTATGAACAATTAAGCTCAGATAAGACACAAACCTTTAAAAGACGTTTTCATATCAACAACCCTAGCATCACCCCCGCATAAGCTAACGAAGTCATAACAAACACATCTCCTCCATACTGATTTCATCCCTATTTCTATTTTTCATTTATTTACTTTTTATTTAATTGCTTTAAATTACGGACCTAAGTAACAAAAAACCCACTCAAACTCTGTTTTAAAAATCCCATCACTAAAATAAACAACTTGTCTTGATACTCCTGTTTCACAATACGATTAGCTTGAAGAACGACCATAGGTCATACTGCTGCTATACAGCCGTAGTAAAACTTAGGTCCCCAGCTCTTATAAATTTAAAACTCCACTGCCGTGTCCTCTTTCCGTTGCGTTGACGACCGTGACCGATCGAGGCGCGACAGAGAGCAAGGAAACGTTCAGTGATTATGGGAATGACGTTAATGATCCCATGACCAAAACTTGAGAAATTAGCCAAGTGCTCATTAGCCACGTGCTGAAGATAAACCAAGTCCCAACTGATTTTTTTTATTACTTTATTATTCACTCCCTCAGGTGCCAATACCAGTTTATCACCTTCCAACTTGTACTCACAGTCAGGCTGATTCTCCTCTAACTCGCTCATAAACTCCAAACATGCCTCAGTTATTCCATAATGGTTCCTCATCAACAGACTTTCCCTCAAGCACTTCACTCGTCTTTCTATCTTTTGAAGAACTACCTCTTGTCTATTGCTAAGGTCTAGCTCCGAATGTTTGAAAATATTAACCAGCTTAATATAAATCTCCATCATTCCACGATTGAAATGTTCCCAAGGGGTTGAGACCTTACTCTTATCAATCAGAACATCTAAGTGAATTCCCAAGTAACTAGCCAAATCAATCTCACTATGCAGATGAATGAAATCCGGATGAGGCCTATCTAATTCCTCCTTAGTTAAATGATCCACTTTCGTCACCATTTCTTGAAGATAGTAATGAATAGTATGCGTCACTATGAATCAATGAGGTGTAATATCCGTCAAATGGTCATCTGAATGTAGCAATCGAACCAATTTTCTTAAACCAAACCTGAATTCTTTATCTGCTTCTGCACTAGGATGACCAGTTACCTCATACAAAGCCCTAAACATATGACCAAGACACGCGGTTTGATTTGCCGAGTATGGAAATGCAGAATGCCTCAGAATCTCATAAATCTCCGTGTATCTTTTCTTCTGAGCAGTGTAGAATTTCTCCTCCTCCTTAATCCTAGTTTCTAGAGATTTTCCAAAAGTAGTAAGGGCAATGTAGAATTGCCTGTCAATCTGTGACACCCGGTCAAAAAAGGGCCAAAATTAGCGCCAAATTTGAACTTTAAATATTCGTACTCGGTACGAACATTAAACCAAACGAATCGGATAAAATATATATATATGTATGTATATATATATATATATATATATATATATATATATATATATATATATATAACACTAAATGATTATTTAATAATCACGTGCAAACAAATCTGAATGAACGCGACCGAAACGTACAAAACACGCTCGGAAAATGAAATAAAACCAAGTTATATTTTTACAACTCAAAGTTAAGTATTTTAATAAAATACTTCAAGTGAAAATAATACAAATAATTTTGTACGGAAACAATGTCTAAAAAGGTTACATAAATCAAACAATCGTACAACCCGCAACTAACAACCAAACGGACTCAACCATCATTTTAACAACTCAATAATATTATTTTGGACAAAGATTTTTAGTTAAAATATCGAGTTTTAAACCGGTAACGAAAACTAATATATAAAACGTTTAACGTTTAAACGAACGACGAAATGACCGGGAAAACGAGTACCGCATGGAGCGTAACTTTGGGGAAACAAATTTGAGACACACCCACACCTCATGGGGGGCCCCACCAGCTGAAAATCAGCCCCAACATGATCCATAAATTGTGGATCATGTGTTTGACCTTAAAACCCTCCATCATGTTCCATATTCATTTTATCACCACTTTTTCTCATTCTTTTTCCTCTATTTCACGGCTTCCACTTCACCACAACCATCCCCCATTATCATCCTCTCAATCTACCTTAAATCTAGCTAAAAATTTGGAGCAAAATCGAAGGAAAGCAAAGGAAACGAAGAGGAAGCAAAAACCGAGCAAACCGTCTCCATTTTCTCTCTAGATTGCGATTTTCTTTGGTATAATCCTAAACTATTTTATTATATTATCTATGACTGAGTTTATTTACATGTTGTGTAGCTCACTCAACTTAATAATGTCCAAAATAATGATCATAACACGTTTTTATACTCTTGTATAATTTCGGTTTTTGGTTTCTGAAAACAGTCCCACCAATTAAATCATATAAAATCGTGTACTTTGAATTAGACAACGAAACACATACCGAAATTTTCGTATGAAAGAGAATTACAACTTTCATGTTTTACACTTTTTCCATAAATACACTCATTTTTACACACAATGCGATTTGTGCGACTGTTACTGTTTTGGCCGGATTTCGGACTCGACATCTTTCGATTTTTATTTAGCTAACTAAATGGACACTATGATTTTTGGGAAAATTAATTTAAGCACTAAAGACCTAGTAGAACAGATGGTCATTTTTGTGGAATCTGGTTCGGACTAGAACACCCAAAACGAGAGGCGAAACAAACCGACAAAACCGAAAAATTATAAAAAGGGCTGTTTTGGACATTTATATAAAACTAACACTTTGGGTCAACTACGAGACGTAAAGGTAATTTTCCCGAGGCCTAGAAACATATTTAAGGATATCCTAAAAGTTTCGGGTCAAACCGAATCCGTTTGACCAAGTCAACAAAAACGAGCCTCAAAACGATAAACACAAAACTATTTGAAAAAGCGTTAAGGAATTTAAGTCGAAATGAACTTTGGTAATTTTAATGTGGAACCCGGATAAAAATGACAATATATATATATACGGTACAATATACGGATAAACAAGTTATACTCATATATCTATACTTTGATAAGTATACATTTTAAACGCACGGAATATACGGATAATGGTTTCAACATATACCACGGATAATAAAATATGGAACATACTTTATAAGTATACAATGGAATACATAATAATACTTAAATTATTATCATGGATCGTCACCAACGGGCTGTACACTTTTATAAAATACAAATTTAATCGGTTTCAAAAACATACAATCAGAAAATATCGGACATTTAATAGTTGAGTGGACACATATCGGGAATGATCTAATTAAGACATTCACTCATATGTATAACCTTATATGCCTAGGGTATTTGAAGGTTTCGGGCTATTCATTCCTTATCGGATAATCATTGCTCGGTGACTCAGGTGAGTCTCACAGCCCCATTTTTACTGTTTTTAAATATTGGGGTGAGATACAATGCTTACTTGTTTTCGTGATCATATGTTATTTGATTAGTTAATTTGATTATTAACTCATGGAATTAAATGATTATTTAATTCAATTAACTATATTAGTTACATTGTTTGGCTACCATTATTTGGTCTTGATTTTCATTGTTCGAGTATTGCACAAGTGTTTTAATTCGGGAAAGTCCTCATCATGTATGGTTCATTAACTTAATAAGGCGCGGTTACTAAAAGATAGATCTATCATGGGAGTGACGTCCCCGTCCGGGTTGCTAGCTACAACCAAGTTAAAAACGGGCATTTTAGTAATTGTTATGGGTGTTGACACCATTCGGGAGGCAGAAAATCGGGTTAGGCCTTGAACCATAGCTTAGTGCAATGCAAAATCATAATAGAACATTGTTCAAAAACCTGCGTTGGTTTGTTCAATGTTACGAAACCTGCGTTGGTTTCACCCTTGTTTAATTTCATGTTGTTCAAAAACATGCGTTGGTTTAAATCATTGTTTAGTGACCTTATTTGGTTAAAAATCATTGTTTGAGTAAATTGCTTAAATCATTGTTCATTTATAACATTTTATTATCGTCAGATAATCATATTGATCACATCAATGTTCATGTTAAACCTGTGAGATTCATCAGCTTTATAGCTGACCTTTTTAGTGTTGTATTCTCAGGTGCTCAACAGTAGGATGGTCCGCAGGATACGCTAGTTAGTACGAGTCGCATGCTTACAAACATATGAAGATTTTCTTGCATTATATTTTGTTAAACGTTATGTATTAAAATGTTTGAAACTCATTTTGCGAACTCACTAGTATATTGTAAACGTTTGACTTATGACTTTAAAACATTGTACTACTTTTGTAATATATTATAAACGTCTCATGTAGAGTCGTTTGCTTGTACTTTGGTGCTTTGATTATTGATTAGTCACGCCCCGACCCGATTCGCTTCCGCAACCCGAAATAGGGGGTGTGACACAATCCCATACTGAATCTCAATCAAAGTTGCCTCTAACACATCATCAACCAATGCCTGTTGATTATCAGTAAAATCAACTGTGGACCTCCTAATAATTTCTGAACTGAAGGGAATATCTCCTCGAAACATCTCAAGTGCCGATAGCAATCCCTGACAAGATGAAACAATAGGAACGGGAATGCGGCCTAAGTGAGTATAGGGAGGCGCTATCTCAGTGGAACTAGCATCAGATTTAGCAGACTGATCTCTCTTAACCATATTATTATCGTTTGCATCACTTTCAAAGCTTCTCGCCATTGGATTAACATAAATAAAAATAAATCTGAAATACAAAATACCACTAACGAAAAACAAGTTAGTTCAAACAAAATAATCAAAAACTAAATAACATATAAAATATTACACAAATGGAACTCCAACCGGCGGACGGATTTCCATCCGCCGATTGAAACTAAATCCCCAAAAGTTTAACCAATTAAAAGATATTTAGTTTCAACCAGTGAATTAATGAAAACTTGTTACACAATTACTTAAAATACTTAATACAACTTTACAAAATTATTTGTTTGACAAAATTCTTTTTTTAAAAATAAAAATTTATAAACCACTAATTTCTATTTAAATAATCACATTCGTTCCCCGGCAGCGGCGCCAAAAACTTGATGTGCTATGAAAGCGCGTCTTGTTTTATAATTTATAAATAGAAATACCTAATAAATACTTTCAAGCAACCAGGCAAGAATACCCGATCGAATGTAAATATAGATTTGGTAAGTCAGATTCGAACACAGGGAACGGCGGATTTATTATAAATAGAAATTAACAATTAACTAGAAAGCAATAAATAAGGGGGGCGTTTTAGTTCCGATCGAACATATGTTTAGAAAACATCAATTTAAAATAATTAAACTTAAATAAAAACTCAATTTAAAACAATAAATAAATAATAATAAATACTAATTGGAAGGAATAAGTAATTGTATAATTAATGTCACTCAGATTCATATTTCCCGATTCATTACGTATTGATTATCTAATTGTGATTCTTTTAGATCAACTTAACACCAAATTCTTCAATGATATTAAATTGAATGTGAACTAGCCAACTTTCCGGGTCCAACTAATTCCTTCAATCTAGGGTCCAACATAAAACACTGGTTCCAATGTCACAAGATGATCAGTCAATTGTGTGCCTTTCCCTAAATCATGCATTAAACATTCACAACTAATTATAATTAACTCTATTGGTATGACTCAACAATACCCAATAATTAACTTATTGTCTTGTTCATTTTAAAGTGAATAATTATTACTTTCTCAACCTATCAAACTCAATCTATTTAGCAATAGTTAAAACCCTAAGATTATAACCATCAATAATTAATAAAATCAAAGGAACTCAATCTCATCAATCTTATTAACCACGTCGAGAACTAATAACTACCAGTTACCAATAAACAAGGGTTCACGAGTAATATAACCGTTTTCAATTAAATAACTTAGCCAATACTCAATAATAATCGTTCAACAATCATAATCCGAGTTCAATCAATTACACAATCACTTTGGATATTCAATTCATCATAAAACAGTAAAAACTCATATTATTCAATAACAATTTCATCAATGAAATCAAATAAAGAAGTTATACCGAATTATAAAGACGAATCACGAGGAACTAAGACGAACTACCCTCGATCTTGAGCTTTCGTGCCTCCAAAATACCAAAATAATTCGTAACTAAACCCTACTAATCGTATTTTATCTACTGAAAACAAAAACTATGTGAAAACTGCCGTTTTAGGGTTAAAATCGCGTTTCTATACTTCCTGCGTTTTTGATCCATACGGCGTATGGATTTCCATACGGCGTATGGATCGATTTCAAGCCCAGCCCAAATCCGCGTAACCTGGGCCTCCACCGCTACAATCCATACGGCGTATGGATTTCCATACGGCATATGGATGAGTTTTTCAGCCGGTTTCCTCATTTTTCTTGATTTATTCTTTTCATCAACTTCGGCTTCACTTTATTCTTCAGATATGCATCATTTAGCTCGTTTATTGACTGTTTTCCATTTCTTTCTTCATAAATGCTCCATTTCCACATCTAATTGCAAATATGAACAAAATCAATATCTATTCTTAAAATAATGCAATAGAAACATCCAAGAATCGGGGTAAAATACTACTAAAATATAGTACTTTTGAGCGTTTATCAACGACTTTAATTTAACATACCCTGATCAACTATGTACAATTAAAGAAAGATGATGTAAGGTCTAAAACGATTATGTTGAACGTGGATACACTAGTTGACTCTGACCTTGAGAGAACCGGGACTCAAACATGTATGTGCTAGACACCCAATAGGCTATTATGTGGTACTAAGTATACATAGATAGGCCTCGTTACAATCTTAGGCTATATTATATATATATTATATGGATATAGGCCTCATTCTTTGTAACACTTTGTCTCAGAATGGCAAACACACCACCTAGTTCATCACGCTCTCAATCTGGGTCACGAAACCCAAGAGTGGCTAGGAGGGACACCAGGTTGCCTCGGGCTAGCCCATATTCCACTCACTTTACTCTACCAGACTTAGCCGCTAGGGTACACCATCACAATCAACAACTCCACGAGATGGATATCGAACTACAAGAAACTCGCGAGAACTGGAGACTCACATTTATGGAGCGGATCGAGCAAGTCTCTGAAGATCACGAGAACACTGTCAACACCATGAACACTCTTCAAAATCAAGTGGAAGAAACAATCGAAACCATAGAGGTTGTCCACAACCAGGTGATTGGCAACCGAAATGAAATCTCTGTCCTACAGTCAAGGCTACATCTGTGCGAGACACGTCTAAGGGAAACCGAGGATGTCCTCCGAACTGCCAACAGACTTGCAGAGTCTGTGAACCACCTCACTGCACTACTGCCACAACTCAATCTACGTCAGAATTAGCTTAGGCTGAAACCTGTATTCTATTATGCTTTCGTAGGACCTATGTAATTCGACCGGATGTAACTATTCCCTGTATTTTTGTAAAAACATCTAATCCTGTAACTTTTAGAACTCGTAATTTGGAATTGTCTATCATCTTTTGAACTCGAAATATCAATTGACAATTCCCCTCGATTATTCTACATTATTAATGTTACGTTACGATGTCGTATGTTACCGCTTGTATATATATGCATCTATTGTAAGTTTCATTCTGGTACAATTTCTTATGTACCTTTTGTTTCTTTCTTGAAGAATCATGCCGCCCAAGAAGAAAAGTTACAGTGATGCCGAAATCAATGCCATTGTCTCCCGAGCCGTGGTCGATGCTCTGGCTGCTGAGAGCTCACAACGAAACAGTGATCAGACTGTTGACACCACTCCTATCGTCAAACCTTGTTCTTACAAGGATTTTCTTAGCTGCAAACCACTCTATTTCAAGGGCACTGAAGGTGCTATTGGTCTAATCAGGTAGATTGAACGTATGGAATCAGTCTTCAACCTCTGCAACTGTGCTGAAGAAAACAAGGTCAAATTCTCTGCTTACACCTTTCAGGAAGGTGCACTTATGTGGTGGAACACCCACGCCAACTCAGTAGGCATCGAAATAGCAAACCAACTTCCCTGGGCTGAATTGAAGAAGAAGCTAAGGGAAAAATACTGTCCTGAAGAGGAGCTATACCGTTTGGAGGAAGAATTCTGGCACCTGATCGTGCAAGGGACCGATATTGCTGGGTATACCACCAAATTCCAGCAATTTGCGTTGTTATGCCCGGGTCTGGTTGATCCGGAGGAGAAGAGCATCAAAAGATACATCCGCTCTCACCTGGAAAATATCCAGGGGAATGTCGCTTCATCAAAACCCACCACTACTAAAAGTGCTATCCGGCTAGCACATGAACTCATGGCTATGGTTGTCAGCCGTGAGACATCCAATACATCCTCCTCCAACAACAACAAACGCAAATCGTCCGAACACCACATCAATCAAAACAAGAAGCCCCATGACATCCAAGTCTACAACACCACATCTGAACCCAAACGTAGCTACACTGGGGACAGACCATACTGTTCCAAGTGTAATTACCACTACCATGGTCCATGCAAAACTCCTTGCAACAACTGCAGGAGGTACGGGCATTTGACCAAAGATTGCCGAGCCCCCAAAACCAACAGCAACTCCTCCAACAACAAAACCCAACAACCTAAATCCTGCTATGGATGTGGAGAGGTGGGACATTTCAGGGATGAATGTCCTAAACGAAGGAACAAGGGCAACAACAACAACAACAATGCAAAGGGAAGAGCATTCGTACTCAACTCCGGGGATGCCCGTCAAGACCCGAATGTGGTCACGGGTATTTTCCTCCTCAACAACTTAACTGCTTCTGTTCTGTTTGATACTGGTGCCGATAGGAGCTTTATTTCTGATGAGTTTTATCCACTACTTGACATCACCCCCGTGGCCTTAGATGTTAAGTACACCGTAGAGCTAGCAAATGGTAAACTCATAGAAACCAATAGTGTGATACATAATTGCACTTTAAACCTAGCCGACGAAATCTTCTCAATCGATCTTATGCCTGTCGAAATCGGAAGTTTTGACGTTATTGTGGGTATGGACCGGTTGTCCAAGCATCAAGCCGAAATCATTTGTTACGATAAAATCGTTCGTATTCCTCTCGACGTCGGTAGAACCTTGGTCATACAGGGGGAGACCGGTGGGACGAGACTC
Source organism: Helichrysum umbraculigerum (assembly GCA_949592205.1). Taxonomy (NCBI): domain Eukaryota; kingdom Viridiplantae; phylum Streptophyta; class Magnoliopsida; order Asterales; family Asteraceae; genus Helichrysum; species Helichrysum umbraculigerum. Next base: position 92,794,431 of record CATIUR010000002.1, on the reverse strand, counting down.
AACATCATATCCTGCTTGAAAACCCGGAAATTTCTGAGAAAGGGTTATCCGGCAATCCTCGCGCACATCATGGCGAAAAAGTCGGAGGAGAAGCGACTTGAGGATGTGCCAATCGTTCGAGATTTTCCAGAAGTCTTTCCCGAAGAACTACCTGGTCTGCCACCACTAAGACAGGTTGAGTTCTCAATCGATCTCGTGCCAGGCGCTGCACCTGTGGCACGAGCACCATACCGTTTAGCCCCATCCGAACTTCAGGAGTTATCCACCCAATTACAGGAACTCCTGGACATAGGATTCATCAGACCGAGTTCTTCACCTTGGGGAGCTCCGGTCCTGTTTGTTAAAAAGAAGGACGGTTCATTTCGAATGTGTATCGACTATCGAGAGTTGAACAAGTTAACCGTCAAGAATCGATATCCACTCCCGCGCATCGATGACCTGTTTGACCAAATTCAAGGATTGAGTTTTTATTCAAAGATCGACATGCGGTCAGGTTATCATCAACTACATGTTCGCGACACCGATATCCCGAAAACTGCTTTCAGAACCTGTTATGGGCATTACGAATTTCAGGTGATGCCATTCGGTCTAACCAACGCACCGGCTGTATTCATGGACCTTATGAATCGAGTGTGCAAACCTTACCTCGACAAGTTTGTCATCGTGTTCATCGACGACATACTCATATATTCACGAAACGTACAAGAACACGCGCAACATCTCAAAACCATTCTTGAACTGCTTAGACACGAGGAGCTTTACGCCAAATTCTCCAAGTGTGAGTTCTAGATACAAACCGTTCAATTCCTTGGGCACGTTATCGACAGTCAAGGAATTCATGTAGACCCTTCAAAAATCGAGGCAATCAAAAATTGGCAATCGCCGACAACTCCAACAGAAGTACGGCAGTTTTTAGGACTCGTCGGCTACTATCGACGATTCATCGAGAACTTCTCAAAAATAGCCTTGCCACTCATGACACCGACTCAAAAGGATAAAAAGTTCAACTGGACTGAAAAACAAGAGTCAACATTTCAACTTCTGAAACAAAAGCTTTGCAGTGCTCCAATCTTATCATTACCTGAAGGCACCGATGACTTCGTGGTATACTGCGATGCTTCACATCAAGGTCTTGGTTGTGTGCTGATGCAACGAGACAAAGTCATTGCTTACGCCTCACGACAACTCAAAATACACGAAAAGAACTACACTACTCACGACCTCAAACTTGGAGCCGTCGTGTTTGCACTCAAAATCTGGAGACATTACCTCTATGGCACTAAGTGCACAATCTTTACCGACCACAAAAGTCTCCAACACATTTTCGATCAGAAGGATCTCAATATGAGGCAACGTCGATGGGTCGAGTTGCTTACCGATTACGACTGCGAAATCAAGTACCATCTAGGGAAGGCAATTGTTGTTGCTGATGCCCTCAGTCGAAAGAAACGATCCAAACCACTTCGAGTCCGAGCCCTCAGTATGACAATTCACAACGATCTAAACATTCAAATTCTCGCTGCACAACTCGAAGCCTTGAAACCCGACAACATCAAAAACGAAGCCTTACGAGGAATGGACAAACAATTTGAAATCAAACCTAACGGAGTTAGGTGTTTCTTAAACCGAATCTGGTTGCCTAGTTTTGGGAACCTGCGAGACTTGGTGATGGATGAAGCTCACAAGTCCAAATACTCTATTCACCCGGGGTCCGATAAAATGTACCACGGCATCAAGGAATTCTATTGGTGGCCGAACATGAAAGTCGAAATCGCCACCTATGTCAGCAAGTGTCTTACTTGCTCAAAAGCCAAAGCTGAATACCAAAAACCTTCTGGTTTACTTCAACAACCCAGCATTCCTGAATGGAAATGGGAACAAATCGCCATGGATTTCATAACTAAACTACCAAAGTCATCGAGCGGTTGCGATACCATTTGGGTGATCGTCGACCATCTCACCAAGTCTGCTCACTTCCTGGCGATCAAAGAAACCGACAAAATGGAACGCCTTACCCGAATTTATCTGAAAGAAATCGTAACCTGACACGGTGTTCCAATCTCGATTATCTCAGATAGCGATAGTCGTTTCACATCTCACTTTTGGCAATCATTTCAAAAATCAATGGGTACCCGTCTCGATATGAGTACCGCATACCATCCTCAAACCGACGGCCAAAGTGAATGAACGATTCAAACACTGGAAGACATGCTACGGGCCTGCGTAGTTGACTTCGGTTTAAACTGGGAACAACATCTACCCTTGTGCGAATTTTCGTACAAGAACAGCTATCATACCAGCATTAAGGCTGCACCTTTTGAGGCACTGTACGGCCGTAAGTGCCGATCACCTATCTGTTGGACCGAAGTTGGGGATAGCCAACTCACGGGTCCAGAAATCATTCACGAAACAACCAAGAAAATCTTCGAGATTCAGAACAAACTCAAAGCCGCACGTGATCGTCAGAAAAGTTATGCTGACGTGAGACGCAAACCACTCGAGTTCCAAGTTGGGGATCGAGTACTACTCAAGGTTTCACCTTGGAAAGGTGTCATTCGTTTCGGCAAACGCGGTAAACTGAACTTAAGATACATTGGACCTTTTGAGATCCTCGAGAGGATAGGTCCAGTGGCGTATCGATTACAGCTGCCAGCCGAGCTCAGCAGCATGCATCCCACTTTTCACATTTCAAACTTGAAGAAGTGTCTGTCTGATGAGACACTTATCATTCCACTCGATGAAATTCGGGTTGACGACAAACTTCACTTCGTTGAAGAACCCGCCGAAATCATGGACCGTGAGGTCAAACAACTCAAACAAAGTCGTATTCCCATCGTCAAGGTTAGGTGGAATTCGCGGCGTGGTCCGGAATTCACCTGGGAACGGGAAGATCAAATGAAACTCAAGTTTCCTCAGTTATTCACTGATGCTACTTCAAACGCGACTTCAAGCTAAATTTCAGGACGAAATTCTTCTAACAGGGGGAGAATGTGACACCCGACAAATTAGGACTAGTAATTAGTGCCTAATAAAGTTTTAATACATGTAATTAGTTCTGTGTTAGGCTAATTTGTGTGTCAAATAATATATATTGTTGAATATATACAATTATGCGGTTTGGTTAAATCGTACAAGTTTTAAATTGAATGTAATTCGGTTCCAAATAAATACGGACGTTGGTGAATAATTTAATTAAATAATATAATGTTATTTAATAACACAATTACATCCAAAATATTATTTCATTTAATAATATTTCGTACACAATTCGTGTCGTACAATCAAAGGCTACGTGATTAAATTATTAAACGCGCAAACAAACAAAACAAGTTAACGTTATATTTTATAACGCAATTATTAAGTATTTGGTAAAATACCCCAACAAAAATATTGAATAATTTTTCGCATTTCAAAACACATAATTAAACGCATTTAAATACTAATTAAACGTTTAAACGACCGGGAAAACGAACACCGCACGGAGCGCTATTGCAGGGAATTAAATTGGTGAAGCCCACACCGTGGACCCCACAAAAAATCTTCCCCAAAAGTGGGGATCCCTTCCCCATTTCTTCCATAATCATCATCATCATCTCTCTCCTTCTCTTCTTTTCTCTCTAAATCACCAACACCTCCACCACCATAATTCACCAAATAACACCCTTAAACGCCGCCGAATCTCGAAGCCCTTTGGAGAAAAAGAACCACCACGCTACTATCTACGACTTCATCTTTTCGGATTTTCGATTTGCCACTTTGTAAGTTTCCGACAAAAACCCGAAACTCTTCGATTTCACTCATTTTTACATGTTTGTTGTTTATATAAGCTTAAAATGTCCATATATGGGTTGGGTAAAAGGATCGGACCAAACTATGGCCGGAAAACTCGTTTTTGGCTCAAAAATCCGTTAACAGCTTTAAGTGTCGCAACGACGACTGCAGTATATCGTCACTTCGTGCGTCACTTAAGTGACGCATTGAGTGTCGCTAAAAGCCCTAATTTTGCGTCACTTGCCTAAGTGCCGCATAAAACCCCTTATAAACCGACACTTATAGCGTCACTTGTTTAAGTGACGCCTATAATCGAGAATAGATTTCATCCGTCACTAACCTTAGTGACTCATGACCTTTATTGTAACACCCCCAAATTCGTTAATTATGTTTAGCGGAAGCAATAGTTAAGTTAGGGGGATGTCACAGTTACACAGTACATGCATACGTATCAGAGCATATGATTACAACAGAACATATATATTAAGATGCCAAATATATTGATTACAAAGTTTACGATTCATCGAATCGTATGAAAGTTGTTAAGTTTACAAAAGTAGATTTCGTAAATATGACTAAACAGTTTTAGTTATACAAAAGAAATCCAGTTGTCAAAAGTTGGCATCCTATTCCTTCGTGGGTCGCCTATAATCCATATGTGCAGGCGGTTCTTACGTGCGCGGCTAATTCCCTGAAAAACATAGTAAAAGTCAACAACGAGGTTGAGTGAATTCACAGTTTTTATGTTTACAAGTTCAGTTTTGATAAACCACGGTTGTTTATAATGTATCGTTGGGATGTCACCCAAAAGTGTAGTTCGTAAAACCAAATACGTTTCCAAATAGTTGTTTGTAGGAAAGTTCATATCCTAGTAGTTGTAGGAAAGCAGTATCCTATTTTCAAGTATGTTCTGAAGGAATATACGTATCCTAGTAGTCGGTATATTTCGTTGGGATGTTGCCCAAAAGTATAATTCAAGTTATAGTAGGAATGTAGGTATCCTAATCATTGGGTGGGTCCATGTCAGTAGGAACCCAGTGCCCATGTCAGTAGGGGCTTTTCATCAGTTTAATAACAATAGTAGACCATGTTCGCAGGATCTCGTGCCCATGTCAGAAGGGACTTCTCAACAGTCTGTGCCCATGTCAGTAGGGACTTTTCAATAGTTTGTGCCCATGTCAGTAGGGACTTTTTAATAGTTTGTGCCCATGTCAGTAGGGACTTTTCAACAGTTGTTGCCCATGTCAGTAGGGACTTTTCAATAGTTAGTGCCCATGTCAGTAGGGAATTTTCAGTTGCTTGTGCCCATGTCAGTAGGGACTTTTTAATAGTTCAATCAGTTAAGTAAGTAGTGTTGCTGGTCGTTCTCCAGCGTTTTCAAAACAGTACCGGTTGTTCTCCGGTTTATCAAGTATAGTTTATCCCGTTTGTAATGGTTTGTCGTATGAAAACCTTATTTCATAAACATTAGTTGTGTAACAGTTTAACAGTTTCAATGTACTCTAATCGTTCGAGTAAAACCAGTATACAATCATGTATGTAAAAGCGTTTGACTATGTTTTCCACCCCTGTTCAAAGCAGCTAAAACAGTAAATGTAGGGGCTGTGAACTCACCTGTTGTGTTAAGTTGCGTGTGAGTGCTAGCAAACCTAAGCCCAAGTACAGTCCGAAATCTCCTAACGTCCTAAACGTATGAGATTTAATAAGTATGTGGATGTCTAAGCTAATCATCCATGCTAGTGTTCGTACAACCAAGTTATGTCCAAATCGTTCGTTTAATTGTTTACGTTTGTATTTTGTATTTGTGAAAAGGTATACGACTCGTTGGTGATAGTTTGAAATCAAAGTTTCAAAAAGTGTAATTATGTTTTGTTTCGTTGCATTTCTATAAATTACGAAATTGAATACGGGGGTCCGGGGGCAGCGCCCCTAGTAGCGGGGTCCAAGGGGTGGCAACCCCTGGTAGGGTCCAAGGGGCTAAGCCCCTGGTTGGGGTCGAGCTGCCAAGTGCGACTTCGCAATTTAATGCGACGTTAAAGGTGACGTCGCAGTATGCGACGTTGTGAGATGTTCTGCGACGTAGGGACTGACGTCGCATTTGGCCCAAGCCAGATGCGACGTTACGGACTGTTCGACGAACAATTCGGGAAAAACGAGTTTTTGGTCGATTTTGGACGTTTTTGGTTGTATAAAACACTAAAACATGTTATACTAAGTATATTAAACACAAAATATGAAAGAAAACTTCAAAATCTAAGAGTTGACGGGATTTGTCGGAAACTTACGAGTGTCGGATTTGAAATCCGAAAAGGTAGAAATGTAGATCGTGATGTCGTGGTCGTTTTATTCCAAAGGAGCTATATGATTCTTCGAGTTTTTAGTGTAGTTTTTGTGGATTTTGTGTGATTTTTTGTTTGTTTTTAGAGTGAGAAAGAGATGGAGAGAATTGAGAGATAGAGAGAGAAATGGAAATGAAAGAATGAAAGAAAGAAAGAAGGTGGAGGTGAGTTTTGTTCCCCTTTTTCTGTCTCCGTGTTTGTTTACCCGATCGTTAAATTTTACACTATCTTAAATATAAGTTTTAATTATCCATAATCTATTTTATTTTTAGTTGGATTATTTTTTAAAACTGATTTAATTAAGTTTTAAGATTTCAAACTTGTTTTATTTTAATTGTACGAAATATACGTTTTTCGTTACGATATATTTGTATATTTGTAAATATTATCGACATAATATTTAGTTGTTCACGGCGTTATTTAAAATTTCGTTTTATCAAATTATCTTGTTCACCAACAGTCGTACATTTTTGTAGCGTTTGTTTCAAATCGTTCCGTACGTAATTGCAACTAATTACGAATACGTAATACTATGCGTGTCATCTAGTTGGGCTTTGCTAGACTTACCTCTAAAATGTGTTGTGAATTCACTCAAGTAGGGAATTAGCCTAATAATGCAAGTGATTAACGTTAATAATCGCGATTAATTTTGCGGGGTGTTACATTCTCCCCTCGTTAGAGAAATCTCATCCCGAGATTTAAAATCAAGTCGGATCGCCCGCGGCGTATGTTCTCCGATAAGTCGTGTTGTTAACAATAATAACAGTTTGCGTGGCACTCATTTGTTGCCATAAAAGTTCAATCAGTTTAAGTATGCTCGCGGCATAGTTCAATAAGTTGTGTGTTTCGTTTCGTGGTCAAAGTTTACCAAGCTTTATGTTCGAATCGGCATCCGAATAAAAGAAATGCTAAATCGTAGCAACAGCTGTTAAGACATACCGTGCTAGCCGAGGTCCGCAACCGTTTCCGGTGCACGGAGGATGTATGCACGTCCACGAGTTGGTGGAAGGTTTGCGATGGTGTTGTTGTTGTTGTTCTGGTTGTTATTGAGTTGTGGGCATTGGTTTCGGTAGTGTCCAGGTTCACCACACTTGAAACACCCATTGTTTCTTTGTTCGTTGTTCACAGGGTGGGTTCGGCATGCCTGAGTTCTGTGCCCATATCGTTTGCAGTTATCGCAGAAGGAGCAGTCTCCTTCATGATGTTTCCCGCACTTCCCATACTTGGGCCTGTTACCAAGGTAGGGTTTTGGTTCAGTGTTGGTGATTGCGGCAAAGGCTCGGGCGTTTCCCAGGTTCCTGTTTTGTTGACCTTGACGGTCGTTACCATCGTTGTTCCACTTTCGTTTGTTGTGACTAGAGTCACCAGTGTCGGTACGGCGGGGTTCGTTTTTCCCTGACACAGCTTTCAGAGTTCCAATAAGGACTGCGTCGTCAGTCAAGCTTTGAGCCAGATCCACTGCGCTCCTGAAAGTAGTTGGTTTGGAGGACATCACCATGCCTCTGATTTGTGGGGCCAAGCCCTTAAGGTATTTCTTGATGCGCTCCTTCTCGGGAGTTACCATGTGGGGTACCAGGCGTGCAAGTTCCTGAAACCTTGTCATGTAACCGGTGATGTCAGCGCCGGTCATCTGAATATTCCAGAGTTCAGTCTCGAGTTTCTGGATCTCATTGGGAGAGCAAAATTCCTTCATCATCATCTGTTTCAGAGCTTCCCAGCTCATGGAGTAGGCAGCTGGGCGTCCAATGATCTGGACCTGAGCGTTACACCAGGTTAATGCTTCGTCGGCGAGAGTGCACGTGGCGAATTTCACCACGTTTTCAGTTGCGCAGTCGCTGATATCGAGGACCGATTCCATCTTTTCGATCCAGTGGACCAGGCCGATTGCCCCTTCGGTCCCGGTGTAGGTGCTCGGTTTGCAAGCTTGGAAGGTTTTGTATGAACACCCCTGCTGGGTATTCGTTGGTGTTTCGCTGTTAACTGGGGTGGCTCCACTGTTGTTTGCCACATGGTCTCGGTTTCGACTTGCCTCGTACTGAGCAATAGCTTCAGCCACGCGGCGTTGGATTATTTGCTCGGTTGTTTCCGGAGGCGGAGGTGGAGGAGGAGCATTTCGTTGACTGTTTCGAGTATTTCTTTTAGGCGGCATGATGACGTTCTGCAAGGAAAGAAATTGCAGAAGTCAATGCCAAAGAAGGAGAATGCGAAGAACAAAGTTCTAGTTATCAAGCATTTGGAAAAATTGACAAGTTTTCCCCTTACGTATCTTACGACTATGAAACACCCATATGTACTTAGTATAATATAATCACGTTGGCCAGGCGTCATTATATGATGCTAAATACATACTTCTTTTCATCAATCGTTTAACATGATCAGGTTCATATGAGGTCAAATGAGGATGTGCAAATCGGATGTGATAAGATTCGATAGATACTTTTACGCGTGTCGAGATGCCGTGACAAAGGTTTTATCGTATGCAAATGTGTGTATGCATGTGCGTTCTAGCCAAGGCTATAGTCTAGGTCTCCAGGTCTCTAAGTCACCTAAAGTTTCCTAGTTCGCTATAACCAATGGCTCTGATACCAATCTGTAACACCCCCAAATTCGTTAATTATGTTTAGCGGAAGCATTAGTTAAGTTAGGGGGATGTCACAATTACACACTACATGCATACATATCAGAGCATATGATTACAACAGAGCATACATATATATTAAGATGCCAAATATAATGATTACAAAGTTTACGATTCATCGAATCGTATGAAAGTTGTTAAGTTTACAAAAGTAGATTTCGTAAATATGACTAAACAGTTTTAGTTATACAAAAGAAATCCAGTTGTCAAAAGTTGGCATCCTATTCCTTCGTGGGTCGCCTATAATCTATATGTGCAGGCGGTTCTTACGTGCGCAGCTAATTCCTTGAAAAACATAGTAAAAGTCAACAACGAGGTTGAGTGAATTAACAGGTTTTATGTTTACAAGTTCAGTTTTGATAAACCACGGTTGTTTATAATGTATCGTTGGGATGTCACCCAAAAGTACAGTGTTGTTGGGATGTCACCCAAAAGTGTAGTTCGTAAAACCAAATACGTTTCCAAATAGTTGTTTGTAGGAAATTTCGTATCCTAGTAGTTGTAGGAAAGCAGTATACTATTTTCAAATATGTTCTGTAGGAATATACGTATCTTAGTAGTCGGTATATTTCGTTGGGATGTTGCCCAAAAGTATAATTCAAGTTATAGTAGGAATGTAGGTATCCTAATCGTTGGGTGGGTCCATGCCAGTAGGAACCTAGTGCCCATGTCAGTAGGGGCTTTTCATCAGTTTAATAACAATAGTAGACCATGTTCGCAGGATCTCGTGCCCATGTCAGAAGGGACTTCTCAACAGTCAGTGCCCATGTCAGTAGGGACTTTTCAATAGTTTGTGCCCATGTCAGTAGGGACTTTTTAATAGTTTGTGCCCATGTCAGTAGGGACTTTTCAATAGTTGGTGCCCATGTCAGTAGGGACTTTCCAATAGTTAGTGCCCATGTCAGTAGGGACTTTTCAGTTGCTTGTGCCCATTTCAGTAGGGACTTTTTAATAGTTCAATCAGTTAAGTAAATAGTGTTGCTGGTCGTTCTCCAGCGTTTTCAAAACAGTACCGGTCGTTCTCCGGCTTATCAAGTATAGTTTATCCCGTTTGTAATGGTTTGTCGTATGAAAACGTTATTTCATAAACATTAGTTGTGTAACAGTTTAACAGTTTCAATGTACTCTAATCGTTCGAGTAAAACCAGTATACAATCATGTATGTAAAAGCGTTTGACTATGTTTTCCACCCCTATTCAAAGCAGTTAAAACAGTAAATGTAGGGGCTGTGAACTCACCTGTTGTGTTAAGTTGCGTGTGAGTGCTAGCAAACCTAAGCCCAAGTACAGTCCGAAATCTCCTAACGTCCTAAACGTATGAGATTTAATAAGTATGTGGATGTCTAAGCTAATCATCCATGCTAGTGTTCGTACAACCAAGCTATGTCCAAATCGTTCGTTTAATTGTTTACGTTTTTATTTTGTATTTGTGAAAAGGTATACGACTCGTTGGTGATAGTTTGAAATCATAGTTTCAAAAAGTGTAATTATGTTTTGTTTCATTGCATTTCTATAAATTACGAAATTGAATACGGGGGTCCGGGGGCAGCGCCCCTGGTAGCGGGGTCCAAGGGGCAAAGCCCCTGGTTGGGGTCGAGCTGCTAAGTCAGCTTAGAAAATTTTTATTTCTACTATATTGCTTAAGCGGAAACGCATTCGAAATTTCGTTTCGGGGTGAAATCAAGTGGTAAAATACTTAGTGAAATCATGTGTTTTTAAGAGTCTGGAACTTGCGACGTTAAGTGCGACGTCGTGTGCGACGTTGCGTGCGACGTTTGAGCTTATGTCGCTATATGCGACGTCAGGGTCTAGTGCGACGTAAGGGTCGGCGTCGCTATGTGCGACTTCGCAATTTAATGCGACGTTAAAGGTGACGTCGCAGTATGCGACGTTGTGAGATGTTCTGCGACGTAGGGACTGACGTCGCATTTGGCCCAAGCCAGATGCGACGTTAAGGACTGTTCGACGAACAATTCGGGAAAAACGAGTTTTGGGTCGATTTTGGACGTTTTTGGTAGTAGAAAACACTAAAACATGTTATAGTAAGTATATTAAACACAAAATATGAAAGAAAACTTCAAAATCTAAGAGTTGACGGGATTTGTCGGAAACTTACGAGTGTCGGATTTGAAATCCGAAAAGGTAGAAATGTAGATAGTGATGTCGTGGTCGTTTTATTCCAAAGGAGCTATATGATTCTTCGAGTTTTTAGTGTAGTTTTTGTGGATTTTGTGTGATTTTTGGTTTGTTTGTAGAGTGAGAAAGAGATGGAGAGAATTGAGACATAGAGAGAGAAATGGAAATGAAAGAATGAAAGAAAAAAAGAAGGTGGAGGTGAGTTTTGTTCCCCTTTTTCTGTCTCCGTGGTTGTACTCCGTGTTTGTTTACCCGATCGTTAAATTTTACAATATCTTAAATAAAATTTTAATTATCCATAATCTATTTTATTTTTAGTTGGATTATTTTATAAAACTGATTCAATTAAGTTTTAATTTTTCAAACTTGTTTTATTTTAATTGTACGAAATATACGTTTTTCGTTACGATATATTTGTATATTTGTAAATATTATCGACATAATATTTAGTTGTTCACGACGTTATTTAAAATTTCGTTTTATCAAATTATTTTGTTCACCAACAGTCGTACATTTTTGTCGCGTTTGTTTCAAATCGTTCCGTACGTAATTGCAACTAATTACGAATACGTAATACTACGCGTGTCATCTAGTTGGACTTTGCTAGACTTACCTCTAAAATGTGTTGTGAATTCACTCAAGTAGGGAATTATTCTAATAATGCAAGTGATTAACGTTAATAATCGCGATTAATTTTGCGGGGTGTTACATTTATACCGACACTTCCTTAAGTGTCGCCCTCTATGCGTCACTTGCACAAGTGACACCATTAGATCAGAATCCGTCATTTCATGCGACACTTCCTAAGTGTCGCCTAAACTCTTGAGTGTCGCTATAAGTGACGCTAAAAACAGAATGTTTACAACTCATTTTTACTAAGTGTCGAGACCTAAATTTTATCACTTGATTTCACCCAAATTCAAGTCCAGATGTGTTTTTTTTACCAAAACAATTTAGTAGATCAACCAGGGGCCAGCCCCTTGGACCTCGCCAGGGGTTGCCACCCCTGGAACCCCGCTAACCAGGGGCGCTGCCCCCGGACCCCCGTCACCTAAAAGTTTATAAACATTTTTAAGTACAACACTTCAAAAATCAAAATAATAATGTTGAAAATTATTATAACAAACAATCACCAACGGGCCGTACACACTTTCTAAAACTCAAGTTAATCAACCAAATCGTAGTAATTTGGACAAGTCAATCAAACAAATGGGGATAATTTGGACATTATAGTTGAACGAACAACTACAAAGGTAGTCTTTTGAGATACCTATTCAATCAATAACCATCGCGCGTATTGGACGTCCTCAGGTTACAAGTCTTCGGACACCAATCCACAGCTAATCAATTCAAGTTATTTCCATAAACACGCAAGGCTCAGGTGAGTCTCATGGCCCCTATTTTACTGTTTTACTCAGGGGTGTGATTACATTGCTCGTTTTATTTACATGTTGAACGCAAATACAAAACAAACAAATACTACATGAGTGGTTTTCAACTAATCACTAAAGCCCTCCATAGCATACTCTGGTAATACATCTGTAGCGTGAATGTTAGTATATGATATCATATAGGATTGACAATCCTCGTCCGGGTTAGCACGCACTAACTGGTCAAATGGACATATTAGCATTTGGGAAGACGAGTGTAGATTAGGCACTCGTAGGAGGCACCTCAGTTGGGTTTCCTTAATTGGACCTGACACTCAAGTTAAGCTCAGACTATGTGCTCATGACTGTATAACTTATATTTTTCTTAATTGCATTTTAAATTCAATTATAAATCTTGCGTTTCATACAAATATATGTTGACTTATAAACCTGTGAGCTCACCAGCGTTTTCGTTGACCCATTTTAGCATGTATCATAAGTAACCAGCAGTAGGTTGGACTGCTCAATCAGGATCAATTAGCTCGAGTCAGCATGCAAACAATCAGAGATTTAGCTGCATTATTATATTTTGTATAGATTAATTATGTACTTAAATCTCTCAATTTCAATCGAGCTGATGTAACTATATTTTGATGTAAACTTTGATTTTACCAATACAAGTTTGTAAAACGACGCATATAGAGTCGTTCATTATATCTTATGTGCTTTGATGTGTAATTAGTCGCGCCCCGACCCGAACCGCTTCCGCATCATAATTTGGGGGTGCGACAGATTGGTATCAGAGTAAAAAGTCAACACATGGTTGAGTAAATTCATAGGTTTTTATATGTATGGTTTGTTAAACCTGGTTCGTTTATATATTGTTGACACGGGAGTCAACTAAGTTTCGTACATAAAGGTTTGTAGGAAAGCAAATATCCTATCGTAAAAGTTCGTACAAGAGCCTATAAGTATCCACATATTGTTCTCAATCATATAATGAAATCATTCATATAATCAGTAGCACATAAGCACCAAAGCAATTAAGTAACACATAGGCACCAAATCAATTATGAACAGTTATTGCATGTTATAGCAAAAATGTTAGCTATGTTTTTCACCCCAAGTTTTAAAATCAATTAAAACAGTGAAAAGGGGGCTGTGAACTCACCTTTGGGTGCTATCATTCCTAAATGCGCGTGTGATCCAAATAATAATATCCTAGTGTCCTAAATACACGAAGTTATATAAGTAAGCGGATGTTTAAATAAACTATCCATATGTGTGTTCATTCGGTATAAATCTTGTCCAAAGTATTCGATTTGTGTTCTTGTTTGAGTTTTGTAAATAAGTACGGCCCGTTGATGACAGAATTGAAATTATATTTCAAAAACATAATTTGGTTTGTTTACGTAAGAACTTTCGTCGTGTATATATATGAATATATGTCACACCCCCAAATCGATAATCGCGTTTACTAATAGTTTAGCGGAAGCTTTTAGTTGATTAGCGGAAGCATTTTAATAATAGTTAAGCATTGAGGGCGGACAGATTCGATAGTGCATTCATTGTATCAGAGTATATGATCATACAGAACATACATATATATTTAAGATGCCATAAGTTTAAAGTTATTACAAAAGATACGACTTATAAAGTCGTACATAAGTAGGGTTGTCAAAGACAACTTAAGTATTTGAAAATACATATTTATAAAAGAGGGATTTCATAAGTATAACCAATGGAATTGATAATACAAAGGAAATCCAAGTGTCCCAAAAGTGGCATCATAAATAGTCAGGTTGCCTACGTCCTTTATGCATGCAGGAGTACCTGAGTCCTAATTCCCTGAAAAACATAGTAAATTGTCAACATTGAATGTTGAGTGAATTCACAGGTTTAGTTTTGTATAAATCATACATGTACGCAGACATAATATTTATATGTATAGTAGGAAACACAAGTATTCTAATTTAAAGAAAACATTTCCTATAATTAGTAAGAATGTCATTCTTACTACAATAATAACTGTGTAGGAAACACAAGTTTAATCATAAACATTTCCTAATAAATAGTAGCAGGATATACAGGTTTATCAAATAAGTAAACATATCCATTACAATAGTTAAGGAAAATCAGGTTCAGCAATCAAGCAAACATTTTCCAACAGATAGTTAACAGAACTCAAGTTTAACAATAAGGTAAACATTCCAGAATAGTTATTGCAGGAAACACAAGTTTAACATTTAAGTAAACATTTCCTATAAATAGTTGTTTTTGTGGGAAACCAAGTTTAACCCATTTAAGGTAAACGTTTCCTAAAAATAATATCTCAAAGGAACACCTGTCCTATTAGTCATCACAGGGAATACCAATCCCAAACCAAGTTGTTGTTTAGTTGTTTAGTTGTAAATGTGTGGGAAATATAGACTATAATCCCTCCAAGGCGAGCTAAACCTTTAGAGTTAAAGTAACGACACTAGTACTATAACCAAACCACGACTAGTTGTTTTGTTGTTGCCTCAGTAACATCTTAAGTATACACTCCTCGTTACGACTATCGTCGATGTGGTTGGAATGACCAACGAGTAATATCCTGGGAGGGTTGTCAAATCGATAGTACTATCTGTATACTCAGTGGCTAGAGTCACCTAGCTAATGGTTATAGGTTGTAAGCACTGGGACTTATGTGCACTACAACTACCTCGCGTAAACCTAGGATCGTACCAAGATCTGCTGTCTTATTCCCAAATGTTGTGAAAACGTTTCATATAATTAATTCCAGTTAATTCAATATGAAAACATTTTATAGAAATAGTTCAAGTTCAACAATATAATATGAACACCTTTCATATTAACAATCCAAGTTTAATAGCATGAATATGATCATGTTAATCAGTTCACGTAATAGCATGCAACACAATACAATAAAGCATATAGCATGTTATCACATTGTTCTATGTTTTCCACCCCTGGTTTTAAAAGCATTTAAAACAATAAAAGAGAGGGGCTGTGAACTCACAGTTTTGTAAGTCTTCAGCACAAATAGATAGCTAGCAAATAATCCCAACGCGTCCTCAAATACCTAGACGCAAATAATAATACTTGTATAAGTATGTGGATTATTTGTTAAATTGAAATGTTTATAATATTTCAGTTGCTGGTGAGGTTTGCGTTTCAATTAGTCGTTAAGTTCAAGTATGTATATTTATATACATATTAGTTGAATATATATATTCTAATATATATATTAGTTGTCGTCATTGTTAATATCCATAGATATAATTGTAGTTGTCGTTGTTGTCGATTATGTTTTCAAAACATAATTACATTAGTTATCAAAATAACTTTGTTATATCGGATATATAAGTCGTTTGTATTTGTCGCGAATAAACTTAGTTGTCGTTTTAGGTTTCAAAAACGTAACTTTGTTAGTTATAAAATATAACTCGTTTTCGTTTGTCCTATATAGTTTGTACTAGATAATTAAATCGTTCCATTTTATACGTTTCGTTATATATATATTGTCCGTTCGTTTGTATATATATATATTTTGTAATTGTTCCAAAGTTTTGTCGTGCACTAAATGTCCATATCAATTAAATAATGTCTTGTACAAATATAGTTGTCATTTACTAAGTTGGTTATAACTTGTTCTTGTAAATACCAGATTACGTTACTGAACTTTCGGATCTTTGAAGAATGACGCGATCGCGTGGATGTGTCCAGGAAATCACGCGATCGCGTGAAGTGAAAAATGATACGATCGGTTGATTCAAGTGACGCGATCGTGTGAACTGAAAATGACGCGATCGGGTGAAGAAGTCACGCGATCGGGGCAACAAGGTTTTTTTCACGCGATTGGTTCAAACGTGGAAAAAGTGACGTGATCGGCTCAAAAATATTATCACGCGATCGCGTGATATAAGTTTCGAAAAACACTGATTTTTACTCTTAAAATGACGCGATCGCGTCATTTTGAAATGGTACTGTTCATCATCGTTTTGATCAGCTCTGTACGAACCCAAATCCCATTTTTATGTATTTTAACACCATTTTAACGTGTTCTAAGTTACATACAACCATTATAACAACATAATAATGTATTATAACAAGTTTTTAACAACAATCATCAACAAAATCATAAATTTAAGAAATTTATATAAATGAAGAAAATTGGTAAAAATCCTCACAATGATGTTTAAAGTGGAGATGATGACGATTATGTGATGAAAATGATGATTACGAACGGTGGTGATGATAATGCTTCAAGAAACCATTTTGTTGTTTGTGTTTGAGGTGTTTAAAGTTGAAGATGGTAAGGATTATGGTGTTGCTTCTTCCTGCTCTTGTTGTTTCTGCTTCTGCTCCCAGTACGCACCAAAACCAGAGAGAAAACTAGTGTAGTGTGTTGTGTGTGAATTATTGAGATCAAAATGTAGGTAGGATGTATTATTGAAGATGAAAGTTTCAAACGGGAGTATGGAGCGAACCTCAATCTGTTCCCCAGATATTTTAGTTTATGCAATATTGGTAGTTTTTAGCCCGTTAATTTCGTGTACGGGTATAATTTGTGGTAATTTAATTATAATAAAATTACGCGTTTTGTTTCTCTAAATCTCAGATTTAGAAATGTGAAATCGAAATATGAAATTCTTTGTTACAAGTATAGTTAAAATTAATTACAGTAAAAGTACTGTATAGTCAAAAACGCGTGTCAGATTTCAGTTAAATTTGGAAATCATATTTTGAGGTAATGTGCTACACATTAAAACAGTAACTTACGAAATAATACTTTTATGATTTGGAACCTCCAGGCGCGTTTTAAAATTGCTTCTGTTCGTATTACGTGTAACAAAAATCGTCTAAATCTTTCGTTTTCTTTTCGTTGTAATACTTTTATGTAATAATTTCAAACTAAAAATTATTCAAAAGTATTTTTGAAGTTCATTTTGGAATTTTATTATTCGCGATTTAATACGTTTATTATTAAAACGTATAATTTGTTATATTATATCAATAATATCATTATAGAATAGTTGAAATTAATAATTTTCGAATTATTAATTATTTTGTATCACCAATGTTATTGTATTCCATTCGTATTGTTTGATATATTTATTTCGTACGTAATTATATATATACACATATAACTACTGTCAAATACATCACATAACACATAGTAAGTTTCACAAAAACTTATACACAGAATAGTTTGAATTCACTTAATCAGGGAATTACTCTAGGTAATGCATGAAATTAGGCTAAGTAAATACCCTAATTGGAGGATTGTCACATTCTCCCCCTGTTAGCGAAATCTCGTCCCGAGATTTAATTTGCATTATTCGTGCGGGTCGCTTGTTCAAATAAGTGAGGGTACTTGTTTCTTATCTCATCCTCACGTTCCCAAGTAAACTCTGGGCCATGCTTCGAATTCAACTTTGACAAGTTTGATTCGTTTGTTTCTCAGTCTTTGTGTTTTCGTATTAGCTATTTCGATTGGTTCCTCCACAAAGTTAAGCTTTGAGTTTATGAAGACTTCGTCAGGAGGTATGATTAATGTTTCGTCAGAAAGACACTTCTTCAAATTACACACATGAAAAGTGTCATGAATACTACTAAGCTCTTGAGGTAGTTTGAGTTTATAAGCGACAGGACCAATCCTCGCAAGGATCTCAAAAGGTCCAACATATCGTGGGTTCAGCTTTCCTCGTTTGCCAAATCGGGGTATCCCTTTCCAAGGCGATACTTTGAGTAGAACCTTGTCTCCTACTTGAAACTCAAGAGGTTTACGGCGGTTATCGGCGTAACTCTTTTGTCTATCTCTTGCAGCTTTCAATCGGTTAAGCACTTGAGATATTTTGTATGTGGTTTCTTGGACAAGTTCGGGTCCGGATAGTTGTCTATCATCCAACTCTGCCCAACAGAGTGGAGATCTGCACTTGCGTCCATACAGCGCTTCAAACGGTGCCATATGTATACTGGTGTGATAACTATTATTGTAGGAGAACTCAGCTAATGGGAGATGAGTATCCCAATTTCCTCCAAAGTCAATCACACATGCTCGTAATAAATCTTCGAGCGTTTAAATCGTTCGTTCACTCTGGCCATCTGTTTGCGGATGATAGGCCGTACTCATATCGAGTCGAGTACCTAGGGCCTGTTGTAGTGTTTGCCAGAAACGAGATGTGAATCTGCTATCTCTATCAGATATAATCGACAATGGCACACCGTGCCGAGAAACGACTTCTTTGATATAAATCTTTGCCAGTTTCTCGAGTTTGTCAGTCTCTTTGAAAGCAATGAAGTGGGCTGATTTCGTCAGTCTATCGACAATCACCCATATTGAATCAACACCAGTTGATGTCTTTGGTAGCTTCGTGATGAAATCCATCGTTATGTGCTCCCATTTCCATTGTGGCATCTCTGGTTGTTGCAAAAGTCCTGAAGGTTTTTGATACTCAACATTGACCTTCGAACAAGTTAGACACTTGCTGACATAAGTAGCGATGTCTTTCTTCATATTAGGCCACCAATAGAAACCTTTCACGTCTTGGTACATCTTATCTGCACCAGGATGAATCGAGTAGTTGGACTTGTGAGCTTCGTCCAGAATCAGCTTACGGAGTTCATCGTCGCACGGTACCCAAACTCGATTCATGAAGTATAAAACTCCATTCTCTTTTGTTTCAAGCTGTTTCTCCATTCCCCTCAGGGATTCATTTTTCATGCGTTCGGCGGTGAAAGCTAATTGTTGCGCTTCGCGAATTTGAGTAATGAGATTAGAGTGAATTGTTAACACTAAGGCTCGAACTCTGCGAGGCTTAATGTTCTCTTTACGACTCAAGGCATCTGCTACTACATTAGCCTTGCCCGGATGGTATTTAATCTCACAGTCGTAATCATTCAGTAATTCGGCCCAACGTCTCTGTCTCATGTTGAGTTCTTTCTGGTCGAATATGTGTTGTAGACTCTTGTGGTCAGTGAAAATTGTACACTTTGTGCCATATAAGTAGTGTCTCCAAATTTTCAATGCAAAAACGACGGCTCCCAACTCTAAGTCATGAGTCGTATAGTTCTTCTCGTGAATCTTCAATTGACGAGATGCATAAGCAATAACTTTGTCGTTTTGCATGAGAACACAACCTAATCCTTGATATGAGGCGTCACAATAAACAATGAAGTTCTTTGTTCCCTCAGGTAAGGATAGAATCGGTGCGGTGCTCAACTTTTGTTTCAATAGTTGGAAGGCGTTCTCTTGTTTCTCTCCCCATTCGAATTTCTTATCCTTCTGAGTTAAGGTGGTGAGTGACTGGGCTATCTTTGAAAAGTTCTCTATAAATCGTCGATAATAGCCAGCCAAACCAAGAAATTGTCGAATTTCTGTGGGAGTTTCCGGTGCTTTCCAGTTCTTAATCGCCTCTATTTTAGATGGGTCCACATGAATTCCCTTGTCGTTGATCACGTGACCTAGGAAACGAACCTCTCTAATCCAAAATTCGCATTTGGAGAATTTAGCATACAGCTTCTCGTTCTCAAGTAGTTGGAGGATAAGTTTCAAATGTTGTTCGTGATCCTCTTTCGTCTTTGAGTAAATCAAAATATCATCAATGAACACAATGACAAATTTATCTAAGTAAGGTTTGCACACTCGGTTCATGAGATCCATGAATACTGCCGGCGCGTTAGTCAATCCAAACGGCATAACTAGGAACTCATAATGACCATAACGAGTCCTAAACGCTGTCTTCGGCACATCCTCTTCTCGAACCTTCAGTTGATGGTAACCAGAACGAAGGTCAATCTTCGAGTAGTAACTTGATCCTTGTAGCTGATCAAATAGATCGTCAATGCGAGGTAACGGATATCGGTTCTTGATAGTTACTTTATTCAACTCTCGATAGTCAATGCACATGCGCATAGATCCATCTTTCTTTTTGACAAACAAAACCGGAGCTCCCCAAGGTGAAAAGCTCGGTCGGATGAATCCTAAGTCTAAAAGCTCTTGCAACTGTGTAGACAGTTCTTGCATTTCTGATGGAGCTAGACGATAAGGTGAGCGAGCGATTGGTGCGGCTCCAGGCACCAGATCGATGCGAAATTCGACTTGTCGCGGAGGTGGTAATCCTGGAAGATCATCAGGAAACACTCCCGGATAGTCTCGTACTACATGTATATCGTCTAAGCGTCTCTCTACAGGTTTCTTTTCCACAACATGCGCCAAAAATGCTGGATATCCCTTGCGGAGATATTTACAAGCTTTCAAACAACTTATTGTTTTGACGGTGCTCGTTCTCTTATCTCCTTGTATCACCAAAGTTTCTCCAGTTGACAATGGTATACGTATCATTTTATCAAAGCAAACTATCTCTGCACGAATTTTCGACAACCAGTCCATACCGACTACGATGTCAAAACTTCCCAACTCAACCGGTAGTAAGTCTATTTTGAAAAGATGACCCTCCAATGCTAGGGTACATCCTGGTACTATTTCTCCTGATTCAATCAACCTACCATCGGCTAGTTCTAAGGTGTACTTGTTGTCTAGCTTACGAGATGTAACGTCTAACAGTGGTCTAAAGTCCTTAGACAAAAAACTCAAATTGGCGCCAGAATCAAATAATACGGATGCATAATGATCGTTAACTAGAAACGTACCAGTGACAGTGTTAGGGTCCTGGCGTGCCTCTTGCGCTCCAACGACAAATGCACGACCCCTAGCTGGCTGGTTGTTGGCGTTTCCACGATTGTTGTTGTTCGGGTTCGCAGGGCGGTTCTGATTGTTTTGATTGCCACGGTTCAGTTTAGGGCACTTGTTTCGGAAATGACCTTGCTCGCCACATTCGAAACATCCATTTGCTGGTCGATCCCTATTTGCTTGAGTGGTAGGGTTCGCTCTACAGTATTGGGCCAAATGCCCCCAGCGTTTGCAATTCCCACAGAAAGTACAGTCACCATCATGGTGACGTTCACACTTGCCACACTTGGGCTTACTCCCCATGTAAGTCTTTTGTTCAGCAGTAGTGGCAACGTAGGCTTTCGTGGTACTAGCTTGCTTCTTATTCTTGTGACCCTGTGTAACACCCGCCAAATTAGGACTAGAGATTAGTGCCTAATCGAATGTTAATACATGTAATTAGTTCCTGGTTAGGCTAATTAATGTATCGAATTATATATATTGTTGAATATATACGAATATGCGATTTGATTAAATCGTACGCAATTTAAATCGAATGTACTTCGATTCTATTTTATATGGACGTTGGTGACAAATTTTATTAAATAACGTTGTTATGTCAAAAACATTATTATAATAATATTTAGTATTCATTCGGATCGTACAAACTGAACCCCCACGATTTAAAAGCTTTAAAACGCGCAAGTTAAATAAACCAAATTACATTTATAATTCAAATATAAACTTATTTGTAAAATAACTTAATAAAATATCGCGTAATAATCTGTATTTTAAAACTTACCAATTAATATATAAAATAATTTATTTAACGTTTAAACGACGGAGCAAACGAACACCGCACGGAGCGGGAACGCGGGCGAAAAATGGGAGGATAACCTCCCATTCCCACCTCATTTCTTTCATTTATTTCTTTTCCTCTCTCTCTCCTTCATCTTTTTCTCTCTTTCTTTTTAATCACCACCAACCACCTCCACCCCCAAAATCTTCACAAAAACGCAAAATAAACATACCAAACGACTTCGGATCTTCAAGATTTTTAGAGATTCACGACCACCGCGACACGATCTATCTTTCTATCTTTCCGAAATTTCATTTCGGCGATTTGTAAGTTTCCGACACCTCTCGTTTTTAAGTGTTTTTACTTGTTTGCGGTTTGTATCGACTTATAATGTTCAAATAAGGGTTGGGTAAAAGTTTTGGACCGAACGGAAACCGAAAAACTCGTTTTCGACCCATTTTCCGGCCAACAGACCGCTACGTCGCATTTGGCCCGGAATTTATGCGACGTCAGCCTCTACGTCGCAAAACACCTCGTGACGTCGCATAGTGCGACGTCAGTCACAACGTCGCATTAAATTGCGACGTCGCATATAGCGACGTCAGCCTTAACGTCGCCAATACCTCACTACGTCGCATTTAGCGACGTAAGACCCTACGTCGCATTAAATTGCGAAACGTCGCCTTTAGCGACGTCATGCTCTACGTCGCAATCCTACCTGCGACGTCGCACCCTACGTCGCACAAACCAGAACCTCAAAAACACAGATTTTTACTAAGTGTCGAGACTCGAAATTTATCACTCGATTTTACCCAAATTCCGATCCAGATGCGTTTTTCGTCAAAGCAATATAGTAGAAATAAAAATTTTCCAAGCTGACCTGGCAGCTCGACCCCAGCCAGGGGCTCTGCCGCCCCTTGGACCCCGCTACCAGGGGCGCTGCCCCCGGACCCCCGTACTTAGATTTCGTAACGGCTTCTAAAACACAATCAAAACACATTTTTCAAGTAAAACGCCACGAAATCAAAATAGTAATGATTGAGATTATTATTACAAATCCGTCACCAACGGGCCGTACACGTTTTCAAACACTTATCAAATCAATCAAATCGAAGTAAGTTGGACATATATAGTTGTGTAACAACTACAAGGGTGATCTTTTGAGATACCCAATCATGATTATAACCATCGCGTGTCGTGGACACCCTCAGGTTACAAGTCGTTGGACTTCATTTCTCGCTAATCAACTTACGTCTGTTTAAACGCATTCAGACTCAGGTGAGTCTCATAGCCCCTCTTTTACTGTTTTACTCAGGGGTGTGATATACTGCTCAAACTTTTAACATGTGAACGCAAGTATCAAACTTTTCATATACTACATGAGTTTTTCGAAACTAATCATTTTAAAGTCCTCCGTCAGCATAGTTGTTAATACGTTGTAGCGTGAATATTAGTATATGGTACCATATAGGATTGACCCTCCTCGTCCGGGTTAGCAAGCACTAACCGGGTAAACGGACGTACTAATATTTGGGAAGACGAATGTTGATTAGGCATTCGTGGAGGCACCTCGCCCGGAATTCTCTATAGGGGACCCGGCCCTCGAGTTAAGCTCAACTATGTGCTCATGGCTGTATACACGATGATTATCATTTAATTGCTGGATGCAATTCATTATTTTATTGCTGGATGCAATACATTATTTAAATCTTGCGGTTCATACGATATAACTTGATTTCAAACCTGTGAGCTCACCAGCTTTATAGCTGACCTTTTAGCATATATCGCAGGTACCCAGCAGTAGGATGTTTCTGCTTCAGGATTTAGCTCGAGTCAGCATACAGAAGTTTGAGATTTTCTTGCATTAGTATATTTTGTATAAGTACTTATGTACTGAAATCTCATTTGATTTAACTCGAGCTATGTAACGCTTTAAATGTTGTAAACATTCCAATTATCAATATATTTTGTTAAAACGACGCATATAGAGTCGTTTGCTATTATCTTTGTGTTTTGTTATTGATTAGTAACACCCAAATCAAGCTTCCGCAAATCATCAAATTTGGGGGTGTTACAGATTGGTATCAGAGCCTAAGGTTATAGTGAACTAGGTTGCATTTAGTGAGCCTAGACTATGACCATTAGGCAGTATTCCTTATTAGGTATGACTGGTTCAGGGATTACAGCATACGAGTTTAATTTAACATAGCCTGATCAACTATGTACAATTAAGCAAAGATGATGTAAGATCTGAAAGTAGTTATGGCTGAACAGGATACAATAGAAGACTCTGACCTCGAGAGAACCGAGACTTAAACATGTTTATGCTAGACACTCAATAGGCTATATTATATAGGAACTATATGAATATAGGCCTCAATCTTACTAACGCTTTGTCTCAGAAATGGCAAACACACCATCAAATTCATCTCGTTCTCAATCCGGGTCGCAGAACCCAAGGGTAGCAAGGAGGAACTCCAGGTTGCCTCGAGCTGGCCCGTACTCCACTCACTCCACCTTGCCGGCTCTAGCCGCTAGGGTGAATCAACACGAGCAACGACTTCGCACCATGGATGTCGTGCTGCAGGAAACGAACGAAAACTGGAGGCTTACATCCTTTGAACGCATAGAACAAGTCTCCGACGATCTTGAAACCACAAACAACAACATGGATGTCCTTCGCAACCAAATAATAGAAATAAGGGTGGAAAATGCCCTTCTGCAACAAAGGATGGATGAATGTGTGCAACGCTCATTTGAGGCAGAAGAATATGCGCGTGGACTAACACAACGACTTGCACTAGCAGAAGACAACGCCCGACAAGCTAGCAGGCTTGCAAACACTGTGGACCGTCTTGTCACGATGATGGAACAAATTAATCTACGTTAAGACTAGTGTAGTCTTTGTCTTGTAATCTACCCTGTAATCTAGTAACTATCTACGCGCTATTCTATAATTCGGTCGGATGTAACAATTCCCGACATCTTTTGTAATACATCTGTAGGATGTAACCTTTGAACTCGTATCATCTATCAAGTATTCTTGCTGTTTTCGACTCATATTAATTGCCATTATTCCTGTTGATGTTATGTATTACTGCTTTTATACATGTACATCCGAGATAAATACAACTTTCTTGCAAAATCTCATGTATCTTCATTTCTTTTATTGAAGAATCATGCCGCCAAAGACCAGACCTTACACTGATGCTCAGATTACGTCACTCATAACCCAGGCTGTTACTGAAGCCTTAGCTCGGAATACCCCACCAAACTCCACAAGAAACAGCGATACCGCTGGAACCTCTACCACCAAACCTTGTTCTTACAAGGACTTTCAAAGCTGCAAACCCTCGAGTTTCAAGGGTTCTGAAGGAGCCATCGGACTAATCAGATGGTTCGAGAAAATGGAAACTGTTTTCCGTGTCAGCAAATGCGCGGAGAACGACAAAGTAAACTTCGCCACCTGCTCTCTTGAAGATGATGCCCACTCTTGGTGGAATTCATATACCCAATCAGTGGGTGCTGACATTGCCTACCAAATCACTTGGGAGGAATTGAAAGCCAAACTCACTGCCAAGTACTGCTCTATCGCCAAACTCCAGAAGCTAGATGAGGAGTTCTGGAACTTAAAGGTTCAGGGTGGTGACATCGATGGTTATACCACCAGATTTCAACAATTAGCTGCCCTCCGCCCAGCTATGGTAAGCACTGAACCTGATAAAATCAGGAAGTACGCCCTTGGTCTCCCTGATTTTGTTCGGGGACACGTCATCTCTTCAAAACCAACCACCATTGACGGTGCAATCTCATTGGCCCAAGACCTGATGTCTATGAGCCAAGATTCTGAACCACCCACTTCATCCTCCCAAAACAACAAACGCAAGTGGTCTGACTACCACAACAACCACTCCAACCAACAAAACAAGAAACCTGACACCATCAAAGCCTACAACACCACCACCGACATCATCCGGGGTTACACTGGGAGCAAGCCATATTGTCCCAAGTGCAACCATCACCATGAGGGTTCCTGTGGTTCCTTTTGCAACAACTGCAAGAGGTACGGCCATCTCACTAAAGACTGCCGCTCACCCACCAACAACAACTCCAACAACAACACCAGACCACCCAAAGTATGTTTTGAGTGTGGAAACCCCGGGCATTTCAGGGATACGTGCCCAAAACTGAAGAACCGCAACAACAACAACAACAACAACCGCAGCAACAACAACAACAACAACAACCGCAGCAACAACAACAACAACAACACCCGCAGCAGAGCTTTCGTCATCAAATCTGGGGACGCCCGCCAGGACCCGAATGTGGTCTCGGGTATGTTCCTCCTCAACAACTTAACTGCTTCTGTTCCATTTGATACTGGTGCTGATAGAAGCTTTATCTCCGATGATTTTTGCCCACTACTTGACATCACTCCTGTTGCCTTAGATGTTAAGTACACTGTAGAGCTAGCAAATGGAAAACTCGTAGAAACCACCAGTGTGATACCTAATTGCACACTAAACCTAGCCGATGAGACCTTTTCGATCGATCTTATACCCATCGAAATTGGCAGTTTCGACGTCATTATTGGAATGGACTGGTTGTCCAAACATCGAGCTGAAATTGTTTGTCACGAGAAAATTGTCCGTATCCCACTCGCCGTTGGTGGAACCTTGATCATACAGGGGGAGACCGGTGGGACGGGACTCAATATAATCTCCTGCTTAAAAACCCGAAAATTTCTGAGAAAGGGTTACCCTGCCATACTCGCACACATCACCGAGAAGAAGTCGGAAGAGAAGCGACTTGAGGATGTGCCGATTGTTAGAGACTTTCCCGAAGTCTTTCCGGAAGAACTACCTGGTCTACCTCCGCCTAGACAGGTTGAGTTCTCAATCGATCTCGTGCCGGGTGCCGCACCGGTGGCCCGCGCACCGTACCGTTTAGCCCCATCCGAACTTCAGGAGTTGTCCTCTCAGTTACAGGAACTTCTGGATCGAGGATTCATTAGACCGAGTTCTTCACCTTGGGGAGCTCCGGTCTTATTTGTCAAAAAGAAGGACGGTTCATTCCGAATGTGCATCGACTATCGAGAGTTGAATAAATTGACCGTCAAGAACCGTTATCCACTTCCTCGCATTGATGATCTATTCGACCAACTTCAGGGTTCAAGTTTCTACTCAAAAATCGACCTGCGATCAGGTTATCATCAGTTACGAGTTCGCGACACCGATATTCCAAAAACTGCTTTCAGAACTCGTTACGGGCACTACGAATTCCAAGTGATGCCCTTTGGTCTAACCAACGCACCGGCTGTATTCATGGACCTCATGAACCGGGTGTGCAAACCTTACCTCGATAAGTTTGTCATTGTCTTTATCGATGACATACTCATTTACTCGCGCAACGAGCAAGAACATGCGCAACACCTTAAGACCATCCTTGAACTACTTAGACACGAGGAGCTTTATGCAAAATTTTCTAAGTGTGAGTTTTGGATTCAAACTGTTCAATTTCTTGGTCACGTGATCGACAGTCAGGGAATTCACGTGGACCCATCAAAGTTCGAGGCTATCAAAGACTGGCAAGCACCCACCTCTGCAACTGAAGTACGACAATTCTTGGGTCTTGCTGGGTATTATCGACGATTTATCGAAAACTTCTCCAAAATAGCTCAATCACTCACGGTACTGACTCAGAAGGACAAAAGGTTCGATTGGACTGAGAAACAAGAGTCAGCGTTCCAACTTCTGAAACAAAAGCTTTGCAGTGCTCCAATTCTATCACTACCCGAAGTCACCGATGACTTCGTGGTATACTGCGATGCTTCTCACCAAGGTCTCGGTTGCGTGTTGATGCAACGAGACAAGGTCATTGCTTATGCCTCACGACAGCTAAAAATTCACGAAAAGAACTACACCACTCATGATCTCGAACTTGGAGCTGTCGTTTTTGCTCTCAAAATCTGGAGACATTACCTCTACGGCACTAAGTGCACTATCCTTACCGATCATAAAAGTCTCCAACATATCTTCGATCAGAAGGATCTCAACATGAGGCAACGTCGATGGGTCGAGTTGCTTACCGATTACGATTGTGAGATCAAGTACCATCCAGGGAAGGCTAATGTTGTAGCCGATGCCCTCAGCCGAAAGGAACGACCTAAACCACTTCGAGTCCGAGCCCTCAGTATGACCATTCATAACGATCTTACCATTCAAATTCATACCGCTCAGATCGAAGCCCTGAAATCTGAAAACATCAAAAATGAAGCCTTGCGGGGCATTGACAAACAATTCGAAATCAGACCTAACGGGATTAGGTATTTCTCAAACCGAATCTGGTTGCCCAGTTTTGGGAACCTAAGAGACTTGGTGATGGACGAGGCTCACAAGTCTAAATATTCTATTCATCCGGGATCCGATAAGATGTACCACGGTATTAAGGAATTTTATTGGTGGCCAAACATGAAAGCCGAAATCGCCACTTATGTCAGCAAGTGTCTTACTTGCTCGAAAGTCAAAACCGAACATCAGAAACCTCCTGGTTTACTCCAACAACCTGAAATCCCCGAATGGAAATGGGATCAAATTGCCATGGATTTCATAACCAAACTACCCAAGTCGTCGAGCGGTTGCGATACTATTTGGGTGATCGTCGATCGTCTCACCAAATCTGCTCATTTCCTGGCAATCAAAGAAAATGATAAAATGGAACGCCTTACACAAATCTACATCAAGGAAATCGTTTCTCATCACGGTGTTCCAATCTCAATCATCTCTGACAGAGATGCCCGTTTCACTTCTCACTTTTGGCAATCACTTCAGAAAGCTATGGGTACCCGTCTCGATATGAGTACCGCGTATCATCCTCAAACCGATGGCCAAAGTGAACGAACCATTCAAACACTGGAAGACATGCTACGAGCCTGCGTAGTTGATTTCGGTACAAACTGGGAAAAACATCTACCGTTGTGCGAATTTTCGTACAATAACAGTTATCACGCCAGCATTAAGGTTGCACCTTTTGAGGCACTGTATGGTCGTAAGTGCCGATCACCGATCTGTTGGACTGAGGTGGGAGATAGTCAACTCACTGGTCCTGAACTCATACACGCCACCACTGAGAAAATTGTGGAAATCCAAAACAGACTCAAAGCCGCACGTGACCGTCAGAAGAGTTATGCTGACGTGAGACGCAAACCACTCGAGTTCCAAGTTGGGGATCGAGTTCTCTTAAAAGTATCGCCTTGGAAAGGTGTCATCCGTTTTGGCAAACGCGAGAAGTTAAATCCCAGGTACATCGGGCCTTTTGAGATCCTCGAAAGGATTGGCCCTGTAGCTTATCGATTGCAGCTGCCATCCGAACTCAGCAGCGTGCACCCTACTTTTCATATCTCAAATTTGAAGAAGTGTCTGTCTGATGAGACACTTATTATTCCATTAGATGAAATTCGTGTTGACGATAAACTTCATTTCGTTGAGGAACCCGCTGAAATTATGGACCGTGAGGTCAAACAACTGAAACAAAGTCGTATTCCCATCATCAAGGTCAGATGGAATTCGCGGCGTGGTCCGGAATTCACCTGGGAACGGGAAGACCAAATGCGACTCAAATATCCTCAACTCTTCACTGATTCTACATCAAACACGACTTCGAACTAAATTTCGGGACGAAATTCTTCTAACAGGGGGAGAATGTAACACCCGCCAAATTAGGACTAGAGATTAGTGCCTAATCGAATGTTAATACATGTAATTAGTTCCTGGTTAGGCTAATTAATGTATCGAATTATATATATTGTTGAATATATACGAATATGCGATTTGATTAAATCGTACGCAATTTAAATCGAATGTACTTCGATTCTATTTTATATGGACGTTGGTGACAAATTTTATTAAATAACGTTGTTATGTCAAAAACATTATTATAATAATATTTAGTATTCATTCGGATCGTACAAACTGAACCCCCACGATTTAAAAGCTTTAAAACGCGCAAGTTAAATAAACCAAATTACATTTATAATTCAAATATAAACTTATTTGTAAAATAACTTAATAAAATATCGCGTAATAATCTGTATTTTAAAACTTACCAATTAATATATAAAATAATTTATTTAACGTTTAAACGACGGAGCAAACGAACACCGCACGGAGCGGGAACGCGGGCGAAAAATGGGAGGATAACCTCCCATTCCCACCTCATTTCTTTCATTTATTTCTTTTCCTCTCTCTCTCCTTCATCTTTTTCTCTCTTTCTTTTTAATCACCACCAACCACCTCCACCCCCAAAATCTTCACAAAAACGCAAAATAAACATACCAAACGACTTCGGATCTTCAAGATTTTTAGAGATTCACGACCACCGCGACACGATCTATCTTTCTATCTTTCCGAAATTTCATTTCGGCGATTTGTAAGTTTCCGACACCTCTCGTTTTTAAGTGTTTTTACTTGTTTGCGGTTTGTATCGACTTATAATGTTCAAATAAGGGTTGGGTAAAAGTTTTGGACCGAACGGAAACCGAAAAACTCGTTTTCGACCCATTTTCCGGCCAACAGACCGCTACGTCGCATTTGGCCCGGAATTTATGCGACGTCAGCCTCTACGTCGCAAAACACCTCGTGACGTCGCATAGTGCGACGTCAGTCACAACGTCGCATTAAATTGCGACGTCGCATATAGCGACGTCAGCCTTAACGTCGCCAATACCTCACTACGTCGCATTTAGCGACGTAAGACCCTACGTCGCATTAAATTGCGAAACGTCGCCTTTAGCGACGTCATGCTCTACGTCGCAATCCTACCTGCGACGTCGCACCCTACGTCGCACAAACCAGAACCTCAAAAACACAGATTTTTACTAAGTGTCGAGACTCGAAATTTATCACTCGATTTTACCCAAATTCCGATCCAGATGCGTTTTTCGTCAAAGCAATATAGTAGAAATAAAAATTTTCCAAGCTGACCTGGCAGCTCGACCCCAGCCAGGGGCTCTGCCGCCCCTTGGACCCCGCTACCAGGGGCGCTGCCCCCGGACCCCCGTACTTAGATTTCGTAACGGCTTCTAAAACACAATCAAAACACATTTTTCAAGTAAAACGCCACGAAATCAAAATAGTAATGATTGAGATTATTATTACAAATCCGTCACCAACGGGCCGTACACGTTTTCAAACACTTATCAAATCAATCAAATCGAAGTAAGTTGGACATATATAGTTGTGTAACAACTACAAGGGTGATCTTTTGAGATACCCAATCATGATTATAACCATCGCGTGTCGTGGACACCCTCAGGTTACAAGTCGTTGGACTTCATTTCTCGCTAATCAACTTACGTCTGTTTAAACGCATTCAGACTCAGGTGAGTCTCATAGCCCCTCTTTTACTGTTTTACTCAGGGGTGTGATATACTGCTCAAACTTTTAACATGTGAACGCAAGTATCAAACTTTTCATATACTACATGAGTTTATCGAAACTAATCATTTTAAAGTCCTCCGTCAGCATAGTTGTTAATACGTTGTAGCGTGAATATTAGTATATGGTACCATATAGGATTGACCCTCCTCGTCCGGGTTAGCAAGCACTAACCGGGTAAACGGACGTACTAATATTTGGGAAGACGAATGTTGATTAGGCATTCGTGGAGGCACCTCGCCCGGAATTCTCTATAGGGGACCCGGCCCTCGAGTTAAGCTCAACTATGTGCTCATGGCTGTATACACGATGATTATCATTTAATTGCTGGATGCAATTCATTATTTTATTGCTGGATGCAATACATTATTTAAATCTTGCGGTTCATACGATATAACTTGATTTCAAACCTGTGAGCTCACCAGCTTTATAGCTGACCTTTTAGCATATATCGCAGGTACCCAGCAGTAGGATGTTTCTGCTTCAGGATTTAGCTCGAGTCAGCATACAGAAGTTTGAGATTTTCTTGCATTAGTATATTTTGTATAAGTACTTATGTACTGAAATCTCATTTGATTTAACTCGAGCTATGTAACGCTTTAAATGTTGTAAACATTCCAATTATCAATATATTTTGTTAAAACGACGCATATAGAGTCGTTTGCTATTATCTTTGTGTTTTGTTATTGATTAGTAACACCCAAATCAAGCTTCCGCAAATCATCAAATTTGGGGGTGTTACACCCTGACGGTCATTCCACTTGCGTTTTCCTTTCCCAGCATCAGTATTGCTGGATTCAACCTTTTCAGTAACAGCTTTCTTAGTAAGATTCCCCATCCTTACTGCTTCATCAGTCAAACGCTGTGCTAGTTCCACAGCAATCTTAAAAGTAGCAGGATTGGCTGATGTTACCAAACTTCGAATTTGTGGCACTAGACCCCAGATATACCTTTCAGTGCGCTTGTACTCAGGAGTGACCATGTGCGGTACAAGGCGTGCCAGTTCTTGAAATCTGGTGGTATATCCTGTGATATCAGCACCAACCATAGCAATGTTCCAGAGTTCAGACTCAATCTTCTGCAGCTCACTGCGGGGACAAAACTCTTCCATGACCATAGTTTTCAAAGTTTCCCAAGACATTGAATGAGCGGCTGGACGACCCATTGCTTGCTTTTGGGCGTTCCACCAAGTCAAAGCCTTATCACTAAACGTGCATGTAGCATACATGACCATATCTTCACGGGCACACTTGCTAATTTCTATCACAGACTCCATTTTCTCTATCCAATGGATGATTCCAATGGCACCCTCAGTACCACGGAAATGACTCGGTTTACAAGCTAGGAATGTCTTATATGAACATCCCTTATGAGTGCTCTCAGGATTACTACCTGATGCGTTTGGTTCGGTTTCTCTACTACCGCTACGGTTTCGGTCAGTATCATACTGAGCAAGTGCTTCAGAAATTCTTCGGTTAACCATTTGTTCAGTAGTCTCCTCAACAGCAGGAGGTGGTGTGGGGTTTCGTTGGCTGTTCCTGGTATTTCTACGTTTAGGCGGCATGATTCAGTCCTAATCACACACAAGAAACACTCGTAAGATATCTAATCAAGTCATCACTCATAAAGTAAGTGATAAATGTAAATATAGTATGAAGTCAATCACCAATTGATATCATTCACAATGTATGTAATAATGTAAACTAGCTTATGTTTGGTTTACATTTCATAATTAAAAGTCATTGCATAATTGATGTATATAATAACATGGGTTAAGCGTTGTTACATAAGTTTTGTACAAAGATGGGATTTACTACAAAAGATACCCATTGGATCAAACATGATCTACAAAATGTGACGGATTTAACCTATACATCCATCTAGTCAAAAGTCAACCCAAATACATCATAACTATGGTCCTAATACATCATACATACGGTCTAAAAGAAATACGATAGACTCCAACCCACAAACATCCTAACAGCAACCATCAACACACATAAACCAACTGCAGCACCTATAGTCTCCAAACGACGCTCTAGTCGGATCAGACGTGCTCTAGTAGCATCGGCAGACTCCCTGTCTACCTCAATATGCAACTCAGAAGTCGCAAGGCGTCCATATATCGCCAGCACATCATCATCAAGACGAGAGGTGTCACTGCGCATAACTTGGAGAGCAGACTGCGTACGAAAATGAAATCCCAGCAAGGTACGAATAACGGCGACTACAGTAGGGACCGTAAGCTCCAGAGGCTCCTCGGTCAAATGTAGAGATGTAGATGTGTGAGATGACTCCCCAGTCTCATAGGTGGAAGGAATCCTCTCAATGATCCTCCAATGGCGTAAAATGCGTGGCATCCAGTCCAGATGCGGAACTCTAGCTCTCGGTGTCTGCTGATCACAGCGGATCTCTCGCTCCTCAGCCATCGGCTCCTTGCCTCGAGATGATGAGGGTCCTATGGGAAAATCTCTGACACACGACAGCGGTGTCCTCCTAGGTGTAGGCCGATAAGAAGGCTCTCCAATAAGGTGGCGTCTAGACATAGACATAGATCCTAACATATGGGTAGCAGGATCAGTGGATGGCAATGGTGGAGTGGCTATCGAACCATCTGAAGTATCTCTAGGAAATGTAGGCGGGTAAACCTCCTTAGACACTGCTGTAGGAATCCCATCGTATGGTCCCTCCATGGGATCCTCCTCAGTATCAGAATCAGTGATGTGAATAGGTGCGTGTCTCGACATGCCTGGTCAAAGAAACGTGTGTGACGTGTCAGACATATGCAATAGTATGAATGCAGAAATGTGTTAGCCAAGGCTATAGTCTAGGTCTCTAAGGTTTTCAGTCGCTTAAAGACTTCTAGTTCTCTATAACCAATAGCTCTGATACCAATCTCTGTCACACCCCCAAATCGATAATCGCGTTTACTAATAGTTTAGCGGAAGCTTTTAGTTGATTAGCGGAAGCATTTTAATAATAGTTAAGCATTGAGGGCGGACAGATTCGATAGTGCATTCATTGTATCAGAGTATATGATCATACAGAACATACATATATATTTAAGATGCCATAAGTTTAAAGTTATTACAAAAGATACGACTTATAAAGTCGTACATAAGTAGGGTTGTCAAAGACAACTTAAGTATTTGAAAATACATATTTATAAAAGAGGGATTTCATAAGTATAACCAATGGAATTGATAATACAAAGGAAATCCAAGTGTCCCAAAAGTGGCATCATAAATAGTCAGGTTGCCTACGTCCTTTATGCATGCAGGAGTACCTGAGTCCTAATTCCCTGAAAAACATAGTAAACTGTCAACATTGAATGTTGAGTGAATTCACAGGTTTAGTTTTGTATAAATCATACATGTACGCAGACATAATATTTATATGTATAGTAGGAAACACAAGTATTCTAATTTAAAGAAAACATTTCCTATAATTAGTAAGAATGTCATTCTTACTACAATAATAACTGTGTAGGAAACACAAGTTTAATCATAAACATTTCCTAATAAATAGTAGCAGGATATACAGGTTTATCAAATAAGTAAACATATCCATTACAATAGTTAAGGAAAATCAGGTTCAGCAATCAAGCAAACATTTTCCAACAGATAGTTAACAGGAACTCAAGTTTAACAATAAGGTAAACATTCCAGAATAGTTATTGCAGGAAACACAAGTTTAACATTTAAGTAAACATTTCCTATAAATAGTTGTTTTTGTGGGAAACCAAGTTTAACCCATTTAAGGTAAACGTTTCCTAAAAATAATATCTCAAAGGAACACCTGTCCTATTAGTCATCACAGGGAATACCAATCCCAAACCAAGTTGTTGTTTAGTTGTTTAGTTGTAAATGTGTGGGAAATATAGACTATAATCCCTCCAAGGTGAGCTAAACCTTTAGAGTTAAAGTAACGACACTAGTACTATAACCAAACCACGACTAGTTGTTTTGTTGTTGCCTCAGTAACATCTTAAGTATACACTCCTCGTTACGACTATCGTCGATGTGGTTGGAATGACCAACGAGTAATATCCTGGGAGGGTTGTCAAATCGATAGTACTATCTGTATACTCAGTGGCTAGAGTCACCTAGCTAATGGTTATAGGTTGTAAGCACTGGGACTTATGTGCACTACAACTACCTCGCGTAAACCTAGGATCGTACCAAGATCTGCTGTCTTATTCCCAAATGTTGTGAAAACGTTTCATATAATTAATTCCAGTTAATTCAATATGAAAACATTTTATAGAAATAGTTCAAGTTCAACAATATAATATGAACACCTTTCATATTAACAATCCAAGTTTAATAGCATGAATATGATCATGTTAATCAGTTCACGTAATAGCATGCAACACAATACAATAAAGCATATAGCATGTTATCACATTGTTCTATGTTTTCCACCCCTGGTTTTAAAAGCATTTAAAACAATAAAAGAGAGGGGCTGTGAACTCACAGTTTTGTAAGTCTTCAGCACAAATAGATAGCTAGCAAATAATCCCAACGCGTCCTCAAATACCTAGACGCAAATAATAATACTTGTATAAGTATGTGGATTATTTGTTAAATTGAAATGTTTATAATATTTCAGTTGCTGGTGAGGTTTGCGTTTCAATTAGTCGTTAAGTTCAAGTATGTATATTTATATACATATTAGTTGAATATATATATTCTAATATATATATTAGTTGTCGTCATTGTTAATATCCATAGATATAATTGTAGTTGTCGTTGTTGTCGATTATGTTTTCAAAACATAATTACATTAGTTATCAAAATAACTTTGTTATATCGGATATATAAGTCGTTTGTATTTGTCGCGAATAAACTTAGTTGTCGTTTTAGGTTTCAAAAACGTAACTTTGTTAGTTATAAAATATAACTCGTTTTCGTTTGTCCTATATAGTTTGTACTAGATAATTAAATCGTTCCATTTTATACGTTTCGTTATATATATATTGTCCGTTCGTTTGTATATATATATATTTTGTAATTGTTCCAAAGTTTTGTCGTGCACTAAATGTCCGTATCAATTAAATAATGTCTTGTACAAATATAGTTGTCATTTACTAAGTTGGTTATAACTTGTTCTTGTAAATACCAGATTACGTTACTGAACTTTCGGATCTTTGAAGAATGACGCGATCGCGTGGATGTGTCCAGGAAATCACGCGATCGCGTGAAGTGAAAAATGATACGATCGGTTGATTCAAGTGACGCGATCGTGTGAACTGAAAATGACGCGATCGGGTGAAG
This sequence comes from Helichrysum umbraculigerum, assembly GCA_949592205.1. Classification (NCBI taxonomy): domain Eukaryota; kingdom Viridiplantae; phylum Streptophyta; class Magnoliopsida; order Asterales; family Asteraceae; genus Helichrysum; species Helichrysum umbraculigerum. Next base: position 92,757,992 of record CATIUR010000002.1, on the reverse strand, counting down.
AAGTCACGCGATCGGGGCAACAAGGTTTTTTTCACGCGATCGGTTCAAACGTGGAAAAAGTGACGTGATCGGCTCAAAAATATTATCACGCGATCGCGTGATATAAGTTTCGAAAAACACTGATTTTTACTCTTAAAATGACGCGATCGCGTCATTTTGAAATGGTACTGTTCATCATCGTTTTGATCAGCTCTGTACGAACCCAAATCCCATTTTTATGTATTTTAACACCATTTTAACGTGTTCTAAGTTACATACAACCATTATAACAACATAATGATGTATTATAACAAGTTTTTAACAACAATCATCAACAAAATCATAAATTTAAGAAATTTATATAAATGAAGAAAATTGGTAAAAATCCTCACAATGATGTTTAAAGTGGAGATGATGACGATTATGTGATGAAAATGATGATTACGAACGGTGGTGATGATAATGCTTCAAGAAACCATTTTGTTGTTTGTGTTTGAGGTGTTTAAAGTTGAAGATGGTAAGGATTATGGTGTTGCTTCTTCCTGCTCTTGTTGTTTCTGCTTCTGCTCCCAGTACGCACCAAAACCAGAGAGAAAACTAGTGTAGTGTGTTGTGTGTGAATTATTGAGATCAAAATGTAGGTAGGATGTATTATTGAAGATGAAAGTTTCAAACGGGAGTATGGAGCGAACCTCAATCTGTTCCCCAGATATTTTAGTTTATGCAATATTGGTAGTTTTTAGCCCGTTAATTTCGTGTACGGGTATAATTTGTGGTAATTTAATTATAATAAAATTACGCGTTTTGTTTCTCTAAATCTCAGATTTAGAAATGTGAAATCGAAATATGAAATTCTTTGTTACAAGTATAGTTAAAATTAATTACAGTAAAAGTACTGTATAGTCAAAAACGCGTGTCAGATTTCAGTTAAATTTGGAAATCATATTTTGAGGTAATGTTCTACACATTAAAACAGTAACTTACGAAATAATACTTTTATGATTTGGAACCTCCAGGCGCGTTTTAAAATTGTTTCTGTTCGTATTACGTGTAACAAAAATCGTCTAAATCTTTCGTTTTCTTTTCGTTGTAATACTTTTATGTAATAATTTCAAACTAAAAATTATTCAAAAGTATTTTTGAAGTTCATTTTGGAATTTTATTATTCGCGATTTAATACGTTTATTATTAAAACGTATAATTTGTTATATTATATCAATAATATCATTATAGAATAGTTGTAATTAATAATTTTCGAATTATTAATTATTTTGTATCACCAATGTTATTGTATTCCATTCGTATTGTTTGATATATTTATTTCGTACGTAATTATATATATACACATATAACTACTGTCAAATACATCACATAACACATAGTAAGTTTCACAAAAACTTATACACAAAATAGTTTGAATTCACTTAATCAGGGAATTACTCTAGGTAATGCATGAAATTAGGCTAAGTAAATACCCTAATTGGAGGATTGTCACAATATATATAAAAAGTTCGTCGTGAAACTGTTTTGACATGGCTGCACCGTTTTGGCCATATCTCCCTCATACGAACTCGGATTTAGACGATCCACCTGCCCAAACGACTGCGACTCGGAGGGTTACAAAAATACAAAAGATGGTCGGCTGGATGCAAGTTACCCGTCCGGGTGGGGCCACATACCCGTTCGGTATGGAAGGATTACCCGTCCGGGTGGAGCAACTCACCCGTCCGGGTGGAGAGGCTCACCCGTTCGGGTTGGGCTTCGACCCAGCTAATCTGTCTCTATTCCGCTTTCAAAGTCTTAAATCGTTACATGTTTTGTTATGGCTTCGAGTTATAATCGTCTACATATGTTTGTACACAATGTTACATAAGTTTTACCCTTTGATTTTACATTTTTATACCCATTTACATATATGTATTTTGAGTACAGGGGTAACATTTTTGGTTTCATTTCATCATCATCATCATCATCAAACTTTATGCATATATTTTGTTATGTAAACACTGTATATAACAATACAATTGTAAGAAATTAAAAGTTGGAAGATTTTCTTGCTTTTGATTTTGAAGATGATGATGACCGGATGATGATGATGATCACAGGAAGATGGTGATGATAATGAGATTATAGCTGTTGTTGTTAGTTGATGATTTAAGTTTGAATATGAGGATGATTATGGTGTTGAGGTGATAAAGAAAATGGAACCACAGCCTCTGCTCTTCCTCTCCTTCTTGTTCCAGTCGATGATCAAGAACAGGTATAGTGATCTCCAATTATTTGTGTTTGGTGAGTTCTTGTGTGTGTACTGATAAAATGAGAGGGAGAGGGAGGATATATAAAATATGAAAATCGTATGGTGAGATCACAGTAGTTGGTCTCACCAATAATTTGGTTTAGGTTATTATTTTAGCCTGTTAGTTTCGAGTACGGGTCCAATTTGAGCAATATAAAATATAATATTTTATATTTTTATTTTGTAGGTGGTCTCCAGATACGTTATTTAAAATCAGAATAATGATGTTATCATTATTTTAGACTGTTGTACCATTTGTACATTTTTACTGCGTGTATCCAATTGGGCGCCGTTGGATTCATATTTTGAGGTAATGTTCCAAATACTTTCAAATGTATGAGAAAAATAGAATTTTGATGATTTGCGATCTCTGGGTACGTTTTACAATTGTTTCTGTTCTTTTGTAATACGTTTTATACAAAACGTATAGTTAAATCATTTTATCTATATGTTATAGATATATTAATACTCGTAATTAATAATTGAATTATTAATTATTTTTGTATCACCAAGTTTTGTTATTTACTTCTGTCGGGTTCGTTCCGATACATTTGTACGTAGCTTTAAACAACTACGTATTAAGTAATACTTTTTGTTTTAAAAGTACTGGGCTTGCTAGGCTTACATCACATTAAAAAGTTTTGTTTAAACTTAACCAGGAAATTAGCGTAAAATTCACGAGTTTGCTGTACTTAATTGTACTCAAATTTTGCAGGGTGTCACATTCTCCCCTTGTTAAAGAAAATTTTGTCCTCGAAATTTAAGTTATGTAATGAGTTATTTGCATATGCACTTTACCTCATGACTCAGTTGTAGCTAAGTCTTTTGACTGAGAGTAGGCCTACATTGCCTAGATCGAGTTTGAAGGTAGTCATTCCTTGACCGTTTCGTAGCTCACAAGTGTAGTTGGGAGTGGGGTCTATATATTAATATACACATATATAATAGCCTAGTGTGTCGATAGGTGTATCAACCACTGATAGCTGGGTATGTGTGATGTGACCAAAAAAGTCATGTTTTTAAGGACATATTTCCACACTTTTTGGACTATTCTTTGGTGAAAACATTTCAAAACCATCATTATTTACCAAAAATCACCAAGGTAGTCTAAATATAGACATTACTGCAAAAATCGGTTAAAACATCCAAATAACACGCAAACGAGGCAAAACAATCACCTTAAATTTTCCGTTCTTAATATTCTTATGGAAATAGAGCTTAATTCATATTTTATGATTCCATAGGAAAATCCAAGACCGGAGGTGAAAGAATCAGAAGAAACGGACGAAAGACGGAGAAGATATGTCTGGAAGCTCGCCGATCGTCATCCGGAACACGCAAAAGTCAAACACCTCCAAATTTGGTAAACTCAGTGTCATTAGAGGCGTAACAGAAAAACGAAGCCAACGGCGCAAGAATCAAGCAAATCGGAGCCCAAACTAAGAAGATACGGACGAACCAAGCAACCGAGAAATCAACGGAGGCCAAACGGAGCACCAACCCCTCCTGGGCACCTAGGTACCGTATACGGTACCCTAGGTTCTGTATACGGCCCTATGGGTGCCGTATACGGGGGTGTTTGCCTTGAGAGGTGCCGTTTGACCCCCCCTTGGTCCGCTTGTCCCGTATGCTGCTTTGATGCTTGTATTTGATGCTTCAAGGCTTGTACCATGGCTTTCACCCTCTCCCTATAAATACTAACCTCCATTTCTCATTTTCACACACCTTACATCTCATTTTCTTTCTCTCTCTAAAAACTTCTCTCTAGAATTAGGTTAGCATTCTCTCTCTAGCACTACTCTTAGGAGTTAGAGGAGAATTAGTAGGTTAGAGTAGAAGCTCTTAGTAGCTTTTGTACGGAGTTACTCCGAGACTTCAGATTTGTGAAGATTTGTCTGTATTATTCTCTTATTCAGGTTTAATACTATCTCTCGTATTTATTCTTATAATCATGTTATCTTATTATGCATGCTTAGGAATGAATGCTAGACATATGCTAGGCTAGACAAATCAATGTTTGTTGTGATGTATGTAATGTTAGGATAGTTATGATATAATCGGGATGACACCATTATGAAACAACGGAGGTAACGTTATACGGCTTTCATTTGTATAGCGCCGGAATCATCACGAATGTGTGTAGTACAGAACGTGGAAGCTATGAAAGTCGTAGGCACATTCCGTGTAGAAATAATGATTCCCAATTGTAACATGCTGTTACTTTGCCTGTATGAGTTTAAACTGTTTGTGAACTTATAAGCTGAACCTCCGCCTGTTTATCTATCCAACTTATGCTGTGGTTTGTATCCTCCTCCCTAGAACCTGGCCAATTGCTAGAAGTAGGATTGCCAACTATTCTTTGTATGATGATCAATGAACTCAACATGGTCATTGTTCCCTTGATTGAAACACATCTGAGGGACACGAAGCATAGGATTCGAGATAGATTAGGTTCACGCTTGTTTGTTGTGTATCTTTGGGACAACTTCCGGGATACCCATGATTTAATTATTAGGTCAGTTAATGTGATGACTGGTGTTCCGTCCTATTGCATGTTCTTGTTTGATTGTTGCTTAGGTACTACATGCTAGACATTTGTAAACATTATCACTGCCGTGTTAATTAGATTTTCATAAACATAATACAGATAGGTTAACATGCATATAATAGTTGTGATGATTGTATGATTAATGATGAATAATTCAGCTGACCGCTAGACAGATTATCCCAACCGGTTCCGCGGGTTAAACCCTGTTCATGTTATTGTTCAATTAACAATTCATGCCATGATACTAACGTCCTCCGGATGTCTGTAAATGGGGACCTGGATTAGAGGATAGTTGTCAGTTGAATTGGTCTGTGCATTTGGGAAAACTTCCGTTGTACTGGACATTCTATAACTGCTATCCATGTGACATATTATATATCTGATTGCGGACAACTCTACGTTAGGTATATAGTAGGATCGTAGCTGTAGCTCATTAAGAAATATAGGAACATCTAGTGAGTAATCTGGAACCCTAACTGGTATAATGGAAAAGCTGTAAAACGTCAAAGTATCCGGTATAGCGTTAACACAAATACGTGGGAAGCCGAGTAAAGGTCTTGGGCATAATACTTTATCTACCAATTAAGTTTCTATGACCTCAACAGATTAGTCATCGCACCTAGTAACCTTATCTCTCGTAACTATCCATCTAAATAACATTGCCGAAATCACAACAAACATATTCCTTATCTTGATTTCTCTGCGTTCTCCGTACAAACCCCTGTCTTTAATTTAGTTTTTAATTTTAGTAATTAGATTAGAAAACCAACCAAACCTATCAAAAGTTTTAAAAATCCCAGCTAAATTATAAAAGATAATTAATCCTCCTAGATTCCCATGCCCGTTGTAGTTTGAAGAACGACACCTGAGTCATACATACCGCTTACTGCCCTTTAGGTCTTTAGGTTGCTTCAAAACTTAGGATACCCTGCACTATAAATATAAAACACACTGTCCGCACGTCCTGGTTGGAAGGTTCAACGACCGGAGTAAAACCCGACCGACCACTGGGACCGCGAAAAGTTTTTGGCGCCGCTGCCGGGGACTACAACGACCGACTTTAGGAATTTAGTTATCTTAGTTATTTAGCGACCCTTTCGGGAGATCAATATCATCCGGAAGTTACCTGCTTTATCCTTAGTTTAATTAGATTAATTAGGTTAATTAGTTTAGATTAGTTTTTCTTTTCCGTAACCCTAATTTCTACCTTACGAGTTATGACGAACCGTATCACGCTTGCCTCATCAATCAAGCCACTGCTAGAGGGACGAGGAGGACCGATCGTAGCACCAACCGATGAAACCCTTGAAATTAAGCCTCACTACATAAAAATGATTAAATCTGAGTGTCAGTTTCATGGTCTTTCGGTTGAAAACCCCAAAGGCCCATCTCAACAAGTTCATCAACCTTACCGACTCCTTCGATATAATAGGAACTAATAGAGACCTTCTTCGACTCCATCTGTTTCCTTATTCTCTATCTTCTCGAGCCTTAACCTGGTTTTATGATTTCGAACCCAATTCGATTCATACATGGGAAGAGATGGCTACTAAGTTTCTAGCTAAGTACTGTTACGCCCGAAAAGGTCGTTCACGCAACGGGCGCAACGGTGGGAGTTTTAAATTTATAAAAGTCGGGGGGAGCCTAATCCTCCGAACTACCTACTAATACTAGGTACGAATACCTGATATAAGTACGTGGTAAGGATGATCCAGGGTCGTTCCTCACAACGGCAGAATTGAAACAGAGCTAGTTCTAACAAATCAGTAATTAAGCTAGGGTTGGACATATTTAAAGGTGATTGTTTTGGTTTTTATCTATTTATCTATTTAAACTACTAAAACTAAGAAAGCATAAAAGTAAAAATGGAGGGTTGTGCTTGCTATGACTTCATTAGTTTATGCATGGGGTTATGTTTAAGGTTTAAGTGTGAAAACGTCTTTTAAAGATTTGTGTCTTGCTTTCGTCTAAGTATTCACAGTGTAGACACTAACACCCTACTGTTTGATTTCTCAGACAGTATGTCACTGGGCTGCTAGGCTATGGTGATTCTGATCAGAGGAGGCTGCTCAACTCTTCAACACTTTCCATATGGTGGAATAGTGACCCTTCTTGGAATATTACTCCTGGGCGCATGAGATAGAGTAACAGACCCGCTAATGTTCTGACCGTTCTTAACACTGTGAAGATACTAAGACTAGACAAGGCATTTATGATTAAGACTTGGTTTGGTGACTGCTAACTCTACATTAATGGTCTTTGTTTAGTCCAGAGATGTGTGGTTCAACTAGGATGTGACACAGTCTTTAACCGACGACAGTTCTTTAGCTTTTCCCACGTATTTAAACGCTATACGAAGTACTTTGCCGTTTTACGGTCTTTCCGGTGCCACACACTTTATGGTCACTCTGGACTAGTTTAACTAAGTTTGTATTAACGTTTAACCATCTATGATATAAACCAGCCCTCACTACATTCCTAATAAATCCCTGATTGATTCACGATGTACTATACGAAAGGTTTTGGCAGTATTTCCACAGCTACACAATTCAGACCATGTTGATTTATTTGATTTAAAAACACAGATAGGTAGTGACCGGTTGATCAAGGTACATGACTCCTTGTCATATAGGTTCTAACCATGTTTATTGGAGGAAAGGCGTTTAGGTTTAGAAATTCATAAATGTAAAATTAACAGTACACCGGTTTTCAATATGTAACAATTGGGAACATTATTCCACAACGGATTATGCCCATGACTTTCATAGCTTCCACGTTCCGTACTACACACATTCGTGATGTTTCCGGCGCTATACAAATGAAAGCCGTATAACGTTACCTCCGTGGTTTCATAACGATATTATCCCAATTGTATATTTAAAGTAACATCACCCGCAATACATAAACTAACTACATCATAACAAGCACAAGGTAACTACTCCCTACGCATAACAAACAATCCTAAATCTAGCATAGCAACAATAATAATAATCATCATTATGACAGATAAGGAAAGAGATAACCGAATGTAACGCGTAGTTTGAATAATGTTGAAAGAATATACGAGCATAACCTCCGCAATATCTTGGATAATATTACAAATAAGACCCTCGAAATATCCCTAACACTATTACAAGAGTAGCCCCTCCGTTAGTCTAGGTTAAATATTAACCAATAACTAACGAACTAAAGCCCTAATCTATTTCTCCTCTAACTCCTAAGAGTAGTGCTAGAGAGAGATAGCTAAACTAGAAAGAGAAAGAAAGAGTGTGTGAGAGAGAAAGTGAGAATTCTATGAAGAATTGGTGTGTAGAATGAGGTGAATGAGGCCACTATTTATAGCCAAGCCTTAGATCCAAGAGTACAAGTCCACAAGCATACGTACAGGCAAACGAAGCAAGAACGAGGCCATGTGAGACCAAAATAGGTCGTGTACGGCCCTGCAGAGGCCGTGTACGGCTCTCTACAGGCCATGTACGGCTTGGTGGAGGCCGTGTACGGCCCTGTGGTGGCCGTGTGCTTTCTCGCAACTTCGGAAGGCCGTATCTTCTTTGTTTCGCGTCCGTTTGACTTGATTATTTCGCCTACGGCTTCGTAATTCCGTTACGCTTCTAATGATGCCAATTTGGTAGAAATTGGATGTGTGGGGCCCAGGCGTGTCCAGAATACGTTTTGTAGCTTTTGGCTGCGCTGTATATTGCATAACTTTTTCTTCCGTGATCTGTTTTGAGCAATCCTTATATCCACGTTCTCGTAATCTCCATAGCTACAAAATAAGATAATTGTGAGGTCTTGGTATGGAGTTTACAGTAGATTTGGAGTATTGCTCAATTTGGTGCCTATTTCGGTTAGTTTTCCGACCTTTTTGCATGATTTTCGAAAGACCGACAAGTTTATACCATTTGGAAAATAATTTTGAAAAATGTTTTGGATGCTTAGAGTATCTTTAGCAGAAAGTCACTTTATTCAAATTAGATAAATATTTTCAGAAAGTAAGCATCAACAAAAATTAACTATACTTAAACATAAAACTGATCAACCCTGGTTGGCATACTTTGTAACTCTCGAAACGTAGATGTACATGACTGGGCGATTCTCACAAGTGGGTCACTCAATTCACTCAAAGTGTATCGGTTTACCTATTATCTAATAGAAACGAAATCGCTCAATGCCAGTCATGCAGTGCTTATCGTCATAAGCTTGGTCGAGAATCGAATCTCCACCACTCCTTTGAGAACGGTGCTAATTATCCCAAGGCATTTTAGTGGGTTGTGTGAGTAAGGGTAAAGTGGGTATGGATAGGGGTAGGTTGGTAAATGGTTTTAGGGTTTTTGAACTTCAGACTCGGAGCTTTCAAAGATCAAAGTAAGTTTCACTTGAGATAACTTCTAGAGTAGACTCATCTCCTAGAGGAATAATCTTTGCTAAATATGATGTTTCTTTTGAGATCTGACGGATTTTTCTTCTTCGGAGAGTAGTCTTCTTATTTGAGGTCTTCTAGGAGTTCTCTAAGGTCTTCTTTTTATTTTCTTTTTCTTCTCTTTTTCTTCTTTTTATGACCTTAGAGATCCTTCATGTAGTGAGACACCTTTGACTTCTCTTTTCACAAGTACCAATTTTTCGTACTGTCTTTTGCGGATAATATCTTTGTGATGGGTACTCTTCGCTTTTGTACCATATATTCTTTTTGAATTTTTCTTTAAGCTCTTGAAAGGTATGGAGAGATGTTTGAAGATGAGACACCAATAGAAAGATATCTTAAGTAATCCTTTACTTATAACCTATGAAGTTCACGAGCTGGAATGGTGTTTGTGGGAAAGTGTTTGTGTTGTGGGGAAGTTTTAGGGTTTTTAGGTTTTAGAAACGAAATTTGCTAAGGCGCAAAAGGGTTTTCTAATCGGATCATCAACAATCTTAAAAAGAAAGTTGGAAGGGTTGGCTTGAAAAGATATGAAAGAAAAGGGTTAATCCTAATAAATGCCAAGATCCTCTAATTGCACCTATACCGCGTACGGCACTCATTGGTATGGTCTCGAAACGCATTACAGGAACAAGTTCTAATTCAAAGACACATGCATCGGCGCACACTCCGAAATGAAAGTGAAGTATTAAAAATGAATGCTTATTGTGGTCTCAAGTACCTCACAACAAATGGGGTTATATGCACCAAGTCATGCGATGTCTAGAGGATTTCTCAATTTCAGTTTAAGATACGTTCTTATTTTTGCCTTATCTTACTTTCCAAAGCAACTTATTTATTTTGACAGAAAGTTCATTTCTTTGAAAGAATCTTCTAAGTCTAAAATCTTTAGAAAATCATTCAAAATCAACCGAATGGATGTCGGACACCGTCGAGGTTGGGTTTTCGAATGTTTTGATGGTTAAAATCTCAACCTTTTAGGTTGGTTTTGCGAAAAATTTTAAAAATTTTGAATGAAAGTAGAGGTATTACTTTGGATAGGTAAATATGAACTTGCGGTATTATATACCATGTATCCCACACTTAAAACAACATTGTCCTCAATGTTCATTGCTACGATGTAGGATTTTCTTCGGGAAAAATCCCACACTTAGGGTTTGAAACAGTAGAACAATTTTTAAGTGTTTTTCAAAATATGGTGGGATTGAATCCCACACTTAGAATTTAGGCATATTAGGATGTATGGTAATGGAGAAAAGCATAACAGAAAAGAAAGGAACATCCCTACGATAGATGTAACACCCCCTAATTTAATGATTTGCGGAAGCATACTTGGGTGTTACTAATCAATATACAAAGCACAAGATATACACTAAACGACCTCTAAATGAGACGTTGTAATTCGATTTCATAGAAATAAATGTTTGAAAACTTAATGTTTTCGTATACAAAATGTAGTTTCCTAGAGTCCACGCGTATGGCGGGAGATTCTATTACATAATCAAAATATACAAAAGATAATGCTACGAATCTCCATCAATGCAGTTGTGTTGAAATCATGCGACTCTAGCTAAAGTCCTGGAGTAATCCTACTCCGTCCGGGTACCTGAGAAAACATGCTAAAAAGGTCAACACGAATGTAGGTGAATCTCACAGGTTTGTAAGTAATATCGGTTTTGAACACAAGATTTCATCAGTAGTGCCCGCAGGCATAAACCAAGTATTTGCAAATCCAGCAAATGTAAATAAGTAAGTTATACCGTTGCCATGAGGCTCATAATCGAAGCTTAACCCGTAAGTAATAATTTGCTCCCGTGACATGCTCGTAACTGAGCAAGCATAAGTAACGAATGATAGTCGCCCGTTTATACATAACAGTTCGTGGTAGCGCTACTAACTCGGGCGGGGAGGGTCATTTCCCTAATGGATCCATTAACTAGTGTTCGCGCTTAAGTCCATAACTAACGATATATGATGGAGAGACTTCTGTAAGTAGTAAACAACTCATGCAATTCCGTTTGGTATAGTAAACAGTTTTAGTACTTGTGTTCAAGAAAAGTAAGCAATGTATCTCACCCCGTATGTAAAACAGTAAAAGTGGGGCTGTAAGACTCACCTGAGTCTTTGCAAGTTACGTTTATACAAATAAACGAGTAAATGATATCAGTCCGTAGGTTCTCCGAACCCGTAACCTTCAAATGCCTATACACATAAGATTATGTAAGTAGTTGTCTCGCAAGACCATCTAGGCTAGTTGTCCATACAACTCGTTATGTCCAATGTTGGTTCGTTACCGTTTGTTCTTAGAAAATATAGTTGGCCCGTTGGTGACGGTTTGTAATTAAAATCCCGATATTATCATCATGTTTTGAAGTGTTACACGTGAAAATGTATTCTAAAGTGTTTTAGAAGTCGTATCGTATAAGTGTTTGAGGTTGTACAAGTTCGACACTTGGTGTAAAAATAATTTGACAACTCTCTGTTTTTGGCGACACTTGGCTAGTGTCGCTACAGGCGACACTAGTTAGGCGACACTTGATGAGTGTCGCTAGATTTCCGATTTTCATAAATTGGCGACACTTGATTAGTGTCGCTATATGCGACACTTACGAATTTTGGCGTCACTAAGGGAGTGTCGCTAAGATAAATCTGGTTAAAGAGGTTCAGCGACACTTAAGTAGTGTCGCTATAGGGGCGACACTTAGGCATAGCGACACTTAGCTAGTGTCGCTAGTACTGTTTTTGGCACACTAGAGACACTTCTAACTGTTCGCCGGAAAATGGACCGAAAACGAGATTTTCGGCTGACGCGCCACCAGCGGTCGGTTAGGAATTAACCTGTCGTTGCACCGACTACTGGCGACGTGTCAGTGGAGTTTTAAATTTGTAAAATGCTGGGGCCTAAGTTTACTAGTGCTATGTCACCTAAAGATGTATAGCAGCAAGTATGACCTAGGGTCGTTCTTCAAAACCAACGGTATTGTGAAACAGAGAAATCAAGATGTCCGAATCTAGCTAGTGAAGGTTGTTTTGAAAGCAGTTGGAGGTTTGTTTTTGTTTGTTTTCTAAATTATACTACTAATTAAACTATGAGAATAAAATAAAATAAAGGGATAGCAGTCAGGATAGAGGGGGTGTTTGTTGTGACTTCGTTAGCCTTGCATTGGGATGATGTTTTAGTTTAAGTTATGAAAACGTCTTTCTAAAGATTTGTATTTTATTTGTCTTAAGTATTTGTGGTGTAAGCACTAGCACCCTACTGATTGATTGCTCAATCAGTATGTCACTGAGTAACTAGGCTATCGTGATTCTGATCGGAGGAGGCTGCTCAACTCTCAACACTGCCCTGTTACGGAACAGTGACCCTTTTCTGGAATACGAAGATTCCTGGGCGCATGCATAGAGTAACAGACCCACTAACGGTCCGACCGTTCTTAACACCACAGTGATACTCAATTGAATAAAACATTTAGGTTTAAGACTTGGTTGGTGTTTGATTACTTTCCATCAATGGTTTTGTAGAATCCAGGGGTGATAGACAAATTTGGAATACTCGATGATTCCTCGTCTTCCTTTCTGGATTCATAAACTGAGTTTGTATTTTAGATCAGAGATTCCCCATTTATGAATTAAACCAGCCCTCACTTATATTTAACCAATAAATCCGTAGTTTATTCACAGTGTACAATACTTGTTTAAAACATCATTTCCACGGCTTCAAAACCAGACCATGTTATTTGAACACAAATATTTAATCAGAAGTTTATTCACGGTGTACAGTACGTATAAAGTATTTCCACAGATCCAAAACCAAAACACAGATAATTAATTACCCCTGATATGACGTCTTATCAAAAGGTTTTAACCACGTTTATTGGTGGAAAGGCGTTAGTTGAATATGCGGTTTAAAATCATAGATGGAACGCGTAATCACAGCACCGAGTTTTCACTTATAAAATATAATAGTTTGGAACATTAATCCACAATAGATTGTGCCCACGACTTTCATAGCTTCCACGTTCCGTACTCCACACATTAGTGATGTTTCCGGCGCTATACAAATGAAAGCCGTATAACGTTACTTCCGTTGTTTCATAATGACATCATCCCAATTAACGACTAACTACATCACAACAAACACACAATATAACTACTCACTACGCATAATAACAGGTCCTAAATCTAGCATAATAACAATAACAATCATCATTATAATAGATAAGGAAAGAAGTAACCGTTAATAAAGCGTAGATTGAATAAACGTTAGAGAGAGAGTACAAGCAGAACCTCCGCAATATCTTCGACAATATTACAAATAAGCCCCTGAATTATTCCCTACGCTATTACAAAAGTAGTCCCTCCGTTAGTCCCAGTTAAATATTAACTGAGAACTAACTGATGCTAACCCTAATTCTAGAGAGAGAAAAAGAAGAAAGAGATAGTAGAGAGAGAGAGTGTGTGAGAGAGAAAGTGAGAGTGAGGAAATGAGTGGAATGAAGAATGGTGTGTGAAAATGTGGAGAGGTGACCCTCTATTTATAGGCAAAGCTCCAAATCAGCCGTACAAGTCGCAAAGCACCAACGTACAAGTAAATGAAGCACAAACGGGCAGCATATGGGGCATGATGGGCCGTATACGGCCTTCATAGGGCCATATACGGTGTTGCTAGGGCCGTATACGGTCTTGGTAGGGCCGTATACGGTCTCCGTCTGATTTCGTTCGTTGCTTAAAACGCCCGTATCTCCTTCGTTACACGTCCGTTTGACCTGATTCTTTCGCCCACGATCTCGTAATTCCGTTACGCTTCTAATGGTTCTAATTTCACAGAAATTGGATGTGTATATCTCAGGAATATCCGGAATGACTTTTAACAATCTGTAGAAGCCGTATCTCCACCGTTCTTTACCCAATTTGCATGATTCTTGATTCTCCCGTCTCGTTTTTACCTGTTACATCATACCATAATGTTAGAATGTGCTTATCATAAGGTAAATGAGGGTGTGAGAATTGGTCATTGTTTATTCGCTCTGTTTTGCTCGTTATTTGGACGTTTTTAGTGATTTTTGTAGAAACGCCTATATTTGGAGCACTTTAGTGAATTTTAGTAAATAATGATTGTTTTGGAATGTTTTCACTAAAGATGTGCCCAAAAAGTGACACTTAGACGTTGCTTGTCCTCAAGCAACACTCAGTTTTTGAAAACATTTCAGAACATTTTAGAGCGAGTCAAGACATTTTTAAAAGTTACCACTTCCAGATGCAAGTAAGATAATTTCAAGAATATAGGGAAAGATATGATAATCCTTTCAGAAACAAGAAAAGATTCTCTTAGGCATACTTCCAAATCTCATGATCTTGGAGTACACATGACTAGGCGATCTCACTAAAGTTGGTCACTGTAACACCCCCGAAATTCACTGTTTTGCGGAAGCATAATTTGGGGTGTTACTAATCAAATATCACAGCACAAAGATAAAGTAAACGACATCTATATGCAACGTTTGTGAATTAGTTACATTCCATAGATATATTGTTTGAAAACTTATTGTTTTCGTATACAAAAACGTAGTTTCCCTAGAGTCTGCGCGTGTAGCGGGAGATTCTATTACATAATCAAAATATACAAAAGATAATGCTAAGAATCTCCGTTAATGCAGTTGGGTTGAAATCATGCGACTCTAGCTAAAAATCCTGGAGTAATCCTACTCCATCCGAGTACCTGAGAAAACATGCTAAAAAGTGTCAACCAAAAGGTTGGTGAATCTCACAGGTTTGTAAGTAATATCGGCTTTGAACACGAGATTTCATTAGTAGTGCCCGTAGGCGTAAAATCAGCCATTGCAATCCAGCAATCGTAAAATCAGTATTTGCAATCCAGCAAATGTAAATAAATAAGTTTATACCGTTGCCATGAGGCTCATAATCGAAGCTTAACCCGTAAATAATATGTTTGCTCCCGTGACATGCTCGTAAGTGAGCAAGCATCAGTAACGAATAAGTAGTCACCCGTTTCTACGTGTAAATCAGTACGTGGCAGCGCTACTGCCCCGGGTGGGGAGGGTCATTTCCCTAATGGATCCATTAACTAGTGTTCGCGCTTAAGTCCATAACTAACGATATATGATGGAGAGACTTCTGTTTGTAAGTAAACTCATGCAATTTCGTTTGGTATAGTAAACAGTTTAATACTTGTGTTCAAGAAAATCAGTAGCATGTATCTCCCCCAATAAGATAAAACAGTAAAAGTGGGGCCGTAAGACTCACCTGAGTCTTGTAGTAATCAGTTGCAATTAGCAAGTAGTAAGTAAAGCAAGTAGGTTCTCTGAACCCGTAACCTTCAAATGCCTAATCATATGAAGTTATGTAAGTATGCGTCTCATGAGACGTTTCGTTTAGTTGTACACAACTAGTATATCCAGTGTTTGTCCGTATGTTTGTAATTGTTTGTTTGTTGGAAAACATGTTTGGCCCGTTGGTGACGGTTTGTAGCAAAAATTCTAAATTGTTGACTTTGCTACAGTAGATTTGCTACAGTACTGCTACAGTAAAATTTGACTTTTTTGTACAGTAACTTTGACTTTAAAATTCTGGTTTTCTGTGTTTTTGCGACACAATCTGCGACACTAAAGTTGTAATGCGACACAAAGGTTGTGTCGCATGAAGGATGCGACACAAGAGCCCTGCGACACAGTGGTTGTGTCGCAAAAAGCTTGCGATGCTAATTCAATAGCGACATAACGGTTGTGTCGTACAAAATACGACATAGTATGCGACATAGAGTGCGACACAATATTGTGTCGCAAAGATTATGACACTAAAGGATCAGTACGACACAAGGTGCGACACTAATGGGTTTATGCGACACAGTGTGCGACACAAGGCTTGTGTCGCACGTATGAACACCAGCCCAGAAACTTACGGGTTTCGAGAATTTTCGACCAAAAACGCAAATCTAACCCATTTTTGAGCTATAAAATCGTGTATTATTCATGTATTAGGTTATATCTAAGTTGTGTACACATCAAAACATTAAAACATTACACCAAATTGAATAGATCTAAAATTTTAGGAATTTCTTACTTTTGCAAATCGAGCTAAATGGAGGATGAAATGGTGAAAACGATCTTGATATTCTTGCTCCACTCGTGATGGTGATTCCGAATATGTAATTTTCGTGGTCGAGATTTGATGTCGAAAATTTGGTAGTATTTTTAGTGAGAGTGTTTTTGAGGTGTGTGTGTTTTTTTTTTGGAGAAGTGAAAATGAAAGGGAAAGTGAGGAGGGGGAAGGGTGTAGGCTGATCCAAAGGAGAAAGGAGGGGAAAATACTCCCCAAAACCCAGTGTTGACTCCGTGTCCTAATCGTTTATTCACTAGTTTTTAATATTTAACCAAACGTTTATATTTTAAAATGTAACTAGAGTATTTAAATAAAAATACTTTGAAATTAATAGAAAACATTTGTCGCAATATTTTAATTATTAAGTCGCGTTTATTACATTTTGTTGCGTTAGTTAAAATGTCGTCGCGATAATATGTAAATAATGCTCGTTCGGTTGTGTATTTTATATAACAAAATACGTTCTCATTATTTAAGAAAATTTCTGTCACCAACGTCCAAGTAAACTGTGTCGGACTCCGTCCGGTTAATTCGTACGATTTATCCAAATCGCGTAAATACACACACATATATATAAATCACCTTATATATATATATACAAATAGAGCCTGTAATTAGTCCTATTACATACTAATTACAACTAGTTACAAACAATTAGGCATAATTAATTATCCTAATTATGCAGGTGTTACAGTCACTCAATTCACTCTAATTGTATCGGGTTTCCTATCATTCTAGAACAAATGAAATCGCTCAAATAACCAGTCATGCAGCACTCATCGTCATAGGCTTGATCGAGAATCGGATCTCCACCACTTAGGTGAGGACGGTGCTAATTATCCCAAGACATTCATGAGGGCTGTAGTGTTTGGTGAGGGTTTAAAGGGTATGGATAGTGGTATATTTAGGTTGTAAGGGTTGCTTATCTTAAAACAACTGAGATCATGAAAAACTTTATTTTAGAACAAAAAGGAGATAGCTATTCGTCTTTTATCAGATTTTTTTTTCTTGTGAGGATGATACTTCGAAGGACTTTTAAGCTTTATTCTTACGAAACTATTTTTTCTTTCTTTTCTTCTTTTTCTTCTTTTTATTTTCTTTTTCTGCTTTTATACTTTTCTACTTTATTTTCTTCTTCAGAACTTCTTTGCCAGAGAATTTCCAAGGATATTTTCTTTTGATTCTTTCAGAAATCCCTTATCATTAACATTTCGAGTCTTTTTGCGGTGTCAATTTTACACACCAAGGATTCTCAGGAGAGATGACTTTCGGAGATAAGTGAGATGGTGTGACACCCGACGATTTAGGGTTACTGATTAACCTACTAGAAATCCTAATTACGTGTGTTTAGTTTAGTATTAGGCTAAATACTTGTAATTACTTGTAACTATTTGTGTATTTATGTGAATATACACTCCCGTAATTGATTATATTACGCTTATGTAATTAGTTGTAATTACACTTACGCAATTTGGTGAAATTGTGCAAAACAACCGGACGGAGTCCGACCCAGTATAAATACGACGTTGGTGAAAACATTTCTATAAATAACTTTAATATGTTTTTAGAAGTTATTTATCATATATTATTATTTTGTTAAAATAATACACGAAAAACTAAGGCGTTTTGGCTAAAACGTCTCAAACGCAACAGAAACGCGCGGAACGCGCCCGACAATCGAACGAGAGTCAAAATATATATATTTATAAATTAAAATATATTATTTTGTATGAAATTATTATTGAAAACATCGTATTATGATTCGTCAATAAAAACGTCTATTTAAAACCTTACGCGATTAAACATCCGTACCACTAACGCGCAAATCGAGGCCGATAAATAAACGGAACATTTTTATAAATGTTTTTAAGTATTTTAATAAATACTTCAATCAAAAATGTCAAAATATAAGTCGTCACTTAAAAACGCGTATAAAACATTTAACGTATAAATAAACGTATAAGCAACCGAGCAAACGAACGTAAAACGCAACAATTTAAGCTAGGAATGAAAAATGACCAAAATGCCCTTGGTGGGACCACATGGGGGCCGGCCACCCCATGTGCCACCTCCCCCTCCTCTCCACTCTTCTTCCATGCATCATAATGATGATATTCTTTATGTTTTTACCACTCTACCTACATGCGAATAAACTCTCTCATTTCTTCATTTTTAATTACCAAAAACACACTTATTCTCTCTCAAAATGCTGAGAATAACCAGCCCCAATTTTCCCTTACAATCATCACTAAAATCACCACCATCTTGAAGATCAAGAAGAAGCTAAACTCAAGATCAACATCATCATCATCCTCTCTTGTTCTTCTTCATCATTCTTTGTGAGAATCACTAACTCTCTCACTTACTTTACTTATTTACTACTGATTATGATGTTATAATGTTCATCTATCATGATTATGTCCAAATATCATACTAAAAATCGTTTTTATAACACATACAAGAACATGCAGAATCTGTCTCATAAAATGCAGTTTACAAAAATATTCATATAAAATCGAATTTTGAGAGTTAGAAGATGCATTTTATTTTAAAATTTGCGTCTTGAAAAGATCTACAACTTTCGAGTTTTGCACTTTTTCCAGAAACGTACTCATTTCTCTCTACGAACCGATTTATAGGACTGACCTGTTAGTTTTCGAGAATTGTGTTTGGAACTTTCGCGGAGTTTATTTAATATGTAAACGGACTTGTTAAATGCTGGAAATTTGACATGTTAGTCTAGAGACTTAGTAGATCAGTTGGTAAAAGTTTTGAGGTTTGATTTGGACTAGAGATAGGCGAAATCAGTTGGCGTAATGACCCGACATAAACCGAAAACGTTGAATCTTGAAGTTTTAAGATGCGAATTTAAAACCGACACCTCAAAATAATCCCGACATGAACCGACATATTTTATAAGCTTATTTAACTGAAATGTGGGTTGGGTAAAAGTTTCGGGTCAAACCGAGTCGGTTTGACCAAGTCAACAAAAACGGCTCGGTTTCTAAAAACGACAAAACTTACTATTTTTGGAAAGTGGTAACAAAAATGGGTTTGGATGACTTAGTTAGTAACTTGGACCAAAGACTAAACTTAGAAAATTTCCCGAATTAGAAACCGACACTTAGAACAATTTCTGAAAATATCCTAAGTCTCAAGTAGAGACACTAACCTAGTGATGCTACATTTTGCTACTGATGCTACATTTTGCTAGTGATGCCACATTTCCTGAAAATATCCTAAGTCTCAAGTAGAGACACTAACCTACTGATGCTACATTTTGCTAGTGATGCTACATTTTGCTAGTGATGCTAAGTTTGACCAACCTTGACCAGTTTGACCAGGTTTGACAACCTTGACCAGTTTGACCAGGTTTGACCAGTTTGACCAGTTTGACCAGGTTTGACCAGTTTGACCAGGTTTGACCAGGTTTGACCAGTTTGACCAGGTTTGACCGGTTTGACCAGGTTTGACCAGTTTGACCAGGTTTGACCAGTTTGACCAGTTTGACCAGGTTTGACCAGCTTTGACCAACGAGTTAACCAACTTTGACCTACGGTTTAAGACTTATACAAACTAAAATAATTGGTTTGCAACACACGATATGTACAAATGAATAGTTTACAGCAAAACAAACTTGATAATAATGTCTAAATGAATTATTATTACAAACTTTCACCAACGGGTCGTACACGTTTTTAATAATCGAACTTGAACAACTTATTTGGACATACTAGTTGATGAACTAGCTCTAGGTGGACATTAACCCTCCACCTACACGATTGGCTTAAGTGGACATTGACCCCCACTTATACAATCGCTATAGATGGTCTTTTGAGACATCTACTTATACCCAACCTTATACGTTTTTAGGACGTTAGAAGGTTGCACACCGGCTTGCTTGCTTATTTGATACTTACTTGCTACTTGCTAATCTAAGGTGAGTTTCATAGCCCCTTTTTACTAACTGGGGTGAGAATACATACAACTGTTTTATAACTGCTCTTATGATCACAAGTAACTGTAACAACTTTTTATACGGATTGCATGAGACTTGATATAATCCACTAAAGCCCTCTACCCATCATAGTCATTAAAATTTGTGCGTGAGTATTATTGGATAGATCTATCAGGGTTTGACAAACCTCGTCCGGGCTAGTCGCTCTAGCCAACCCACGGGCGCAGTATTACTTGTGATTTAGAAGTGTATCGGATTAGTACACTTACCGGAGGCAAACAACGTTAAGCTTGACTATGAGACTCATGTAAATGGTATACTTATATTGCATTATGCAATACTTTTACTTATCGTTGAATAACGATACTTTTAACTGTCATTTTTGAATGATACAACTTGAAATCTTGTGGATCATAACTAAACGATTGTTTACAAACCTATGAACTCACCAACTTTATGTTGACCTGTAACATCCCATTTCTGGACCCGAAAATAAATTGTATTTTATTAAGATTTGTTGGTTTATTTGAAAATAAACTAGTGAAAGAGCCGCAGTTTTTATTGTGACAAGTAAAATGTTACTTGTTTTAAAAAGTTAAAGTTGACGGTAAAATAAAATATTTTGATTTGCGGGTATTTTCAGGTTCCAGACAATAGGTTTAGAAGGGGTATAATATTACACTAATTAAAATAGGGGCGGTGGGAATAAACCGACTCATTCAACAACTTCATCTTCTATTTCATTCTTGAAAGTTCTCTCAAATACTTAATATCCAAATCAAAAGAAACCTAAAGGAGATTACTAGATTTTGATTCAATCTTTGTAATTACAAGAGGCTATCATCATCTTTCTTGTTCTTCACTTGAAGTAAGTGTTCTTGAGGTTTTACTTATTTGAATGAAATTGATAGATATATTGATTTAGTGATGAAAGTGAGATTATGTGTATTAGATAATGATTACATGACTATACTTTCTGATTATATGTGATGTTAACATGGTGAATTTCTTGTGATCATTAGTGGTTAATAGATTTTAGTTAGGGTTTGAATATTTGGTGATTTGTGAATTAGATGATGATACATGGTTTAGAAGAAGTTGTTTGTTGTTGATATATGATTATAGTTGATACTTGTGGTCTTTTTGCTGGGTAAATTCGTGTATGGTAACCAGATTATGTGATTTTTTGGATATTGGTTCGGGCTGTGTTTGAAGCAGAAAAGTGCAGGTCTGTCTGCACTGGGAATACGGTCGTATTCCCTTGAATACGGACGTATTCCCGGGAATCCGGCGGATTCACATGGAGTATTCCCAAACGTATTCGCTTAAAATTGTTCTGTTTGTGTTTTGGGGTTGGGAATACGGCGTATTCAGCTGAATACGGCGTATTCCCATGAATACGGGCGTATTCAGCTGAATACGAACGTATTCCCCAGGTTTCAGTAAATTTGTGTTTTAGCTTCTATCTATTATGGCATGTAAAGATTGAATTGGGCTTATAGTTGAACTGTATATATGATGTTAGTCATGAATGATGATTATGTATTGTTTAGTATTATGGCTTATGATATGAATTATGATATGGAATAAGAAATTAACTTGTTATTGTTGTGTTCTCAGATAAGCGGGCGGCCACTCAGTAACATTAGACCACTGAGTTTGGTGACAGGAAGATAATTGGTGAGTGGTTACCGTAGTTCTCGGTTCAACCCAGTTGTAACAAGTTTGGTTACAATGGGTAACCAGGATAGTTTCAGTTGTAATGATTGCCATGTTAATTTCAGTTATTCAGTTGTTAATTATATTGATTGAGTTGAATTGTCCAGTTGTAAAAGTTGTTAGTTGGTTTTACATAACTGCATATGATATGCCTTTATGTGACAAGTTGTTGTAATGATTTGGAGTGAGGTCAGCGTGCGGGTTGGGTTTGATTACTACTGTGTAGCTGTCTAGGTTACTTGGATACACATAGTTGAAGATTAGCCTATTCAGTGAAGGTAGTAATCAGGCTATCGGTAGATCACTGGGAATGGCATGGCGCCCAGTGGTCGTGGCATACTGAGAATCGCATACAGGAGCCGCCGATCCTCATGAAGTTATGTGCTTATGTGTTAAACTAGTTGTTGTTATCAGTTGTAAGATTTGTTATGAATGGATTGAACCATCGGTTACGGTTCCATTCACTTAGCAAAGGCTAATCCCCTCGTTGTTGAATGTTTTGCAGATTTTGGTTAGTTGATGAAGTAGATCGGATAGTAGAAGTTGACTGGGTGTTTGACTAATATGGCGCAACTCTGACTTTTGTTAATGTTTTGAAAAGTTTTATATCACCCGGATATAGTAGAATGGTTAGTAACAATAGAAGTTTGTAAAAGTTTTAATTAGAAGGTTTTGTAAATATTGTAAGCATATGTTTTGGGACCACGCTTTGATGTATAATATAAAGTATGTTTGTATGTAAAAGTTGGGGTCTTACAAGTTGGTATCAGAGCATAGGTTTGGGCGAATTGGGCATTTGTAAATGTTCAATCCCAAATCTAGTCAGTGTTAGTCAAACATTTCGGTAAGTGGGATTAGCTTTGAGATTTGGGGATTGGTTAGTATAGTGAATGCTAACGATTAACAAGTTGCAAGTTGTGTTTTGGTTGTGAGTACAGGTATGGCAGATAACGAGAACCCGACTCCCAATGATGTTACTAGAACTGAGTTTCCACCTCCACGAAACAATGAGGGTAATCAGGGTGGTACTTCTAATGTTCATCAAGAGGAAATTAGTCAAGAGGATTACTTGTTGCAACTAGAGGATGATGTGATAAGACTTAAAAAGATAGAACAGTTGTACCTGGAACAACAAGCTAGGTTAGCTCAGCAAACTTATCAGTTTCCTTCACCACCACCACAAAATAAGTTGTGTTCGTTTAAGACATTTAAGGCTAGTGGTCCGAAAGAATTTGAAGGAGGCAATGATCCTTCAGTAACATTGAATTGGTTGAGAGATACAGAGAAAAAGTTTGAAGTATGTCGGTGCGAGGAAGAATTAAAGGTTGGTTATGCTGTGCAATTACTGAAGGGACAAGCGATGAATTGGTGGGATTCTATAACTGAGCAATTGACAAAAGAGCAGAGATCAAAAATTTCTTGGGCAGATTTCCATAATGAGGTTTGTAGACAGTTTTGTTCAGAGTTTGATATGCTTAGAATTAGACAAGAGTTTATGGATTTGAAGTTAACTGAACAAATGTCGATGGATGACCTCATTAATCAATTTACTGAGAAGTTACGTTTTGTTCAACAATGGGTCCCGGATGATAGGATGAGGATTAATCACTTTGTAGGAACTTTACCACCGGAATATTGAACTAGTGTAAGATTGGCAGGTTCTCTTACTCAGGCTTTTACTTTAGCCCGATCTGTAGATGGTGACATGAGAGCTTCTGGTAAAATGAACAAGGAAAGGAGTTCTTCACAGGTTAAGAATAGTTCTTCGGGAAACAAAGGACATAATAGAAGAGTAGTTTTTAATGATGATTCGGTGGGAAGTAATCCATGGTGTGTAGATTGTAAGTCGAAGCATTCTGGTCCGTGTACTTCTGAGACCAGGAGATGTGTTAAGTGTGGGGTATTTGGTCATGGTATGCGGGATTGTACTTTTCCACAGTTTGTTTGTTGGAATTGTAAAAAGGAAGGACATAGATCATTGAACTGTCCGGAGAAGACAATGCAAGGTTCGGGTTTGGTTGGGAGTGTGGCCTCGGGTTCTGCGTCATCTGTTGGGCAAAAGAGAAAGATTCCACCGGCTACAGGAAGGGCTTTTCAAATGACCGCGGAGAATGTTTTTGGACTTGATAGTGATGCGACAGGTATATCTTATGTTTATTTTCTTTTAACATACAGTAATGTGATTAGAGTTGTATGTTAATAGGATAATTGAGTATGTTTAGTTTAATTGGGTGTGGTTGGATTTCGGGGACGAAATCCTATAAGGGGGGAAGATTTGTAACATCCCATTTCTGGACCCGAAAATAAATTGTATTTTATTAAGATTTGTTGGTTTATTTGAAAATAAACTAGTGAAAGAGCCGCAGTTTTTATTGTGACAAGTAAAATGTTACTTGTTTTAAAAAGTTAAAGTTGACGGTAAAATAAAATATTTTGATTTGCGGGTATTTTCAGGTTCCAGACAATAGGTTTAGAAGGGGTATAATATTACACTAATTAAAATAGGGGCGGTGGGAATAAACCGACTCATTCAACAACTTCATCTTCTATTTCATTCTTGAAAGTTCTCTCAAATACTTAATATCCAAATCAAAAGAAACCTAAAGGAGATTACTAGATTTTGATTCAATCTTTGTAATTACAAGAGGCTATCATCATCTTTCTTGTTCTTCACTTGAAGTAAGTGTTCTTGAGGTTTTACTTATTTGAATGAAATTGATAGATATATTGATTTAGTGATGAAAGTGAGATTATGTGTATTAGATAATGATTACATGACTATACTTTCTGATTATATGTGATGTTAACATGGTGAATTTCTTGTGATCATTAGTGGTTAATAGATTTTAGTTAGGGTTTGAATATTTGGTGATTTGTGAATTAGATGATGATACATGGTTTAGAAGAAGTTGTTTGTTGTTGATATATGATTATAGTTGATACTTGTGGTCTTTTTGCTGGGTAAATTCGTGTATGGTAACCAGATTATGTGATTTTTTGGATATTGGTTCGGGCTGTGTTTGAAGCAGAAAAGTGCAGGTCTGTCTGCACTGGGAATACGGTCGTATTCCCTTGAATACGGACGTATTCCCGGGAATCCGGCGGATTCACATGGAGTATTCCCAAACGTATTCGCTTAAAATTGTTCTGTTTGTGTTTTGGGGTTGGGAATACGGCGTATTCAGCTGAATACGGCGTATTCCCATGAATACGGGCGTATTCAGCTGAATACGAACGTATTCCCCAGGTTTCAGTAAATTTGTGTTTTAGCTTCTATCTATTATGGCATGTAAAGATTGAATTGGGCTTATAGTTGAACTGTATATATGATGTTAGTCATGAATGATGATTATGTATTGTTTAGTATTATGGCTTATGATATGAATTATGATATGGAATAAGAAATTAACTTGTTATTGTTGTGTTCTCAGATAAGCGGGCGGCCACTCAGTAACATTAGACCACTGAGTTTGGTGACCGGAAGATAATTGGTGAGTGGTTACCGTAGTTCTCGGTTCAACCCAGTTGTAACAAGTTTGGTTACAACGGGTAACCAGGATAGTTTCAGTTGTAATGATTGCCATGTTAATTTCAGTTATTCAGTTGTTAATTATATTGATTGAGTTGAATTGTCCAGTTGTAAAAGTTGTTAGTTGGTTTTACATAACTGCATATGATATGCCTTTATGTGACAAGTTGTTGTAATGATTTGGAGTGAGGTCAGCGTGCGGGTTGGGTTTGATTACTACTGTGTAGCTGTCTAGGTTACTTGGATACACATAGTTGAAGATTAGCCTATTCAGTGAAGGTAGTAATCAGGCTATCGGTAGATCACTGGGAATGGCATGGCGCCCAGTGGTCGTGGCATACTGAGAATCGCATACAGGAGCCGCCGATCCTCATGAAGTTATGTGCTTATGTGTTAAACTAGTTGTTGTTATCAGTTGTAAGATTTGTTATGAATGGATTGAACCGTCGGTTACGGTTCCATTCACTTAGCAAAGGCTAATCCCCTCGTTGTTGAATGTTTTGCAGATTTTGGTTAGTTGATGAAGTAGATCGGATAGTAGAAGTTGACTGGGTGTTTGACTAATATGGCGCAACTCTGACTTTTGTTAATGTTTTGAAAAGTTTTATATCACCCGGATATAGTAGAATGGTTAGTAACAATAGAAGTTTGTAAAAGTTTTAATTAGAAGGTTTTGTAAATATTGTAAGCATATGTTTTGGGACCACGCTTTGATGTATAATATAAAGTATGTTTGTATGTAAAAGTTGGGGTCTTACAAGTTGGTATCAGAGCATAGGTTTGGGCGAATTGGGCATTTGTAAATGTTCAATCCCAAATCTAGTCAGTGTTAGTCAAACATTTCGGTAAGTGGGATTAGCTTTGAGATTTGGGGATTGGTTAGTATAGTGAATGCTAACGATTAACAAGTTGCAAGTTGTGTTTTGGTTGTGAGTACAGGTATGGCAGATAACGAGAACCCGACTCCCAATGATGTTACTAGAACTGAGTTTCCACCTCCACGAAACAATGAGGGTAATCAGGGTGGTACTTCTAATGTTCATCAAGAGGAAATTAGTCAAGAGGATTACTTGTTGCAACTAGAGGATGATGTGATAAGACTTAAAAAGATAGAACAGTTGTACCTGGAACAACAAGCTAGGTTAGCTCAGCAAACTTATCAGTTTCCTTCACCACCACCACAAAATAAGTTGTGTTCGTTTAAGACATTTAAGGCTAGTGGTCCGAAAGAATTTGAAGGAGGCAATGATCCTTCAGTAACATTGAATTGGTTGAGAGATACAGAGAAAAAGTTTGAAGTATGTCGGTGCGAGGAAGAATTAAAGGTTGGTTATGCTGTGCAATTACTGAAGGGACAAGCGATGAATTGGTGGGATTCTATAACTGAGCAATTGACAAAAGAGCAGAGATCAAAAATTTCTTGGGCAGATTTCCATAATGAGGTTTGTAGACAGTTTTGTTCAGAGTTTGATATGCTTAGAATTAGACAAGAGTTTATGGATTTGAAGTTAACTGAACAAATGTCGATGGATGACCTCATTAATCAATTTACTGAGAAGTTACGTTTTGTTCAACAATGGGTCCCGGATGATAGGATGAGGATTAATCACTTTGTAGGAACTTTACCACCGGAATATCGAACTAGTGTAAGATTGGCAGGTACTCTTACTCAGGCTTTTACTTTAGCCCGATCTGTAGATGGTGACATGAGAGCTTCTGGTAAAATGAACAAGGAAAGGAGTTCTTCACAGGTTAAGAATAGTTCTTCGGGAAACAAAGGACAGAATAGAAGAGTAGTTTTTAATGATGATTCGGTGGGAAGTAATCCATGGTGTGTAGATTGTAAGTCGAAGCATTCTGGTCCGTGTACTTCTGAGACCAGGAGATGTGTTAAGTGTGGGGTATTTGGTCATGGTATGCGGGATTGTACTTTTCCACAGTTTGTTTGTTGGAATTGTAAAAAGGAAGGACATAGATCATTGAACTGTCCGGAGAAGACAATGCAAGGTTCGGGTTTGGTTGGGAGTGTGGCCTCGGGTTCTGCGTCATCTGTTGGGCAAAAGAGAAAGATTCCACCGGCTACAGGAAGGGCTTTTCAAATGACCGCGGAGAATGTTTTTGGACTTGATAGTGATGCGACAGGTATATCTTATGTTTATTTTCTTTTAACATACAGTAATGTGATTAGAGTTGTATGTTAATAGGATAATTGAGTATGTTTAGTTTAATTGGGTGTGGTTGGATTTCGGGGACGAAATCCTATAAGGGGGGAAGATTTGTAACATCCCATTTCTGGACCCGAAAATAAATTGTATTTTATTAAGATTTGTTGGTTTATTTGAAAATAAACTAGTGAAAGAGCCGCAGTTTTTATTGTGACAAGTAAAATGTTACTTGTTTTAAAAAGTTAAAGTTGACGGTAAAATAAAATATTTTGATTTGCGGGTATTTTCAGGTTCCAGACAATAGGTTTAGAAGGGGTATAATATTACACTAATTAAAATAGGGGCGGTGGGAATAAACCGACTCATTCAACAACTTCATCTTCTATTTCATTCTTGAAAGTTCTCTCAAATACTTAATATCCAAATCAAAAGAAACCTAAAGGAGATTACTAGATTTTGATTCAATCTTTGTAATTACAAGAGGCTATCATCATCTTTCTTGTTCTTCACTTGAAGTAAGTGTTCTTGAGGTTTTACTTATTTGAATGAAATTGATAGATATATTGATTTAGTGATGAAAGTGAGATTATGTGTATTAGATAATGATTACATGACTATACTTTCTGATTATATGTGATGTTAACATGGTGAATTTCTTGTGATCATTAGTGGTTAATAGATTTTAGTTAGGGTTTGAATATTTGGTGATTTGTGAATTAGATGATGATACATGGTTTAGAAGAAGTTGTTTGTTGTTGATATATGATTATAGTTGATACTTGTGGTCTTTTTGCTGGGTAAATTCGTGTATGGTAACCAGATTATGTGATTTTTTGGATATTGGTTCGGGCTGTGTTTGAAGCAGAAAAGTGCAGGTCTGTCTTCACTGGGAATACGGTCGTATTCCCTTGAATACGGACGTATTCCCGGGAATCCGGCGGATTCACATGGAGTATTCCCAAACGTATTCGCTTAAAATTGTTCTGTTTGTGTTTTGGGGTTGGGAATACGGCGTATTCAGCTGAATACGGCGTATTCCCATGAATACGGGCGTATTCAGCTGAATACGAACGTATTCCCCAGGTTTCAGTAAATTTGTGTTTTAGCTTCTATCTATTATGGCATGTAAAGATTGAATTGGGCTTATAGTTGAACTGTATATATGATGTTAGTCATGAATGATGATTATGTATTGTTTAGTATTATGGCTTATGATATGAATTATGATATGGAATAAGAAATTAACTTGTTATTGTTGTGTTCTCAGATAAGCGGGCGGCCACTCAGTAACATTAGACCACTGAGTTTGGTGACCGGAAGATAATTGGTGAGTGGTTACCGTAGTTCTCGGTTCAACCCAGTTGTAACAAGTTTGGTTACAACGGGTAACCAGGATAGTTTCAGTTGTAATGATTGCCATGTTAATTTCAGTTTTTCAGTTGTTAATTATATTGATTGAGTTGAATTGTCCAGTTGTAAAAGTTGTTAGTTGGTTTTACATAACTGCATATGATATGCCTTTATGTGACAAGTTGTTGTAATGATTTGGAGTGCGGTCAGCGTGCGGGTTGGGTTTGATTACTACTGTGTAGCTGTCTAGGTTACTTGGATACACATAGTTGAAGATTAGCCTATTCAGTGAAGGTAGTAATCAGGCTATCGGTAGATCACTGGGAATGGCATGGCGCCCAGTGGTCGTGGCATACTGAGAATCGCATACAGGAGCCGCCGATCCTCATGAAGTTATGTGCTTATGTGTTAAACTAGTTGTTGTTATCAGTTGTAAGATTTGTTATGAATGGATTGAACCGTCGGTTACGGTTCCATTCACTTAGCAAAGGCTAATCCCCTCGTTGTTGAATGTTTTGCAGATTTTGGTTAGTTGATGAAGTAGATCGGATAGTAGAAGTTGACTGGGTGTTTGACTAATATGGCGCAACTCTGACTTTTGTTAATGTTTTGAAAAGTTTTATATCACCCGGATATAGTAGAATGGTTAGTAACAATAGAAGTTTGTAAAAGTTTTAATTAGAAGGTTTTGTAAATATTGTAAGCATATGTTTTGGGACCACGCTTTGATGTATAATATAAAGTATGTTTGTATGTAAAAGTTGGGGTCTTACATGACCTTTTAGTATGTATTTCTCAGGTAACCCGTCGTAGTAGGAAGCTTATGGAAAGCTTAGCTCGAGTCGCATTGTTTTCAAACATCAAGAGATTAGATTGCATTTATCTGTATTTTGTATAATCAGTAATGTATTAGAAATCTCTTAACGGTTTATGCGAACTCCAGATATTTTGTAAACATTTGAATTATGGTAATGTAATGTTTTCAAACGTCTCATATAGAGGTCGTTTGCCTTAATCTTTGTGTAATGATATTTGATTTGGTCGGCGCCCCCATGACACCTCATGTTTCCGCTGCCACATGTTTTGGGGGTGCGACAGATTGGTATCAGAGCCTAAGGTTATAGCGAACTAGGATTGCATTAGTGACCTAGACTATGACTGTTAGGTTAGTATTCCTTGTTTGATATGATTTGTTCAGCAATTGCATCATTTGAATTTAATTTAACATAGCCTGATCAAGTATGTACAATTAAAGGAGAATCGATACAAGACCTGAAATGGTTATAGTGAACGAGGGTACAGTAGTAACAAAAACCGAGGATAGAACGGGACCAACCCTTATACGTGCCTATGTGCTAGGTTAATATATTTTATATGTAACCTTACGTATACTAAATTCCTTGCCACAGAAAATGGCAACCACTCCCACCGTCCCGCATACGCCCGTAGATGGGACTGGCTACCCACAACTCTCAACACTTGGAGGTATGAGGAGAACATACAAATTCATGATGACCCCATGGACATCTCTCTATACACCCAGGAACCAATACACCACACTGTACCCGTGTTAGCCGCTCGACTTCACCGCCACGAGGCAAGACTCGAAAGCTTAGAGCGGGAGGAATATGTGGTACAAACATACTGGATGAGCCAATCACACGACCGCATTGCACAACTTTTTCAAGAACAGGAGGCCGCGACGCGTACTATAGAGATGATTCACCAACAAGTAATTGATGACAGAGGCGCGGTCGACCTCCTACAAGCAAGATTGGAAGAATGTGAACAACGCTCACGGGAAGCTGAAGAGTACACCCGAACACTAGAGCAACGACTAACCTTGGCTGAGGATAATGCCAGACAAGCTGGCAGACTTGCAGGAACCGTGGACCGACTTGTCACATTAATGGAACGAATAAACTTGCGTTAAGACTAGTTTGATCTTTATCTTGTAACCTACTAAGGCGGGATGTGCCCATTTATCTATCTTATGTTGTCTTTTGTAAACTCTTGAACTAAGACCGGATGTAGCACTGCCCGACATGTTTTGTGAACTCTCAAAGTATTGTAATCATTTGAACTCGCGCCCTTGTATGGTCATGAAATTTGCTTCCTTGTTTTATTGAATATCTTGCTGTACATACTTGTTTTACCTTCTTGTGTACACCTGCAAAGACTTTAAGATCCTACTCACTGAAATCTTATGTGCCTCTTATTTTCTTTCTTTTAGAATCATGGCACCAAAACGTCAAATGAGCTCCGCTGATATCGAAAGACTTGTCAATCAGAGGGTCCAAGCAGCCCTAGAAGCTGCCAGAAACAATCCCGATCTCAACCAAGAAAATCCAGGAGGTGCAGGCAACAACCCACCTGTGCCAAAGCCCTGCACCCACAAAGATTTCATGAATTGTAAACCTCTCCATTTCAAAGGAACCGAAGGAGCCGTCGGTCTCATGCGATGGATTGATAAAATGGAGTCCGTTTTCCGCATAAGTAACTGCCAAGAAGAAAACAAAGTCAAATTCTCTACCTACACTCTAGCTGAGGGTGCACTCACCTTCTGGAACTCATACGCCGAAACTCATGGTATTGATACTGCCTATCAAATGTCTTGGGAGGAACTCAAAAAATTGCTGAGGGAAGAATACTGTCCACGCGAGCAACTCCAACAGCTCGAGCATGAATTCTGGAACCTCACAGTTCAAGGAAACGACATTACTGGCTACACAACCAGATTTCACCAGCTTGCTCTCCTTTACCCATCCATGGTGGACCCTGAATCCAAATGTGTCGAAAGATACATTTGGGGGCTACCTGATTCCATCCAAGGCAATGTCATCTCTTCCAAACCCGGGACCATCCAAAGTGTTGTCCGAATGGCACACGAGCTCATGACTCAAATTGTTCGCCGTGGGACACCCACAGTGAAAACCACCGGGGATAACAAAAGAAAATGGTCCGGAAATAACAACAATCAGCTGCAACAGCAAACCAAGAAGGCCGAGACTGTTAAGGCCTACACCTTCGGTTCAGGGTCGGGGGACAAGAAAGGGTACGTTGGGAACAAACCTTACTGTTCCAAATGTACTCTACACCACGAAGGCCCCTGTACCTGTACCAAGTGCAAACGGCAGGGACATCTAGCTAAAGATTGCAGAACCCCCAACCCAAATACCAACCCCAATGCACCAAAGGCTTGTTTCGAGTGTGGCAGCACTGCCCATTTCAGGAATAATTGCCCGAAATGAAACAACAACAACAACAGGAACAACAATAACAACAACAACCCTCGCGGTCGAGCTTTTGTACTCAATGCTGGAGAGGCCCGTCAAGATCCCAACGTTGTTACGGGTATGTTTCTCCTCAACGATCTAACCGTCTCAGTTTTATTTGATACTGGTGCTGATAAAAGTTTCATATCTGATGAGTTTTGTTCGTTACTCAACATTACTCCCACTGCCTTAGATGCTAAGTTCACAGTAGAATTAGCAAATGGCAAACTGATAGAGGCCGATAGTGTAATACCTAACTGCACTCTAAACCTTGCCAACGAACTTTTCCCCATAAACCTCATCCTTGTTGAAATCGGAAGCTTTGATGTCATCGTAGGCATGGACTGGTTGTCCAAGCATCGTGCTGAAATTGTCTGTTTTGAGAAGATCGTGCATATACCTCTCGCTACCGGTGGAACCTTGATCATACAGGGGGAGACTGGTAGGCGAAACCTGAACATCATCTCTTGTATGAAAACCCAAAAGTACCTGAGGAAAGGGTACCCGGCAATCCTTGCACATGTAACCGAAAAGAAGTCGGCTGAAAAGCGACTTGAGGATGTGCCTATCATCCAAGACTTTCCAGAAGTCTTTCCCGAAGACTTGCCAGGCCTTCCCCCGCCTAGACAAGTCGAATTCCAAATCGACCTTGTGCCTGGTGCTGCACCCGTGGCACGAGCCCCATACAGATTAGCTCCATCCGAGTTGCAGGAGTTGTCCACCCAATTACAGGAACTCCTGCACAAGGGATTCATTCGACCGAGTTCTTCACCTTGGGGAGTTCCGGTCCTATTCGTTAAAAAGAAGGACGGATCCTTCCGAATGTGTATCGATTACCGTGAACTAAACAAACTTACCATCAAAAACCGATACCCACTTCCTAGAATCGATGACTTATTCGACCAACTTCAAGGTTCGAACTTTTACTCAAAGATCGACCTTCGGTCTGGCTATCATCAACTCCGCGTTCGAGACGCCGATATCCCAAAAACCGCCTTCCGAACCCGCTACGGGCATTACGAATTCCAAGTGATGCCTTTTGGCTTAACCAACGTACCGGCTGTATTCATGGACCTTATGAATCGGGTGTGCAAACCATATCTAGATAAGTTTGTCATTGTGTTCATTGATGACATCTTGATCTACTCTCGCAACGAAACCGAACATGGCCAACACCTCAAAACTATCTTGGAATTACTCAGACACGAGGAGTTATACGCCAAGTTCTCCAAGTGTGAGTTCTGGATGCGAACAGTACAGTTCCTACGGGATGTCGTTGACAGTCAAGGGATACATGTTGATCCAGCCAAGATCGAGGCCATCAAGTGCTGGAAAGCACCTACTACTCCAACCGAGGTACGACAATTCTTAGGCCTTGCTGGGTATTATCGGCGATTCATTGAGAACTTCTCCAAAATAGCCCTACCTTTAACCTCATTGACTCAGAAAGATAAGAAATTCGATTGGACCGATAAACAAGAGTCAGCCTTCCAAATTCTGAAACAGAAACTCTGCAGTGCACCAATCCTGTCCTTACCCGAAGGCACCGATGATTTCGTAGTTTACTGCGACGCCTCACACCAAGGACTAGGTTGCATGTTAATGCAACGTGAAAAAGTCATCGCCTACGCCTCACGACAACTGAAAATCCACGAAAAGAACTACACCACACATGACCTTGAATTGGGAGCTGTAGTTTTTGCACTCAAAATCTGGAGACACTACCTGTATGGTACAAAATGTACTATCTTCACTGACCACAAAAGCCTTCAACATATCTTTGATCAGAAGGACCTAAACATGCGACAACGTCGTTGGGTCGAGTTACTTAGTGACTACGACTGTGAAATCCGATACCACCCGGGTAAGGCTAACGTTGTTGCCGATGCCCTAAACCGAAAAGAACGAGTGAAACCCCTTCGAGTCCGAGCCCTTGGTTTAACCATCCACAACGATCTTATTTCTCAAATTCATTACACTCAACTCGAAGCACTCAACGAGAAAAACATCAAAAATGAGGCCTTGCGAGGCATGGAAAAACAATTCGAAATCAAACCCGACGGAACCAGACACTTCTCTAACCGAATCTGGTTACCAAACTTTGGAAACCTACGAAATTTGGTGATGGATGAATCTCACAAATCTCGATACTCCATTCATCCTGGTTCTGACAAAATGTATCATGACATCAGACAACGGTATTGGTGGCCCAACATGAAAGCTGACATCGCCACCTATGTTAGCAAATGTTTAACCTGCACCAAGGTTAAGGCCGAGTACCAGAAACCCTCTGGGTTGCTGCAACAACCCGAAATACCTCAATAGAAATGGGAAAACATAACTATGGACTTCATTACTAAACTACCAAAGACACCGAGCGGTTGCGATACCATTTGGGTGATCGTTGATCGTCTCACGAAATCTGCCCATTTCCTAGCTATCAAAGAAACCGACAAGATGGAGAGCTTGGCTCGCATCTACATCAAAGAGGTTGTAGCACGACACGGCATACCCATCTCGATCATCTCCGATAGAGATAGCCGCTTCACCTCTCGATTTTGGCAAACACTTCAGAAAGCTCTAGGTACTCGTCTGGATATGAGTACCGCTTATCACCCACAAACGGATGGTCAGAGAGAACGAACCATCCAAACTATAGAAGATATGCTGCGCGCATGCGTAGTTGACTTCGGCAAAAACTGGGAAAACCACCTACCTTTGTGTGAATTCTCCTACAACAATAGTTACCACACCAGCATTGGTGCTGCACCTTTCGAGGCACTTTATGGTAGAAAGTGCCGATCACCCATTTGTTGGACCGAAATCGGCGATAGCCAACTCACCGGTCCTGAAATCATCCATGAAACGACCGAGAAAATCGTGACCATCCAAAACCGGCTGAAAGCCGCGCGTGATCGTCAGAAGAGTTATGCTGACGTGAGACGCAAACCACTAGAATTCCAGGTCGGGGACCGAGTACTCTTAAAAGTGTCACCTTGGAAAGGTGTCATTCGTTTTGGCAAACGCGGCAAACTAAACCCAAGGTACATCGGACCTTTTGAGATTCTTGAAAGAATTGGTCCGGTGGCATATCGACTGCAGCTACCGCCTCAACTCAGTAGCGTGCACAACACGTTCCACATTTCTAACTTGAAGAAATGTCTGTCTGATGAGAAACTTGTAATCCCGCTCGATGAAATCCACATAGATGATAAACTCCATTTCATCGAGGAGCCGATAGAAATCATGGACCCTGAGGTCAAACGCTTGAAACAGAGTCGTATTCCCATCGTTAAAGTCCGGTGGAATTCTAGGCGCGGTCCTGAATTCACTTGGGAACGGGAAGACCAAATGCGACTGAAACATCCACATCTATTCCTAGATACCCCACAGACTGCGGCAACAAACTAATTTCGGGACGAAATTCTCCTAACATGGGGAGAATGTGACACCCGATGATTTAGGGTTACTGATTAACCTACTAGAAATCCTAATTACGTGTGTTTAGTTTAGTATTAGGCTAAATACTTGTAATTACTTGTAACTATTTGTGTATATATGTGAATATACACTCCCGTAATTGATTATATTACGCTTATGTAATTAGTTGTAATTACACTTACGCAATTTGGTGAAATTGTGCAAAACAACCGGACGGAGTCCGACCCAGTATAAATACGACGTTGGTGAAAACATTTCTATAAATAACTTTAATATGTTTTTAGAAGTTATTTATCATATATTATTAGTTTGTTAAAATAATACACGAAAAACTAAGGCGTTTTGGCTAAAACGTCTCAAACGCAACAGAAACGCGCGGAACGCGCCCGACAATCGAACGAGAGTCAAAATATATATATTTATAAATTAAAATATATTATTTTGTATGAAATTATTATTGAAAACATCGTATTATGATTCGTCAATAAAAACGTCTATTTAAAAGGTTACGCGATTAAACCTCCGTACCACTAACACGCAAATCGAGGCCGATAAATAAACGGAACATTTTTATAAATGTTTTTAAGTATTTTAATAAATACTTCAATCAAAAATGTGAAAATATAAGTCGTCACTTAAAAACGCGTATAAAACATTTAACGTATAAATAAACGTATAAGCAACCGTGCAAA
Source organism: Helichrysum umbraculigerum (assembly GCA_949592205.1). Classification (NCBI taxonomy): domain Eukaryota; kingdom Viridiplantae; phylum Streptophyta; class Magnoliopsida; order Asterales; family Asteraceae; genus Helichrysum; species Helichrysum umbraculigerum. The sequence goes on along the minus strand of CATIUR010000002.1, from coordinate 92,721,501 downwards.
CGAACGTAAAACGCAACAATTTAAGCTAGGAATGAAAAATGACCAAAATGCCCTTGGTGGGACCACATGGGGGCCGGCCACCCCATGTGCCACCTCCCCCTCCTCTCCACTCTTCTTCCATGCATCATAATGATGATATTCTTTATGTTTTCACCACTCTACCTACATGCAAATAAACTCTCTCATTTCTTCATTTTTAATTACCAAAAACACACTTATTCTCTCTCAAAATGCTGAGAATAACCAGCCTCAATTTTCCCTTACAATCATGTAACACCCCAAAATTTCGTGTTGCGGAAGCGATCGGGTCGGGTGTTACCAAATCAAATATCACAAGCACAAAGGTACATAATGAACAACTCTAAATGAGACGTTGAAAATACATTACATTAAAGTAATAAGTTTATACAAAAGTAGTTGGAGTTCGCCAATGATTCTTAGAGATTTCAATACATGACTAATAATACAAAAATAATGCAAAAAAATCTCCAGCTAAGTGTATGCATGCGACTCGAGCTAGGATCCTGACGGGTCGATCCTACTAAAGCAAAGATACCTGAAAATGCATACTAAAATGGTCAGCTATAAAGCTGGTGAGTACATAGGTTTAGATAAACAATTTGTAATGTTATAAAACATTATAAATTTCAAAGATAGTTTGTAAATCATATGTTGAGTTTATATTGTTAAGCAATGATTGCTCCCCTGAGCAATATCGTGAGCCATAAAGTAAACCTACAGTTCTAAGCCAGTAGGGTACTAATAATGATAACCTAAGAACAAGTATAAACTCAAATAAGGTCTAATGAGACGAGAAATGAACTCGTGATTAACTAATAAGAGCAAGTATTAACCTTACATTAATACTAATGATGGCGAGTAATCACCCGCATTTATTTAGATAATGACGAGTGTAAACTCGTATTGATTTTAATGAGGACGAGTGCCAACTCGTAGTTATGATGACGAGAATTAACTCGTATTGATAAATGAGGTGTATCACAACTTGTGATAGCGATTTGTATCACCCACCGTGATATCGTTTTGTACCACCAACCGTGGTATCGTTTGTACCACCAGCCGTGGTATCGTTTTGTACCATCCAAGATGATAGCGATCAATGATTCATGTAAACATGTATGCATAGAGATATCGGCTGTATCAAGACAGGTCCGAATGGAGAGTCATGGTTGTATATGTGTATGTATACAATATACATATAGAAATTTAGATAGCACCAAGTGCTTGAGGTAGTATATATGTAAGCAGATATATATATACACCTAGTTAACAAATACAACACACAGGGTGTTATTGATTATGATTTAATAACGAAATAAAACAGGTACTTAGGTTGTACCTATGATTGTCATGTAATATATGAGAATAATTTAGTGTATTTAAGTATGTACAATCATCCCTTAGATATTGAGTGTAGTATAAAGAGCCTAGGTATGAATAATCATCACCTAGTTGACTGAAAACAGTATAAAGCATTATACTAATGAATACTATTATAGTATACTCCTAGCCTTTAGCCTAGCAAGTACATTGAGTTAATTGGGTGATGTTCACTTAAGTACTAGCCTAAGCCTGGTAACCGTGGAACATAAGTGTAGGGAAAAGCTACGGTCCCTAAAGCAATCATAAGTGTACTCAACACACTTAATTATAAATTAAGAAAAGTTATTGATGTGAAAATATAATGTTTATGTCACATATGTCCAGTAAATGGTTTGTATTCATTAAACAATGAAATGATTTAATTGAGTATGCATTCTCCCCCAAAATATATAAAACAGTTAAAAGGTAGGGCCTATGAACTCACCTGATAAGTTAACGATCCTAAAGCAAGTTTATGATCCGAATATGAAATCTCCTAGTGTCCTAACACGCGAGATTTATAAATGAGTCAATAGATATCTACATAAATCAACCATATTATATTTACCCAATAAATTATGCCCAAAGTATTCAATAAGTGTATAAATTTAGAGTTTGTAAATTGTGTACGGTCCGTTGTTAACAATTTTGTGATAATGATTTAAAGATTGTCACTATTCTAGTTTCGTTGAACACTTAACAAAAGTATATATATATATATATATATATAAAAGTTTGCATGTCCAAGTGGTATTGTATCCATCATATTTACTCGTTACCAAATCAATATTTAGTAAATGTTATGTTTTGAAATTAGTCGATGGCTTGTGACTCCAAAGTTATGTCAAATTTTATAATAGTTTTTATTATAAACAATACCCGCTTGGTTCACAAATCACACTTGTCCGGGTCACGGTTCACACACGTAAGGGTCAGAGTAAAATCAAGTTAAATCCACCGGATCAACAAATAACATGAGCAACCGAGTCATTCTTCGTTTTTACAATGTATCCGCCGGATACATAATGTATCCGCCGGATTCCAATGAGTTTCAGGTATGTTCGAGCACCACAATTCACAAAACGAGTTTTAATCCAAATCTTGGACATAATAATTGAATGCTTTGATATTGGGCGTATATGATACACGTATTGAAAGTTTAAATTGGGCGTGAAAATTTGACCCTTTTTGTTCGGGTGTCACATTCTCCCCATGTTAAGAAAATTTCGTCCCGAAATTTCAAGTGTAGTTGTGATTACGTGGGGTCTGGGGAGAAGTGTGGGTATATGTGAATAGTTCGATGCGAGTACATCTCGCTGTATAGATTAGCTATAAATCATGTATTGAGTTTAGGGGGTTAATTAAATAGTTGCTCCCACGAGCAATGTTATGGACATTACGAAAACCTACAACTCTAATTCAATAGAATTTTAGAGGTTTTAAACTGAAACCCTAATAAAACCCTTACTAGATAATGCATTACTCCATTTCCTCAAAAATATTAATTTATGTGTGATAATTTGAAGCCTAACAACTTTTCTGCCCTACTAATAAGGAAATTCTAACATGTCACCCGACATAGGGTTTGGCTCAACAGCAACAATGATACTATTCTGCTTGTAGTAAGGTAATGACATGCCATCAGGCATGGAACAATTGTTCTACAGCAACGATGATGCTACTCTACACGTAGTGAGATACGGCTGTTAAACTAAGAGTGGCAGACATAATGACGTCTAAATGATTTTAAAAGCCAGTCAACCCGTGATTGCTTAATAGTTTATCGTAATAGTCAAATCCTAACCGTTTGACTGTTCGAATTTTGGCTAAGTTATGGCTACAAAGTAATGGCCTACTAGGTAGCTTTATTCGAGACTCAATTCACAGATTAGTGCTATTGGATTTAACTGATTGCTAGAAGGATTGGTAGCGTCATTCACTACATGCAGATCCTGTGTTTTTCATGATGACTTAGATTAAGCATTCCTATGATGCACTTGGCATAAAATCAATAAAAATGATATTGGTGTACGAAAAGTACACTCTTGGTGTCGGTCAAAAAGCAAAGAGTTGTGTTTTCGAGGAAAGGCATACCAATGTTATCGTCTGAGGTTTGTTCGGTTCATGCGGAGCCAATCATGTAAATTTTATTTTTCAGTTTTGGGCAATCCTTCTTGAAATGCCCGGGCTCATTACATTTAAAACATGTCCTTTGAGCATCAGGGTTTGTGGGAACTCTGCAGTCCCAAATTTGGTGTCCAAATCGTTGGCATCTCTCACAAGGTAGGCCACAAGAGCCGTCATGGTGACGTTTACAACCGTGGCAAAATGGTTTATTCCCTGCATAACCTCGTTTTCTTTTGGGTTCGGTAGCGTAGGACCTCAAGGGTTCTGGTTTGATTGTTGGACCACGACTAGTGCTAGAATTTCCATTCCATTTTCCTTGAAGGTTTTCAGTTGCAGGTGTTCCGCGTCGAACCACCTGTGCTGTAAGTTTATGGGCCATGCGGACAGCATCGTGAATAGTAGTGGGTTTAGAGGCGGTGACGATTCCCTCAATTTGCATCGGGAGTCCTCCGATGAACCTTTCGATTCTTTTCTCCTCGGGGTTTACCATAGATGGGCAAAGCAGTGCCAATTGGTGGAAACGATTGGTATATGCGACGATGTCGTTGTCCTTTACGGTGAGGTGCCAAAGTTCGTCCTCGAGTTGTTGTAGCTCCTCAATGGGACAGTACTCGTCCTTCATTAATTGTTTCAGTCCCTCCCAAGGAAGTTTGTGAGCGGTATCGATCCCTACAGTTTGAGTGTAGGAATTCCACCATGTGAGGGCACCATCTAGAAGAGTGTAGGTAGCGTACTTAACTTTGCAGTCATTGGGGCAGTTGCAAATGTGGAATACAGATTCCATTCTCTCGATCCATCGGATTAATCCGACAGCCCCTTCAGTTCCAGCGAAATTTAATGGCTTACAGCTCAGAAATTCCTTATAGGTGCAGGGTCTCGCTAAATTTCGAGTAGCTAGAGCATCAACCACTCTTTGATCAACAATTTGGTCAAGTTCAGCTTGAGTGTATGTTTGTCGTCTAGGCGGCATGATTCTTAAACAAGAATGAAACAACAAGTATGAGATATGTATTCAAAGATTATGATTATGACAGATGCATACATAAAGAAGTATTACAACTGTATGACTTGGCAATCAATGTAGTAAACTGATAAGACTCAGAGACTACTTTAAGGTATGTGTTTGAAAGTCCTTAGACTTTTGAGTTGTCATGACGTGAATAGTTCACGTGAGTTTTTAATGTAGTCAACCAAAACCAAGTTATTGGAGTAGTCCCATGGACTTTGATGTATTATTATCATTCTGTGAATGTAGCTTTAATGAGTCAAAATGCAGTACTCAAAGTACTGAAATGAGGTAACAACGTACCGTGAAATGCAGTGCTAGAAGCACAGTAATGTTGTACTAACATAGTATGAAGGTAGTACCGAAGTACTATGAAATGCAGCACCACGTGCCGTAATGCAGTGCCTGAGGCACCGTAATGCCGTACTCGTGTACAGTAAAATGCAGTATCAATTGTACTGTGAATGCAGCACTAAGTGCCGTGAGTGCAGCACTCGTGTGCCGTATGTATGTATGAATCATATGTTGTTCATTTGTAGCTCTAAGTCAAAAATGTGTTAGAGTTATGTAGTTTATCAAATGTAGCACAAAGGCTAAAATGTAAGTGCCAAGGTAACAAACCGGGTAGGCACTAAAGTAATGAATCGGGTGAGTACCGAGGTACTGTGAAAATCACAATGATCAGTATGTGATTGAGATGATTTATGTGGACTTAGTCATTGTGAGTGTCCTTCGCAATACTAATCCAGTGGTGACCTGTGTGGTTAAAGTTGAAATCAAAACACGCGTAAGTCGTTGTGGTTCGGTTTAACTGTTGGAAGAATATTCCAAAACGTGAGTATTGTGGTTAGCCAATTTAATTGGTGGTCGTCTGCATGACGATAAGAGTGAGTGAAGATAGTACGAAAAAGTAGACATAACACGTCTTGATAATGAATTCTCATAAGATGAGAATTTTCGTTGATTTATTATAATTGAGGGAGCGATTAGTGTGGGTGTCTTTATCCCCATGGATAAAGTTTATGTCTCATTTTTTCGAGATTGAGTGATAAGTATGTTATTCATGTGTATATATAACGATATACATAAAGATAATGTCAAGACGGAATGATGAGGAAGTTGATGATGTGCCTCCTTACGAGTATATGACGATGTAGCGGAACGTGTTGTAAATGATTACGGGTATATATATAAATAGAGTAATGGTAATAGATGAGAACAGTCTCATTCTTTGATATTGAATAATGTTGTAGTGGCCATACTTGGCATTTTTGATAGCGTGTGCTTTGATGAGTGGGTTATCGAGTGAGGTCTATATATATTCAACATATATAATAACATAGAAAGCAGCACACAGATAAGGCTTATCCATATATACCTACCGTACATATAATAGCCTAGAGTGTCTAGCACAGAACAATCAGAGTCAGCTAATGCATTCCTGTTTAAATATAACCCCTTCCAGATCTCACACCATCTTCATTTAATTGTACATAACTGGCCAGGCTATGTTAAATTAAACTTGTATGATGAAATCACTGAACCGGTCATACCTAGTAGGAAATACAGCCTAACGGTCATAGTCTAGGCCCACTAAATGCAGCCTAGTTCACTATAACCTTAGGCTCTGATACCAATCTGTAACACCCCAAAATTTCGGGTTGCGGAAGCGGTCGGGTCGGGTGTTACCAAATCAAATATCACAAGCACAAAGGTACATAATGAACGACTCTAAATGAGACGTTGAAAATACATTACATTAAAGTAATAAGTTTATGCAAAAGTAGTTGGAGTTCGCCAATGATTCTTAGAGCTTTCAATACATGACTAATAATACAAAAATAATGCAAAAAAATCTCCAGCTAAGTGTATGCATGCGACTCGAGCTAGGATCCTGACGGGTCGATCCTACTAAAGCAAAGATACCTGAAAATGCATACTAAAATGGTCAGCTATAAAGCTGGTGAGTACATAGGTTTAGATAAACAATTTGTAATGTTATAAAACATTATAAATTTCAAAGATAGTTTGTAAATCATATGTTGAGTTTATATTGTTAAGCAATGATTGCTCCCCTGAGCAATATCGTGAGCCATAAAGTAAACCTACAGTTCTAAGCCAGTAGGGTACTAATAATGATAACCTAAGAACAAGTATAAACTCAAATAAGGTCTAATGAGACGAGAAATGAACTCGTGATTAACTAATAAGAGCAAGTATTAACCTTACATTAATACTAATGATGGCGAGTAATCACCCGCATTTATTTAGATAATGACGAGTGTAAACTCGTATTAATTTTAATGAGGACGAGTGCCAACTCGTAGATATGATGACGAGAATTAACTCGTATTGATAAATGAGGTGTATCACAACTTGTGATAGCGATTTGTATCACCCACCGTGATATCGTTTTGTACGACCAACCGTGGTATCGTTTGTACCACCAGCCGTGGTATCGTTTTGTACCATCCAAGATGATAGCGATCAATGATTCATGTAAACATGTATGCATAGAGATATCGGCTGTATCAAGACAGGTCCGAATGGAGAGTCATGGTTGTATATGTGTATGTATACAATATACATATAGAAATTTAGATAGCACCAAGTGCTTGAGGTAGTATATATGTAAGCAGATATATATATACACCTAGTTAACAAATACAACACACAGGGTGTTATTGATTATGATTTAATAACGAAATAAAACAGGTACTTAGGTTGTACCTATGATTGTCATGTAATATATGAGAATAATTTAGTGTATTTAAGTATGTACAATCATCCCTTAGATATTGAGTGTAGTATAAAGAGCCTAGGTATGAATAATCATCACCTAGTTGACTGAAAACAGTATAAAGCATTATACTAATGAATACTATTATAGTATACTCCTAGCCTTTAGCCTAGCAAGTACATTGAGTTAATTGGGTGATGTTCACTTAAGTACTAGCCTAAGCCTGGTAACCGTGGAACATAAGTGTAGGGAAAAGCTACGGTCCCTAAAGCAATCATAAGTGTACTCAACACACTTAATTATAAATTAAGAAAAGTTATTGATGTGAAAATATAATGTTTATGTCACATATGTCCAGTAAATGGTTTGTATTCATTAAACAATGAAATGATTTAATTGAGTATGCATTCTCCCCCAAAATATATAAAACAGTTAAAAGGTAGGGCTATGAACTCACCTGAGAAGTTAACGATCCTAAAGCAAGTTTATGATCCGAATATGAAATCTCCTAGTGTCCTAACACGCGAGATTTATAAATGAGTCAATAGATATCTACATAAATCATCCATATTATATTTACCCAATAAATTATGCCCAAAGTATTCAATAAGTGTATAAATTTAGAGTTTGTAAATTGTGTACGGTCCGTTGTTAACAATTTTGTGATAATGATTTAAAGATTGTCACTATTCTAGTTTCGTTGAACACTTAATAAAAGTATATATATATATATATATATATATATATATATATATATATATATATATATATATATATATATATAAAAGTTTGCATGTCCAAGTGGTATTGTATCCATCATATTTACTCGTTACCAAATCAATATTTAGTAAATGTTATGTTTTGAAATTAGTCGATGGCTTGTGACTCCAAAGTTATGTCAAATTTTATAATAGTTTTTATTATAAACAATACCCGCTTGGTTCACAAATCACACTTGTCCGGGTCACGGTTCACACACGTAAGGGTCAGAGTAAAATCAAGTTAAATCCACCGGATCAACAAATAAAGCAGTGAATCCGCCGGATCAAGGGTGACTCCGCCGGATCATAACATGAGCAACCGAGTCATTCTTCGTTTTTACAATGTATCCGCCGGATACATAATGTATCCGCCGGATTCCGATGAGTTTCAGGTCTGTTCGAGCACCACAATTCACAAAACGAGTTTTAATCCCAATCTTGGACATAATAATTGAATGCTTTGATATTGGGCGTATATGATACACGTATTGAAAGTTTAAATTGGGCGTGAAAATTTGACCCTTTTTGTTCGGGTGTCACATTCTCCCCATGTTAAGAAAATTTCGTCCCGAAATTTCAAGTGTAGTTGTGATTACGTGGGGTCTGGGGAGAAGTGTGGGTATATGTGAATAGTTCGATGCGAGTACATCTCGCTGTATAGATTAGCTATAAATCATGTATTGAGTTTAGGGGGTTAATTAAATAGTTGCTCCCACGAGCAATGTTATGGACATTACGAAAACCTACAACTCTAATTCAATAGAATTTTAGAGGTTTTAAACTGAAACCCTAATAAAACCCTTACTAGATAATGCATTACTCCATTTCCTCAAAAATATTAATTTATGTGTGATAATTTGAAGCCTAACAACTTTTCTGCCCTACTAATAAGGAAATTCTAACATGTCACCCGACATAGGGTTTGGCTCAACAGCAACAATGATACTATTCTGCTTGTAGTAAGGTAATGACATGCCATCAGGCATGGAACAATTGTTCTACAGCAACGATGATGCTACTCTACACGTAGTGAGATACGGCTGTTAAACTAAGAGTGGCAGACATAATGACGTCTAAATGATTTTAAAAGCCAGTCAACCCGTGATTGCTTAATAGTTTATCGTAATAGTCAAATCCTAACCGTTTGACTGTTCGAATTTTGGCTAAGTTATGGCTACAAAGTAATGGCCTACTAGGTAGCTTTATTCGAGACTCAATTAACAGATTAGTGCTATTGGATTTAACTGATTGCTAGAAGGATTGGTAGCGTCATTCACTACATGCAGATCCTGTGTTTTTCATGATGACTTAGATTAAGCATTCCTATGATGCACTTGGCATAAAATTGTGACACCCGACGATTTAGGGTTACTGATTAAGCTGTCAGAAACCCTAATTACATGTGTTTAGTTTAGTATTAGGCTAAATACTTGTAATTACTTGCAACTATTTGTACATTTATGTGAATATACGCTCCCGTAATTGTTTTATATTACGCTTACGTAATTAGTTGTAATTACGCTTACGCGATTTGATTAAATTGAGCGAAACAACTGGATGGAGTTCGACCCAAAATACGAACGTTGGTGAACAAAATGTTAAATAATGTGAAATTATTTAATAAGATCATAAAACTCTAAATATTATGTCTATAATATTTAACGTGTAAATTGTGTCGTAAAAATAGGTCAAAAAGCAATAAAAATGCGCGAAACGCGCCCGACAACCCGACGAAACTAAATGTTATATTTAATAATTTTAAATATATTATTTTGGTAAAGCTTTCATTTAAAATATCGTATCTTGATTCGATAGGGAAAACGCCTCATTTAAACGTTACGCGAATAAGTTCCGTAAAACAAGCACGCAAATCGAGGCCAACAAATTAACGAAATATTTTTATAAATGTTTTGAAGTATCTAGATTAAATATTTCAAGTGAAAATATCGAAATTAAATTTGTCATTTAAAATACGCGCATTTAACATTTAATGTACGAATTAACGTTGAAACGATCGGGTAAACGACCACGGGACTTAACGTAAACTTGGGGAATTAAAATTTGATCAAAAATCTGGTGATGGACCCCCTAGAAACCAGTCCATGTGCCCTCCCTCTTCTCCCCATACATGCAAAATCAAATGATGAGAGTTATCTCTCATATCCACCCACATTTCATGCAACCATCTCAAACCAACACTCCACCTCATTTCCTTACATCTCCATCTCTTTTCCTCTCTCTAGAAAATCAGGAGATTTCAGCCTCCCACATCCACCATAAACGTCCTTCCATCACCACAATCCACCACATCAAGATCTACCACCACTTTGCAAGGAAACTTCAAGATCACCTCCTTCTTCATCTCTTTCCTTTGTTCTTCATTTTGTTGGTATAAATCCCACCACTCTCTCTTCAAATTTACTTGAATGATGTTTATCTATGTATTATATAGCTCATCTAACTTGAATATGTCCAAATTTAAGCTTGAAAATCGTTTTTATAAAGCAAACTTAAACATGCAATAATCTGCCTTCAAAAACACAGTTCACTAAAACGTCCATATCTCGAGTTCTAGGAAGAATTAGATAACGAATTTTTTTTTTAAAATTTGCGTATTGAAAAGATCTACAACTTTTGTGTTTTACACTTTTTCCAGATCTGTACGTATATCTGGATATAATCTGATCTTTGAGTCTGGTCTGGAAGTTTTCGAAAACCGAGTTCGGTTCCTTCACGAAATTATTTAAATATGTAAATGGACACAATAGTTTCTGTAAAAATTGTATATTAGACCAGAAACCTTGATAATCAGTGGGTAAAATTTGTGAGACTTGATTTGGATTAGAAGTGGTAGAAATTAAATGGCGAGCCAAACCGACAATAATCGAAAATTATGAAATCTTGAAATCTTAAGTTGCATGTTAGAAACCGACACTTTGGGTGAACCCCGATACGAACCAACAAATTTTATGGACTCTATAAACTGATATAAGGGTTGGGTAAAAGTTTCGGGTCAAACCGAATAGGTTTGACCAAGTCAACAAAAACGGCTCGGTTTCTAAAAACGACAAAACTTACTATTTTTGGAAAGTGGTAACAAAAATGGGTTTAGGTGACTTAGTTAGTAACTTGGACCAAAAACTAAACTTAGAAAGTTTTCCAAATTAGAAACCGACACTTAGAACACTCAAATTGAGAAGTGACTCATAATAGACCAGGTTTGACCAACCTTAACCAGTTTGACCAGGTTTGACCAACTTTGACCAAGTTTGACCAGGTTTGACTAGGTTTGACCAACTTTGACCTACAGTTTAAGGTTTTTACGAACTAAATAATCTGTTAGCAACACACAATATGTACTAATGTATAGTATACAACAAAACAAACTTAATAATAATGTCTAAATGAATTATTATTACAAACTTTCACCAACGGGTCGTACATGTTTTTAATAAACGAACTTGAACAACTTATTTGGACATACTAGTTGATGAACTAGCCTTAGGAGGACATTAACCCTGCACCTACACGATTGGCTTAAGTGGCCATTAACCCCCACTTATACAATCGCTATAGATGGTCTTACAAGACATCTACTTACACAACCTTATACGTTTAGGACGTTAAAAGGTTGCGCTTTGGACCTTGCTTGTTATTTGATTATTGCTTGCTACCTGCTTAACTCTGGTGAGTTTCATAGCCCCTTTTTCTTGTTTTTGAACTGTTTTGGGGGAGAATACAAACACAAAAACTTTTCAGATTTTACCTATGATTGTTAGAAACAGAAACAGAAACTTTTACAGATTTTTACTTATGATTGCAAAAAACAGAAACATAAACAGAAACAGAACATATACTAGTTGCATGAGTAGCAGAACTAATCCACCAATAAGACCTCAATTTCATGGTTCGTTAATTTCATAAAGCGCGAATAATTGTGAATAGATCTATTGGGATTGACAATCCCATCCGAGCTGGTCGCTCCAGCTAACCCACGGGCGCATAATTATTTGAATCAGGATGTGTCCCGGATTAGACACATAGAGGCAGCAGAATTTGTTAAAGCTTCGAATACATGAGCTCATGGCAATAGTAAACAGGACTATAGTATACAATACTATAGTATACAGAATCTTTATTATACAGAAACTTTGTTATGCAGAATTTGATTTCACACAGAAACTCTGTTATACAGAACTGGATCCATGCAGAACTTGATTTACTTAGAAACTCTATTTTTACAGATTTGGATCCATGCAGAACTTGATTTACTCAGAAACTCTATTTTTTTTTTACAGAACTCTGTTTTACAGAACTTACTTATATAGGATCACTATGATACAAAACTTATTTTACAAACAGAAAACATGGTGTTCACGTGAATACTTTACAGAACAAACCTATGAACTCACCAACTTTATGTTGACCCTTTTAGTATGTATTCTCAGGTTTGCAGACGCAGTAGGACTACCCACAGGAAACAAGATAGTAGGATGCTTTTGGAAAGCATAGCTTGAGTCGCATATTTTCAAACAAGAGATTTAAATTACATTACGACATTTTGTATCAACGATTATGTATTATAAATCTATAGACTATGTTTGCGAACTTTAGAATCTTATGTAAACTTTTATTTATGGAATGTAACTTTTTCAAACGTCTCATATAGAGGTCGTTTGCTTTAATCTTTGTGCTGTGATATTTGATTTGGTCGTAGCCCCCTTGACACCTCCTACTTCCGCTGCTACGTGTTTTGGGGGTGCGACAGATTGGTATCAGAGCCTAAGGTTATAGCGAACTAGGATTGCATTAGCGACCTAGACTATAATCGTTAGGTTAGTATTCCTCATTTGGTATGACTGGATCAGCAATTGCATCATTCGAACTTAATTTAACATAGCCTGATCAACTATGTACAATTAAAGGAGATTCGATGCAAGACCTGAAATGGTTATAGTGATTGGGAATGCATTAGAAGACTTGGACTATGATAGAACGGGACCAACCTTTATACGTGCTTATGTGCTAGGCTTTTATGTGTGTGTGTATATATATATATATATATATATATATATATATATATATATATATATATATATATATGTGTGTGTGTGTATAACCTTACGCTAAAACTCCTTGCCACAGAAAATAGCAACTATTCCCACCGCTACGTCACCCAACTCTGAAAACGAGACTCAACCCTTAATTACCACCGAGGAGACTTCCACGGTACCACTTGCCCAACCGCATAGGGTAACTACATAATCAAATAGGACTCACTTGAGAAGAATCTACCCGAGGATTCGCCAACCAAACAAGTCACATCTACTTCACCCTCTTCTTTCCACTTGCAACCAAATCAGTCAGGAACACGTATAGAGCTTAAACTGTACGATACTTCGTCACTTAGACGGACTATACCTACTTCTGCCACTTCACTTTCTCCACCCACTATCGACCTAGGGATATGAATCGCGTGTGTTTTACGCCACTAGAAGGACTGACTGATAGACCTCCTCGGACTAGACCTTATCTTATTCATACTATTTCTACTTGATCATATTTGGTCACTATTTCGACACGTTCGTCAAACGATTTACCCATAACGTGATTCGCGACTTTGACTGCTTCGAACACCTTTATCAAACATTCGTTCATTTCGAAACAATAACATAGTCATGATTGACTACTTCAAGAACACTACTCGGTCATTGTCATGACTACTTTTTGAAACTACGATTTGGCTATTTACAACTCTTGAGACGCGGAGAATCTTCCAACATGAATACCCCTCCATACGCATAGGAACACGCTCATCATACCGTTCTGGTACTAGCTGCTAGGCTACGCCACCACGAGAATAGAATAGACGATATGGATTTTACACAGACGTAAACTTTCAACCGATTTTTGACAAAACAGAATTTTCAACACTTTTCAATAACCAGAGCTTTCAACGAATTTTTGTTAAACAGAGTCATTCAACGTGCTGACAAGAGTTTCCAACGTATTTTGATTGACATTAAGTTTTCAACAAATATTATGATGACATTTTTAACAAAAAAAAAAAAACACGTACCTATAAACAAACACTTGATTTTCACTTAATTTTTCTCAAAGATCTATGTTTTCTAACGCACGATAACGACTTATACTTTGAAACACCTGCGGGCCTTCTAATGATTTACATATTGGAAAACGTTTACAACGATTTATATTGGATGTGATCCAACGAATTACTTATAACTTGCGAATTGTTTACAAACTGGTTTATTGACAGTTTTAACAAACTATTTATTGGAATCCAATTACTACTTTCATTTTTCTTTTATCAAGATTTGATCACTACTTTGACTTGTAAGTCAACGAATTACCCAATACCCGAGACATAATACACGCTTCCAACTACGATTCCTACAACAAACCACATAGGAATGTTTTCCTACTACGAACCTTATAGTAAATGACCTTACTACGACCGACTATTTAGGAATATTTGTCCCACTTATAGTACACGAGGATAATTTTCCGAACGTATATGAAGGGATGTGTTTACATCACGAAATAACAACCAGAACAACAACGCTCGACAGAACCCATAACATTGTTACGGGTATGTTACCTCTCAATAACTTGACTATTTTCAATCTTATTCGGTACTAAATTACGCGATCACGCCCCACAGACTTAGAAGCTAAGAATAACGCATAAATAACAGATTGATTTTAGTCCTGAAATCGTAATTCAGAACCTAATTTCGAACATAGCAGACAAAACTTTTCTCCCTAGACCTAATAAACCATCGGAATTTCCATTCCCTTTCCTTTCTCGATGCCATCTAAGAATCCCATCCGAATCGTTGCCATGAGAAACCTATTGTATTCTTACTGTTAGCAGTAGAACATTGATCTAACAAGGGGAGAAAAGGTAAAACAAGAATTATTTCGTTAAGAAACTTACAGAAACCTTACAACAGAAAACCAAGAACTTAGACCCTGATGGCTTACCCATCATCAAGGCCCGGTGAATCTCAAGGCGAGGTCCGGATTCACTTGTGGATAAGAAACTCGGATACTATAGAAACACGCACTTACTCTCTCACAGACCCCACACAGACCGTAACTGCAAACTAATTCCGGGACGAAATTCTCCTAACAATGGGAGAATGTGACACCCGACGATTTAGGGTTACTGATTAAGCTGTCAGAAACCCTAATTACATGTGTTTAGTTTAGTATTAGGCTAAATACTTGTAATTACTTGCAACTATTTGTACATTTATGTGAATATACGCTCCCGTAATTGTTTTATATTACGCTTACGTAATTAGTTGTAATTACGCTTACGCGATTTGATTAAATTGAGCGAAACAACTGGATGGAGTTCGACCCAAAATACGAACGTTGGTGAACAAAATGTTAAATAATGTGAAATTATTTAATAAGATCATAAAACTCTAAATATTATGTCTATAATATTTAACGTGTAAATTGTGTCGTAAAAATAGGTCAAAAAGCAATAAAAATGCGCGAAACGCGCCCGACAACCCGACAAAACTAAATGTTATATTTAATAATTTTAAATATATTATTTTGGTAAAGCTTTCATTTAAAATATCGTATCTTGATTCGATAGGGAAAACGCCTCATTTAAACGTTACGCGAATAAGTTCCGTAAAACAAGCACGCAAATCGAGGCCAACAAATTAACGAAATATTTTTATAAATGTTTTGAAGTATCTAGATTAAATATTTCAAGTGAAAATATCGAAATTAAATTTGTCATTTAAAATACGCGCATTTAACATTTAATGTACGAATTAACGTTGAAACGATCGGGTAAACGACCACGGGACTTAACGTAAACTTGGGGAATTAAAATTTGATCAAAAATCTGGTGATGGACCCCCTAGAAACCAGTCCATGTGCCCTCCCTCTTCTCCCCATACATGCAAAATCAAATGATGAGAGTTATCTCTCATATCCACCCACATTTCATGCAACCATCTCAAACCAACACTCTACCTCATTTCCTTACATCTCCATCTCTTTTCCTCTCTCTAGAAAATCAGGAGATTTCAGCCTCCCACATCCACCATAAACGTCCTTCCATCACCACAATCCACCACATCAAGATCTACCACCACTTTGCAAGGAAACTTCAAGATCACCTCCTTCTTCATCTCTTTCCTTTGTTCTTCATTTTGTTGGTATAAATCCCACCACTCTCTCTTCAAATTTACTTGAATGATGTTTATCTATGTATTATATAGCTCATCTAACTTGAATATGTCCAAATTTAAGCTTGAAAATCGTTTTTATAAAGCAAACTTAAACATGCAATAATCTGCCTTCAAAAACACAGTTCACTAAAACGTCCATATCTCGAGTTCTAGGAAGAATTAGATAACGAAATTTTTTTTTAAAATTTGCGTATTGAAAAGATCTACAACTTTTGTGTTTTACACTTTTTCCAGATCTGTACGTATATCTGGATATAATCTGATCTTTGAGTCTGGTCTGGAAGTTTTCGAAAACCGAGTTCGGTTCCTTCACGAAATTATTTAAATATGTAAATGGACACAATAGTTTCTGTAAAAATTGTATATTAGACCAGAAACCTTGATAATCAGTGGGTAAAATTTGTGAGACTTGATTTGGATTAGAAGTGGTAGAAATTAAATGGCGAGCCAAACCGACAAAAATCGAAAATTATGAAATCTTGAAATCTTAAGTTGCATGTTAGAAACTGACACTTTGGGTGAACCCCGATACGAACCAACAAATTTTATGGACTCTATAAACTGATATAAGGGTTGGGTAAAAGTTTCGGGTCAAACCGAATAGGTTTGACCAAGTCAACAAAAACGGCTCGGTTTCTAAAAACGACAAAACTTACTATTTTTGGAAAGTGGTAACAAAAATGGGTTTAGGTGACTTAGTTAGTAACTTGGACCAAAAACTAAACTTAGAAAGTTTTCCAAATTAGAAACCGACACTTAGAACACTCAAATTGAGAAGTGACTCATAATAGACCAGGTTTGACCAACCTTAACCAGTTTGACCAGGTTTGACCAACTTTGACCAAGTTTGACCAGGTTTGACTAGGTTTGACCAACTTTGACCTACAGTTTAAGGTTTTTACGAACTAAATAATCTGTTAGCAACACACAATATGTACTAATGTATAGTATACAACAAAACAAACTTAATAATAATGTCTAAATGAATTATTATTACAAACTTTCACCAACGGGTCGTACATGTTTTTAATAAACGAACTTGAACAACTTATTTGGACATACTAGTTGATGAACTAGCCTTAGGAGGACATTAACCCTCCACCTACACGATTGGCTTAAGTGGACATTAACCCCCACTTATACAATCGCTATAGATGGTCTTACAAGACATCTACTTACACAACCTTATACGTTTAGGACGTTAAAAGGTTGCGCTTTGGACCTTGCTTGCTATTTGATTATTGCTTGCTACCTGCTTAACTCTGGTGAGTTTCATAGCCCCTTTTTCTTGTTTTTGAACTGTTTTGGGGGAGAATACAAACACAAAAACTTTTCAGATTTTACCTATGATTGTTAGAAACAGAAACAGAAACTTTTACAGATTTTTACTTATGATTGCAAAAAACAGAAACATAAACAGAAACAGAACATATACTAGTTGCATGAGTAGCAGAACTAATCCACCAATAAGACCTCAATTTCATGGTTCGTTAATTTCATAAAGCGCGAATAATTGTGAATAGATCTATTGGGATTGACAATCCCATCCGAGCTGGTCGCTCCAGCTAACCCACGGGCGCATAATTATTTGAATCAGGATGTGTCCCGGATTAGACACATAGAGGCAGCAGAATTTGTTAAAGCTTCGAATACATGAGCTCATGGCAATAGTAAACAGGACTATAGTATACAATACTATAGTATACAGAATCTTTATTATACAGAAACTTTGTTATGCAGAATTTGATTTCACACAGAAACTCTGTTATACAGAACTGGATCCATGCAGAACTTGATTTACTTAGAAACTCTATTTTTACAGATTTGGATCCATGCAGAACTTGATTTACTCAGAAACTCTATTTTTTTTTTACAGAACTCTGTTTTACAGAACTTACTTATATAGGATCACTATGATACAAAACTTATTTTACAAACAGAAAACATGGTGTTCACGTGAATACTTTACAGAACAAACCTATGAACTCACCAACTTTATGTTGACCCTTTTAGTATGTATTCTCAGGTTTGCAGACGCAGTAGGACTACCCACAGGAAACAAGATAGTATGATGCTTTTGGAAAGCATAGCTTGAGTCGCATATTTTCAAACAAGAGATTTAAATTACATTACGACATTTTGTATCAACGATTATGTATTATAAATCTATAGACTATGTTTGCGAACTTTAGAATCTTATGTAAACTTTTATTTATGGAATGTAACTTTTTCAAACGTCTCATATAGAGGTCGTTTGCTTTAATCTTTGTGCTGTGATATTTGATTTGGTCGTAGCCCCCTTGACACCTCCTACTTCCGCTGCTACGTGTTTTGGGGGTGCGACAAAAATCAATAAAAATGATATTGGTGTACGAAAAGTACACTCTTGGTGTCGGTCAAAAAGCAAAGAGTTGTGTTTTCGAGGAAAGGCATACCAATGTTATCGTCTGAGGTTTGTTCGGTTCATGCGGAGCCAATCATGTAAATTTTATTTTTCAGTTTTGGGCAATCCTTCTTGAAATGCCCGGGCTCATTACATTTAAAACATGTCCTTTGAGCATCAGGGTTTGTGGGAACTCTGCAGTCCCAAATTTGGTGTCCAAATCGTTGGCATCTCTAACAAGGTAGGCCACAAGAGCATTCATGGTGACGTTTACAACCGTGGCAAAATGGTTTATTCCCTGCATAACCTCGTTTTCTTTTGGGTTCGGTAGCGTAGGACCTCAAGGGTTCTGGTTTGATTGTTGGACCACGACTAGTGCTAGAATTTCCATTCCATTTTCCTTGAAGGTTTTCAGTTGCAGGTGTTCCGCGTCGAACCACCTGTGCTGTAAGTTTATGGGCCATGCGGACAGCATCGTGAATAGTAGTGGGTTTAGAGGCGGTGACGATTCCCTCAATTTGCATCGGGAGTCCTCCGATGAACCTTTCGATTCTTTTCTCCTCGGGGTTTACCATAGATGGGCAAAGCAGTGCCAATTGGTGGAAACGATTGGTATATGCGACGATGTCGTTGTCCTTTACGGTGAGGTGCCAAAGTTCGTCCTCGAGTTGTTGTAGCTCCTCAATGGGACAGTACTCGTCCTTCATTAATTGTTTCAGTCCCTCCCAAGGAAGTTTGGGAGCGGTATCGATCCCTACAGTTTGAGTGTAGGAATTCCACCATGTGAGGGCACCATCTAGAAGAGTGTAGGTAGCGTACTTAACTTTGCAGTCATTGGGGCAGTTGCAAATGTGGAATACAGATTCCATTCTCTCGATCCATCGGATTAATCCGACAGCCCCTTCAGTTCCAGTGAAATTTAATGGCTTACAGCTCAGAAATTCCTTATAGGTGCAGGGTCTTGCTAAATTTCGAGTAGCTAGAGCATCAACCACTCTTTGATCAACAATTTGGTCAAGTTCAGCTTGAGTGTATGTTTGTCGTCTAGGCAGCATGATTCTTAAACAAGAATGAAACAACAAGTATGAGATATGTATTCAAAGATTATGATTATGACAGATGCATACATAAAGAAGTATTACAACTGTATGACTTGGCAATCAATGTAGTAAACTGATAAGACTCAGAGACTACTTTAAGGTATGTGTTTGAAAGTCCTTAGACTTTTGAGTTGTCATGACGTGAATAGTTCACGTGAGTTTTTAATGTAGTCAACCAAAACCAAGTTATTGGAGTAGTCCCATGGACTTTGATGTATTATTATCATTCTGTGAATGTAGCTTTAATGAGTCAAAATGCAGTACTCAAAGTACTGAAATGAGGTAACAACGTACCGTGAAATGCAGTGCTAGAAGCACAGTAATGTTGTACTAACGTAGTATGAAGGTAGTACCGAAGTACTATGAAATGCAGCACCACGTGCCGTAATGCAGTGCCTGAGGCACCGTAATGCCGTACTCGTGTACAGTAAAATGCAGTATCAATTGTACTGTGAATGCAGCACTAAGTGCCGTGAGTGCAGCACTCGTGTGCCGTATGTATGTATGAATCATATGTTGTTCAAATGTAGCTCTAAGGCAAAAATGTGTTAGAGTTATGTAGTTTATCAAATGTAGCACAAAGGCTAAAATGTAAGTGCCAAGGTAACAAACCGGGTAGGCACTAAAGTAATGAATCGGGTGAGTACCGAGGTACTGTGAAAATCACAATGATCAGTATGTGATTGAGATGATTTATGTGGACTTAGTCATTGTGAGTGTCCTTCGCAATACTAATCCAGTGGAGACCTGTGTGGTTAAAGTTGAAATCAAAACACGCGTAAGTCGTTGTGGTTCGGTTTAACTGTTGGAAGAATATTCCAAAACATGAGTATTGTGGTTAGCCAATTTAATTGGTGGTCGTCTGCATGACGATAAGAGTGAGTGAAGATAGTACGAAAAAGTAGACATAACACGTCTTGATAATGAATTCTCATAAGATGAGAATTTTCGTTGATTTATTATAATTGAGGGAGCGATTAGTGTGGGTGTCTTTATCCCCATGGATAAAGTTTATGTCTCATTTTTTCGAGATTGAGTGATAAGTATGTTATTCATGTGTATATATAACGATATACATAAAGATAATGTCAAGACGGAATGATGAGGAAGTTGATGATGTGCCTCCTTACGAGTATATGACGATGTAGCGGAACGTGTTGTAAATGATTACGGGTATATATATAAATAGAGTAATGGTAATAGATGAGAACAGTCTCATTCTTTGATATTGAATAATGTTGTAGTGGCCATACTTGGCATTTTTGATAGCGTGTGCTTTGATGAGTGGGTTATCGAGTGAGGTCTATATATATTCAACATATATAATAACATAGAAAGCAGCACACAGATAAGGCTTATCCATATATACCTACCGTACATATAATATGAAACGCCCATAAAATTTTTTTTTTTTTTTTTATCTCAGCGGAATAATGATACTTAAAATTCGATTACATTTGGTCCCATATAAATTCAATCACAATTTGTTAAAAAGAGGTTCCTAAAGTCATAACATAAAAAGAGGTCTCTAAAGTGTTAAAATGTGAAATAAAGAGGTCTCTAAAGATCACTTAAACACTTATGCATTTTTGAATTTTACACAAATTTTACACAGCAACGCGATCCAGAAACAAGTCTTAGGATCGCGTTCATGTGTTCAAAATATTCTGTGATGAAAATACACTGACGAACGCGATCCTGACACCATAGCTGGATCGCGTTTGCTAGTTCAAAACCGAAGTTGGTGATTTTTCAAAGAGGAACGCGATCCTGGGAATACCTAGCCGGATCGCGTTCACTAGTTAAATTCCAGATCATACCATAATTCAAATTTTGTCGAAATTCAAACGTGCATAATTCATAAACCGTAAGGAATTAGATTCTAAAACTTTGCAGATACATTCAAATGATCAAAACGAAGGTTTTCCTTTTTGTACTTTTACAATTTTCACAAAAACGCAACATTTGAGCGTATGATTTATTTTCGCCCATTTTTGATACTTTTGGTTGACAACTCAAAATACAACTCACACATTATCAGCTATTGCACTTTTCGCCACTTTTCCAAAATACCCAAACAAACTTAAAGCAACTAACCAGGAGTCTATAACCTTGGTAAAGTTCATTATACACACATGGGTCACTATTGACCCATTTTGACACTTACGACCCATTTACCATTAAGTAGCATGCTAAGACTTCTATTTCACTTTCAATACATAATTTACACCAGTTGTTGACTTTTAATGTCAACTAAATCCAAAATCACATATTACATATTTCTAATGTATTTCAAAACATCTTGGGCGTATTTCACAAGTTTCATCAAAACGATAATCCAAAAGAGAAGGCTTGCACTTACAATTTGCAAACCAATCCACGCTACTCTTTCTTGATTTCCTTATCCTTTCCTTTCGAAGTATTACCTACAATACATTTGAATGATACAGAGTAAGCATAAAATGCCTAGTGAATACCTAGGAAATCAATTAAGCAATACAATCACAAATAAAGCTATTACACTATCAAATAATAAATACAAATAGCAATAGATACCAATTGGATCCGCGGCCCATAAGATACAATTGTGCAATGCACATATTTCGTATTAGTTATTATTTCGTGATCATGAATCTCCACTTTATCATTCAATTACATAAACACAATAATCATAACAATAACATGATTATGTGAAATCTCTTGCTCGTAAGCAATCCGAGATCACATAACCTTCACCTAATTGATCCACAATGTACTCACCTTAATCTTGGATGATGAATTCACTTAGCAAGATTATAATTATTCCAATCCTTTATCACCTATACATATGATACATAATAACACATTTAGATTCTAAAATTCATTACAACTAGTTAGTAAGTCACAATTCTTTCTCCCCCACTTTGATTAGTCTAAGTAATTCATAATTCAAAGCTCTCAACTAATTGATTTCTTATTAGCATAACTTATTAATACTTCTATCAACATAGTTAACTACTCCCTAGTTTGATTAACTCAATTCTAAGCAATTTTAGCAAAACCTCATGATTTCATCAAGAACTCAAATGATGAATTCTTTATTTTCCTGAATTGAAATGATTTCTATTAGTGATATTCATGATAATAATCACTAACTTAATCAATTCCATGCCCTAATTTCGAATTAAAGTACCAATTATTGATAACCCATCAAAACCCCATTTCCTAGGTTAAGAATTCATAAGAAATACTTACAAGAGATTGCAGATAACAATAGAGATGATGATACAGGTGATGACTTGAAGATTTCTAGCTTGAAACGAATTAAAATTTGAAGAAGTGAAGATGGATTGAAGATGGTGATTTTTGGTTCCTCACGTATGAAAGTCTGGAAAGTTTAAGAAGAATTAAGAATTATGTACGTATATTACATATTTATCCAATTCTTTTATTTAATTTACAGTACAGAACTAAAGAATTCGAATGCGTTTTATATTACATCTTCTTATTTAATTAATATTATTTCATAAGATGTATATTTCTGGATACACTAAAATAATACCTCGAATATTGGGGTGTTACAAGTCTCCCCCACTTATTCTGTTCGTGTCCTCACGAACCATTCTTGATGTACTGCAGGGTAGTACACCATCATCCACTCTTCAGGTTCCCAAGTAAATTCAGAACCTTTACGATGTCGCCATTGAACTTTGACAATAGAAACCGTTTTATTTCTTAATTGTTTAACCTTTTGATCCAGAATCTTGACAGGTTCTTCTATATAATTCAACTTTTCATTTATTTGGATTTCAGGAAGAGGTACATAAGAAGCTTCGTCAACAAGGCATTTTCGAAGCTGTGACACATGAAATGTATCATGAATACCACCAAGCTCATCCGGTAATTGTAACCGATAAGCTACACGACCAACACGATCAAGTATTTCAAAAGGTCCAATATATCTTGGACTTAGTTTTCCTCTTTTCTGAAATCGAATGATACCTTTCCAAGGAGAAACTTTTAACATCACTTTATCACCCACTCGGAATTCAATTGGTCGTCTGCGTTTATCAGCATAAGATTTCTGTCGGTCTTGAGCCATTTTTAGCCTTTCACGGATTTGATCAATCTTTTCAGTAGTCATTTGAACTACATCAGTACTGCCTAGCTCACGTTGACCGACTTCTCCCCAACAAATGGGAGTACGACACTTTCGACCATAAAGCATTTGATATGGTGGCATCTTTATGGAAGAATGATAACTATTGTTATATGAAAATTCCACCAATGGGAGATGAGAATCCCAGCTACCACCAAAGTCAATGACACATGCTCGCAGCATATCTTCTAGAGTTTGAATAGTACGTTCACTTTGTCCATCCGTTTGAGGATGAAAAGCCGTACTAATATGTAGTTGAGTATCCAAATCTTCTTGAAATTTCTTCCAGAATCGAGAGGTAAAACGAGTATCCCTATCAGAAACAATAGAAATTGGTACTCCATGGCGAGCAACAACTTCACGAATATAGATTTCTGCTAATACTTCAGAGGATGATGCTTCCTTGATAGGTATGAAAAGAGCACTTTTTGTTAATCGGTCCACAATCACCCAAATGGCATCATGCTGGCGAGGAGTTCTCGGCAGCTTTGTAACAAAATCCATGGTGATGTGTTCCCATTTCCAAACTGGAATATCCAATGGTTGGAGTTTTCCATATGGTTGTTGATGCTCAGCTTTTACTTGAAGACAAGTGAGACAATTTTGGACGTATTTAATGATATCACGTTTCATGCCAGGCCACCAATAATCACATTTCAAATCACGATACATTTTGGTGGCACCTGGATGAACAGAATATTTCGATTTATGAGCTTCATCCAATAACAATTTCTTCACATCACTCGTTACTGGTATCCAGATTCTACCATAACGAGTTCTCAATCCTCGAGAATCTTCAATTAATTCAGAAAGTTGACCCTTTAAGCGTTGCTTTTTCAGGTCATTAGAAGATAATGCATCAATTTGAGCAGTTTTTATAGAACCAAGCAGTTGAGGAAACACAATCATGCTAAGAGATTTCACTGAAATAATATAATGAACAGCCTTTCGGCTAAGAGCATCCGCGACGACATTAGCCTTACCAGGGTGGTAAAGAATGTCACAATCGTAATCTTTGACCAGATCAAGCCACCTTCTTTGTCTATTATTCAAATCTCGCTGATCAAAGAAATATTTCAAGCTTTTGTGGTCAGTATAAATGGTAGACTTGACTCCATATAGATAATGTCGCCAAATCTTCAATGCAAAGACCACAGCTGCTAATTCAAGATCGTGAGTAGGATAGTTTTGTTCATGAGATTTAAGTTGACGCGAAGCATAAGCTATAACCTTCCCACGTTGCATTAATACACAGCCCAAGCCAAGCTTAGAAGCATCACAATAAACCACCATATCCTCATTACCTTCCGGTAACACAAGGATAGGAGCCTGACTGAGCTTTTCTTTCAACACTTGAAATGCTTTAGATTGTTCTTCACCCCACTTCCAAGATACGCTCTTTCGAGTCAATTGAGTCAACGGGGTAGCAATCTTAGAAAAATCTTGAATGAAACGACGATAGTAACCCGCAAGACCAAGAAAACTTCTGACCTCAGTGGGGCTCGAAGGAGGATCCCACTTAAGAATTGCAGCAACTTTAGATGGATCAACTTGAATACCATGGACATTAATCACATGTCCAAGAAACTGGACTTCACGCAACCAGAATTCACACTTGGAAAATTTAGCGTAAAGCTTTTCACGTCGAAGCATTTCAAGCACTTGCCTTAGATGAATTGAATGATCACTCTTACTTTTAGAGTAAATGAGAATGTCATCAATAAAAACAATCACAAATTTATCCAGCATAGGACGACATACACGATTCATCAAGTCCATAAATGCAGCTGGAGCATTGGTTAAACCGAATGGCATGACAACAAATTCATAGTGACCATAACGAGTTCGAAAAGCAGTTTTAGAGATGTCATCTTCCTTTACCTTTAACTGATGGTAACCAGACCGGAGATCGATTTTTGAGAAGAAACTGGCACCTTGAAGTTGATCGAATAAATCATCGATTCGAGGTAAAGGGTAACGATTCTTAATGGTCACTTTGTTCAATTCCCGATAATCGATACACATTCTTAAAGATCCATCTTTCTTTTTAACGAATAACACTGGAGCTCCCCATGGCGAACTGCTAGGACGAATAAAGCCCTTATCAAGGAGTTCCTGCAGTTGATTCATCATCTCTTGCATTTCGGTCGGAGCTAACCGATATGGGGTTTTAGCAATTGGAACGGCTCCAGGATTTAAATCAATTCTAAATTCAACTTGTCAATCAGGTGGAAGACCAGGGAGTTCATCAGGAAATACATCCGGGAATTCATTGACAACAGGGATATCAGAAAGAACAGCAACAGATTTAGAGTTATCAATCACGTGTGCCAAAAAGGCTCGACACCCATGTGATAAAAATCTTTTAGCTCGTGCATATGTGCATACAGGAATAGTTCGATTGATACGTTCGCCATAAACAGTTATATCCTGTCCGCTAGGTGCTTTCAGGAAAATAACTTTTTCATGACAATTGATTACACATTTATTTCGTCCTAACCAATCCATTCCTATTACTATGTTGAACTCCCCCATTTGCATTGGGATTAGATCAACATTAAATTTCTCACTTCCTATTTCAATGATACATCCCTTATACACATCAGAAACTATTACTAGCTTATTATCAGCTATTTCAACTTCTAAGGGATGATCAAGTTTAGATACAGAAATATTTAAACATTTACAAAACGAAAGTGATACAAAAGATCTGGAAGCCCCAGAATCAAACAAAACATGGGCAGGTATAGAATTTATAATAAAGGTACCTGTCACCACATCATGTGATTCCTTAGCCTCCTCCGCTGTAATTTGAAAAGCACGGGGTTTGGCCCCCGATCCGGCAGTTGTCCCTTTCTTCTCAGAATCTTTTCTTTGTTGTTGCTTTCTCTGTTCTTCTTTCTTGACGGGACAATCAGCCTGAATATGATCGCTTTTGAAACAGGTGTAACATAAACGGAAAGGACTAGGGCAATCCGGTGCATTGTGTCCAGGCCTCCCACACTTGAAACATTTACAATCCCCAAGATGTCTTTTTCCACATTTATCACATAATGGCCATTCACGAGTACGGGGTTGAGAAAACTGTTGTTGTAATTGAGATTTTTGTGAGGATTGTTGTGATGGTGATTTCGAATCAGTTCTGGTTTTCTTAAACGATGATGATTGAGATGGAGCAGATTGCTCATCTTTTCTTTTACTAGCATATTCAGCACGCTTAGCTAGTAAATCTTTTTCTCTTACTAAGGCTCGATTCAATATCATTGGAATATCCTTATAAAATGACTGATCAATAGATTCACGGATTTCAAGATTCAAATGACGATAGAAATGATCAGTCAACAACTTCTCATTAGAAGTGTACTCCGGACAGAAACGAGATTTTTCATGGAAGGATTTGGAATATTCAGCTACAGACATCCTTCCTTGATTAATCGCAAGAAATTCACCCTTTAATTTTTCTAGTTCAGCTGGTGGTGAAAATTCACTTTTGAATAATTCTTTAAACTTGTCCCAAGAAAATTGAGATGCTGTTTCAAATCCATAGGTGTCAATCTTTGAATTCCACCATTCGTGAGCATCACCTTTGAGTTGGTGAGCAGCAAACAGCACTCTCAAATTATCAGGACATTTAGATAACAGAAACGTTTCCTCCATTCTACTCAACCACCTAAGACTAGCAACAGGATTCAATTCACCTTCAAATTCAGGCGGTTTACAACCGGAAAACTTTTTGAAATCATAGCTTTCTGTCGACCCTTGAGCAGTCAAGAGTCCCGTAGTTGGTGGAGGATTCGTCAGAATAGGGTGTTGTTGTTCAAATTCTTTTAACTTATCGGTTAATACTTGATTGACTTTAGAAGTCACAATATTATCTACTTCAGAGATTACAGTTGGGCCGAATTCTTTAAGGGCTTGCCCGATAATTTTCCTAATCACTGCTTCATCCTCAGGGTTTAGACTTCTATCACCTGCATTCTCTTCATGTTGAGGAGAATTTCCCTGAGGATTCTGATCACCTTGATTTATTGATTCCATTTACTACAGGGATTAATAATTTAATTAACAGATTCCAAATTTCGTATAATAATAGAAATTAAAGCAATCCTATACAACCATTAAGAACAACCATTCACCAAAGCCATATTACATTCAAGGGTCTTGAATCACCCATGTGCACTAGTATAATACAACTGCGTTGGCCAGACGTAGACATATTATACTAATTACGCACTTCTATTCATTCCTCTTGAACGTATTTAAGCAAGGCAACAATCATTCTTAAGATTCCACATCAATTCACAAAACAAGATTCTATCACAATACAATTATCAACATAATCATAGATTCGAAATAGTTTAAGATTATGCAATCCTAATGTGGATTACGTAATTCTCTTAAACTATCGCTCTGATACCAACTTGAAACGCCCATAAAATTTTTTTTTTTTTTTTTATCTCAGCGGAATAATGATACTTAAAATTCGATTACATTTGGTCCCATATAAATTCAATCACAATTTGTTAAAAAGAGGTTCCTAAAGTCATAACATAAAAAGAGGTCTCTAAAGTGTTAAAATGTGAAATAAAGAGGTCTCTAAAGATCACTTAAACACTTACGCATTTTTGAATTTTACACAAATTTTACACAGCAACGCGATCCAGAAACAAGTCTTAGGATCGCGTTCATGTGTTCAAAATATTCTGTGATGAAAATACACTGACGAACGCGATCCTGACACCATAGCTGGATCGCGTTTGCTAGTTCAAAACCGAAGTTGGTGATTTTTCAAAGAGGAACGCGATCCTGGGAATACCTAGCCGGATCGCGTTCACTAGTTAAATTCCAGATCATACCATAATTCAAATTTTGTCGAAATTCAAACGTGCATAATTCATAAACCGTAAGGAATTAGATTCTAAAACTTTGCAGATACATTCAAATGATCAAAACGAAGGTTTCCCTTTTTGTACTTTTACAATTTTCACAAAAACGCAACATTTGAGCGTATGATTTATTTTCGCCCATTTTTGATACTTTTGGTTGACAACTCAAAATACAACTCACACATTATCAGTTATTGCACTTTTCGCCACTTTTCCAAAATACCCAAACAAACTTAAAGCAACTAACCAGGAGTCTATAACCTTGGTAAAGTTCATTATACACACATGGGTCACTATTGACCCATTTTGACACTTACGACCCATTTACCATTAAGTAGCATGCTAAGACTTCTATTTCACTTTCAATACATAATTTACACCAGTTGTTGACTTTTAATGTCAACTAAATCCAAAATCACATATTACATATTTCTAATGTATTTCAAAACATCTTGGGCGTATTTCACAAGTTTCATCAAAACGATAATCCAAAAGAGAAGGCTTGCACTTACAATTTGCAAACCAATCCACGCTACTCTTTTTTGATTTCCTTATCCTTTCCTTTCGAAGTATTACCTACAATACATTTGAATGATACAGAGTAAGCATAAAATGCCTAGTGAATACCTAGGAAATCAATTAAGCAATACAATCACAAATAAAGCTATTACACTATCAAATAATAAATACAAATAGCAATAGATACCAATTGGATCCGCGGCCCATAAGATACAATTGTGCAATGCACATATTTCGTATTAGTTATTATTTCGTGATCATGAATCTCCACTTTATCATTCAATTACATAAACACAATAATCATAACAATAACATGATTATGTGAAATCTCTTGCTCGTAAGCAATCCGAGATCACATAACCTTCACCTAATTGATCCACAATGTACTCACCTTAATCTTGGATGATGAATTCACTTAGCAAGATTATAATTATTCCAATCCTTTATCACCTATACATATGATACATAATAACACATTTAGATTCTAAAATTCATTACAACTAGTTAGTAAGTCACAATTCTTTCTCCCCCACTTTGATTAGTCTAAGTAATTCATAATTCAAAGCTCTCAACTAATTGATTTCTTATTAGCATAACTTATTAATACTTCTATCAACATAGTTAACTACTCCCTAGTTTGATTAACTCAATTCTAAGCAATTTTAGCAAAACCTCATGATTTCATCAAGAACTCAAATGATGAATTCTTTATTTTCCTGAATTGAAATGATTTCTATTAGTGATATTCATGATAATAATCACTAACTTAATCAATTCCATGCCCTAATTTCGAATTAAAGTACCAATTATTGATAACCCATCAAAACCCCATTTCCTAGGTTAAGAATTCATAAGAAATACTTACAAGAGATTGCAGATAACAATAGAGATGATGATACAGGTGATGACTTGAAGATTTCTAGCTTGAAACGAATTAAAATTTGAAGAAGTGAAGATGGATTGAAGATGGCGATTTTTGGTTCCTCACGTATGAAAGTCTGGAAAGTTTAAGAAGAATTAAGAATTATGTACGTATATTACATATTTATCCAATTCTTTTATTTAATTTACAGTACAGAACTAAAGAATTCGAATGCGTTTTATATTACATCTTCTTATTTAATTAATATTATTTCATAAGATGTATATTTCTGGATACACTAAAATAATACCTCGAATATTGGGGTGTTACATAATAGCCTAGAGTGTCTAGCACAGAACAATCAGAGTCAGCTATTGCATTCCTGTTTAAATATAACCCCTTCCAGATCTCACACCATCTTCATTTAATTGTACATAACTGGCCAGGCTATGTTAAATTAAACTTGTATGATGAAATCACTGAACCGGTCATACCTAGTAGGAAATACAGCCTAACGGTCATAGTCTAGGCCCACTAAATGCAACCTAGTTCACTATAACCTTAGGCTCTGATACCAATCTGTAACACCCCAAAATTTCGGGTTGCGGAAGCGGTCGGGTCGGGTGTTACCAAATCAAATATCACAAGCACAAAGGTACATAATGAACGACTCTAAATGAGACGTTGAAAATACATTACATTAAAGTAATAAGTTTATACAAAAGTAGTTGGAGTTCGCCAATGATTCTTAGAGATTTCAATACATGACTAATAATACAAAAATAATGCAAAAAAATCTCCAGCTAAGTGTATGCATGCGACTCGAGCTAGGATCCTGACGGGTCGATCCTACTAAAGCAAAGATACCTGAAAATGCATACTAAAATGGTCAGCTATAAAGCTGGTGAGTACATAGGTTTAGATAAACAATTTGTAATGTTATAAAACATTATAAATTTCAAAGATAGTTTGTAAATCATATGTTGAGTTTATATTGTTAAGCAATGATTGCTCCCCTGAGCAATATCGTGAGCCATAAAGTAAACCTACAGTTCTAAGCCAGTAGGGTACTAATAATGATAACCTAAGAACAAGTATAAACTCAAATAAGGTCTAATGAGACGAGAAATGAACTCGTGATTAACTAATAAGAGCAAGTATTAACCTTACATTAATACTAATGATGGCGAGTAATCACCCGCATTTATTTAGATAATGACGAGTGTAAACTCGTATTGATTTTAATGAGGATGAGTGCCAACTCGTAGATATGATGACGAGAATTAACTCGTATTGATAAATGAGGTGTATCACAACTTGTGATAGCGATTTGTATCACCCACCGTGATATCGTTTTGTACGACCAACCGTGGTATCGTTTGTACCACCAGCCGTGGTATCGTTTTGTACCATCCAAGATGATAGCGATCAATGATTCATGTAAACATGTATGCATAGAGATATCGGCTGTATCAAGACAGGTCCGAATGGAGAGTCATGGTTGTATATGTGTATGTATACAATATACATATATAAATTTAGATAGCACCAAGTGCTTGAGGTAGTATATATGTAAGTAGATATATATATACACCTAGTTTACAAATACAACACACAGGGTGTTATTGATTATGATTTAATAACGAAATAAAATAGGTACTTAGGTTGTACCTATGATTGTCATGTAATATATGAGAATAATTTAGTGTATTTAAGTATGTACAATCATCCCTTAGATATTGAGTGTAGTATAAAGAGCCTAGGTATGAATAATCATCACCTAGTTGACTGAAAACAGTATAAAGCATTATACTAATGAATACTATTATAGTATACTCATAGCCTTTAGCCTAGCAAGTACATTGAGTTAATTGGGTGATGTTCACTTAAGTACTAGCCTAAGCCTGGTAACCGTGGAACATAAGTGTAGGGAAAAGCTACGGTCCCTAAAGCAATCATAAGTGTACTCAACACACTTAATTATAAATTAAGAAAAGTTATTGATGTGAAAATATAATGTTTATGTCACATATGTCCAGTAAATGGTTTGTATTCATTAAACAATGAAATGATTTAATTGAGTATGCATTCTCCCCCAAAATATATAAAACAGTTAAAAGGTAGGGCTATGAACTCACCTGAGAAGTTAACGATCCTAAAGCAAGTTTATGATCCGAATATGAAATCTCCTAGTGTCCTAACACGCGAGATTTATAAATGAGTCAATAGATATCTACATAAATCATCCATATTATATTTACCCAATAAATTATGCCCAAAGTATTCAATAAGTGTATAAATTTAGAGTTTGTAAATTGTGTACGGTCCGTTGTTAACAATTTTGTGATAATGATTTAAAGATTGTCACTATTCTAGTTTCGTTGAACACTTAACAAAAGTATATATATATATATATATATATATATATATATATATATATATATATATATATATATAAAAGTTTGCATGTCCAAGTGGTATTGTATCCATCATATTTACTCGTTACCAAATCAATATTTAGTAAATGTTATGTTTTGAAATTAGTCGATGGCTTGTGACTCCAAAGTTATGTCAAATTTTATAATAGTTTTTATTATAAACAATACCCGCTTGGTTCACAAATCACACTTGTCCGGGTCAAGGTTCACACACGTAAGGGTCAGAGTAAAATCAAGTTAAATCCACCGGATCAACAAATAAAGCAGTGAATCTGCCGGATCAAGGGTGAATCCGCCAGATCATAACATGAGCAACCGAGTCATTCTTCGTTTTTACAATGTATCCGCCGGATACATAATGTATCCGCCGGATTCCGATGAGTTTCAGGTCTGTTCGAGCACCACAATTCACAAAACGAGTTTTAATCCCAATCTTGGACATAATAATTGAATGCTTTGATATTGGGCGTATATGATACACGTATTGAAAGTTTAAATTGGGCGTGAAAATTTGACCCTTTTTGTTCGGGTGTCACAAATCATCACTAAAATCACCACCATCTTGAAGATCAAGAAGAAGCTAAACTCAAGATCAACATCATCATCATCCTCTCTTGTTCTTCTTCATCATTCTTTGTGAGAATCACTAACTCCCTCACTTACTTTACTTATTTACTACTGATTATGATGTTATAATGTTCATCTATCATGATTATGTCCAAATATCATACTAAAAATCGTTTTTATAACACATACAAGAACATGCAGAATCTGTCTCATAAAATGCAGTTTACAAAAATATTCGTATAAAATCGAATTTTGAGAGTTAGAAGATGATTTTTTTTTTTAAATTTGCGTCTTGAAAATATCTACAACTTTCGTGTTTTGCACTTTTTCCAGAAACGTACTCATTTCTCTCTACGAACCGATTTATAGGACTGACCTGTTAGTTTTCGAGAATTGTGTTCGGAACTTTCACGGAATTTATTTAATATGTAAACGGACTTGTTAAATGCTGGAAATTTGACATGTTAGTCTAGACACTTAGTAGATCAGTTGGTAAAAGTTTTGAGGTTTGATTTGGAATAGAGATAGGCGAAATCAGTTGGCGTAATGACCCGACATAAACCGAAAACGTTGAATCTTGAAGTTTTAAGATGCGAATTTAAAACCGACACCTCGAAATAATCCCGACATGAACCGACATATTTTATAAGCTTATTTAACTGAAATGTGGGTTGGGTAAAAGTTTCGGGTCAAACCGAGTCGGTTTGACCAAGTCAACAAAAACGACTCGGTTTCTAAAAATGACAAAACTTACTATTTTTGGAAAGTGGTAACAAAAATGGGTTTGGATGACTTAGTTAGTAACTTGGACCAAAGACTAAACTTAGAAAGTTTCCCGAATTAGAAACCGACACTTAGAACAATTTCTGAAAATATCCTAAGTCTCAAGTAGAGACACTAACCTAGTGATGCTACATTTTGCTAGTGATGCTACATTTTGCTAGTGATGCCACATTTTCTGAAAATATCCTAAGTCTCAAGTAGAGACACTAACCTAGTGATGCTACATTTTGCTAGTGATGCTACATTTTGCTAGTGATGCTAAGTTTGACCAACCTTGACCAGTTTGACCAGGTTTGACCAGTTTGACCAGTTTGACCAGGTTTGACCAGTTTGACCAGGTTTGACCAGTTTGACCAGGTTTGACCGGTTTGACCAGGTTTGACCAGTTTGACCAGGTTTGACCAGTTTGACCAGGTTTGACCAGTTTGACCAGGTTTGACCAGGTTTGACCAGGTTTGACCAGCTTTGACCAACGAGTTGACCAACTTTGACCTACGGTTTAAGACTTATACAAACTAAAATAATTGGTTTGCAACACACCATATGTTCTAATGAATAGTTTACAGCAAAACAAACTTGATAATAATGTCTAAATGAATTATTATTACAAACTTTCACCAACAGGTCGTACACGTTTTTAATAATCGAACTTGA
The DNA here is from genome assembly GCA_949592205.1 of Helichrysum umbraculigerum. Classification (NCBI taxonomy): domain Eukaryota; kingdom Viridiplantae; phylum Streptophyta; class Magnoliopsida; order Asterales; family Asteraceae; genus Helichrysum; species Helichrysum umbraculigerum. The sequence continues at coordinate 92,686,912 of CATIUR010000002.1, read as the reverse complement.
ACAACTTATTTGAACATACTAGTTGATGAACTAGCTCTAGGTGGACATTAACCCTCCACCTACACGATTGGCTTAAGTTGACATTGACCCCCACTTATACAATCGCTATAGATGGTCTTTTGAGACATCTACTTATACCCAACCTTATACGTTTTTAGGACGTTAGAAGGTTGCACACCGGCTTGCTTGCTTATTTGATACTTACTTGCTACTTGCTAATCTAAGGTGAGTTTCATAGCCCCTTTTTACTGTTTTTCAACTGGGGTGAGAATACATACAACTGTTTTATAACTGCTCTTATGATCACAAGTAACTGTAACAACTTTTTATACGGATTGCATGAGACTTGATATAATCCACTAAAGCCCTCTACCCATCATAGTCATTAAAATTTGTGCGTGAGTATTATTGGATAGATCTATCAGGGTTTGACAAACCTCGTCCGGGCTAGTCGCTCTAGCCAACCCACGGGCGCAGTATTACTTGTGATTTAGAAGTGTATCGGATTAGTACACTTACCGGAGGCAAACAACGTTAAGCTTGACTATGAGACTCATGTAAATGGTATACTTATATTGCATTATGCAATACTTTTACTTATCGTTGAATAACGATACTTTTAACTGTCATTTTTGAATGATACAACTTGAAATCTTGTGGATCATAACTAAACGATTGTTTACAAACCTATGAACTCACCAACTTTATGTTGACCTTTTAGTATGTATTTCTCAGGTAACCCGCCGCAGTAGGAAGCTTATGGAAAGCTTAGCTCGAGTCGCATTGTTTTCAAACATCAAGAGATTAGATTGCATTTATCTGTATTTTGTATAATCAGTAATGTATTAGAAATCTCTTAACGGTTTATGCGAACTCCAGATATTTTGTAAACATTTGAATTATGGTAATGTAATGTTTTCAAACGTCTCATATAGAGGTCGTTTGCCTTAATCTTTGTGTAATGATATTTGATTTGGTCGGCGCCCCCATGACACCTCATGTTTCCGCTGCCACGTGTTTTGGGGGTGCGACAGATTGGTATCAGAGCCTAAGGTTATAGCGAACTAGGATTGCATTAGTGACCTAGACTATGACCGTTAGGTTAGTATTCCTTGTTTGATATGATTGGTTCAGCAATTGCATCATTTGAATTTAATTTAACATAGCCTGATCAACTATGTACAATTAAAGGAGAATCGATGCAATACCTGAAATGGTTATAGTGAACGAGGGTACAGTAGTAACAAAAACCGAGGATAGAACGGGACCAACCCTTATACGTGCCTATGTGCTAGGTTAATATATTTTATATGTAACCTTACGTATACTAAATTCCTTGCCACAGAAAATGGCAACCACTCCCACCGCTACGTCTTCCAACTCTGAAAACGAAGCCCAAACACTACCCGCCACTGAGGAAATCGTTACTATGTCTTCAGCACCAAACTCTCCTGAACGACTTTACTACATCACTGGCGAAGCCCGAGTGTTACGTACTCGTCCAAGGAGTACCCGATCATCTCGAGCCAACCCTTACTCAGACTCCATTTCAAATAACACACGCCGTCCCGCATACGCCCGTAGATGGGACTGGCTACCCACAACTCTCAACACTTGGAGGTTTGAGGAGAACATACAAATTCATGATGACCCATGGACATCTCTCTATACACCCAGGAACCAATACACCACACTGTACCCGTGTTAGCCGCTCGACTTCACCGCCACGAGGCAAGACTCGAAAGCTTAGAGCGGGAGGAATATGTGGTACAAACATACTGGATGAGCCAATCACACGACCGCATTGCACAACTTTTTCAAGAACAGGAGGCCGCGACGCGTACTATAGAGATGATTCACCAACAAGTAATTGATGACAGAGGCGCGGTCGACCTCCACAAGCAAGATTGGAAGAATGTGAACAACGCTCACGGGAAGCTGAAGAGTACACCCGAACACTAGAGCAACGACTAACCTTGGCTGAGGATAATGCCAGACAAGCTGGCAGACTTGCAGGAACCGTGGACCGACTTGTCACATTAATGGAACGAATAAACTTGCAGGAACCGTGGACCGACTTGTCACATTAGGGAATGTCAAGGTCATCTAATTGCACATATACCGCGTACGGTACACACCAATGTGGTCTTGAAGCGTATGTCAAGAGCAAGTTCTAATTCAGAGATGCATGCATCGGCACACACAAGAAATGAATAGTGAAGCATTAAAGATGAATGCTATTAGGCTCAAGATACCTCACTGCAAGTAGGGTTGTATGTGCTTCGTCATGCTCCCATCAGATTATCATTTCTTGCTTAAGAAATTTCTACCTTATTTTCCTTAGATTCCTAAATATAATACTCATATTTGAAAATAGCTCCTCTCAAAAGATATTATGACTAAAAATTAGCAGAGTTAATCCGGTGATTAGGCTCATACTTTTTAATTTTCTTGAAAAATTTTGAAAAATTTGAGGAACATTTTCTGAGTTTGCTATTTTGGACATTAAAGATCATTAAAAACTAACCAAGGTATTCTATACCTGCTATCCCACACTTATAGGAACATTGTCCCTAATGTTCTCTTGAGTTGAGATTTACTGAAAGTAAAATCCCACACTTAGAGTTTGAACATGTAAGAAAATGTTTCTCAAGTGTTTGTTTTGGGCTGGAATCCCACACTTAGTAATAAGCTTAGGATAGAGTATAGATTACATAACAAACTTAACAAAGCAAATAATATACAGAATCATAAACAAAAGAGGGTAAAGGGTTAAGACACTCCCCAGATAGCGAGCTGCAATGAAACTGAGAGTCTGAATTTGCTGAAAAGAGATGTTGCCAGGATCCTTTTCTGCATCCATGAAGATTGGGTCGGCTTCAAGCGTCTTGCTATTGGTTTCATTCATTCATTATTCTCTTTGTGAATTAATCTCATAAGTGTGAACACGTTGGTCGTACCCTTTTTACAAACTCAATATTTTTGTAAATGAAAAGATAAATCACTGTCTCAGAATTTAAAAAGATGTTTTCTACTACAAATCAGTTTTATAAAACATATGTTTTTAAACGAGTTCGAGCATAATGCATAAAAGTAGTATGCAAGTACCTCAAATGCTCGAAACACATGAATTATCAGTTTTTCAAAGTGATTTCCTATTTTCTAAGACGAGTAGTTCATTTGCAAATGAGTTGTAATATCAGAAGGTTTTTATAAATCATTTAGGTACGACCAAGTGTTAAGGATAGTCAGAGATCTTCTTCACTTATTGACACGTTTCTCTCTACACGTCTTATTCCACGGGTTGCCTCCCGAGAAGCGCTGCTGTTAGAGTCGAGAGCTCGACTTTACACCTCCGAGATTAGGTGTACGGGAAGGAGCTCCCAGGGCGAGTGATGGTGACATTATGTGCCCTGGGTTGTGGGAAAGAGTATCACGGAGGATAGATCCTTTGGAAGTGGCATGCCATGGTTGAGATTAGATCTAGCGGTTCCATGGTATCCACTTTGAAGTTTTGAAGTTGTTCTGAGGCTGCTCTAGAAAGACTTAGTAATCCTTGCGTGATGTAATCAACTGCTTTAGTGATTGGCCCATTGGGATCAATCTGCGTTGTGTTTCTTATCTTGATCACTTCCCTACTCGGATACCTAAGTCTGAAGGAGTCCATAAATTCTAGTAACTTCAACTTCAGATCTTCGAATTCTTCACTATGAGGATCTCCTTCGAATACAGTTGTAGCCTTGCACAAGCCTTTGATTAGCTGGTGCTGATGCAGGGTGAAAGGAAAGCCAAAGTTTTTGAAAATATGAATCATTTTGTTGAATATCTCACGATATCCAGCCTGGAGGATATACTATGTTTTCTCGGCGTCTTCTGCATTCAATATCTCGTGTAATCGAGTTATCACAAAAGTGACAACATCGAGTAGAGACATATTTTTAACAATGAGGGGGTGATTACGCCTGCTTTCGTCCCTTATGATGTACCTAAGCTCCTCGATTATCAATTTAATATGATGTTCTAGAGTAGACTTGATAAATCGATTGCTTTCTTTTGTACTCAAGTGATCTTTCTCAGCTAGTAAGTCAAGGAATTCCTGTAGATTCCTCATCGCCATGAAGTCGGTAGCATCTTCAATATTTCTTCTGATAGCACCCAACTTCTCCCTCTGTTTTGATGAATAAGGAAACGCAGAGCCCATGAGAACATCATACACCTTGCGGTATATTTGTCTCCGTTCAATGTAGAAGAGTAGTTCATTCGCGTTGTTCCTTTCTTTCTTGAGCTGAGATTTGAGTGCATCTGCAAATACTCTGATGCAATGCTTAAGGTAGAGCGGATCTTGGGTTCCTTTGCTAGTGAGATAGATAGTGGATGCTGCCTCAATAACCGCTATTAGCCATCTTTGATGCATAGAGTAATCATTGGTAGAATTTCTAATAGCTGCTATTATGATGTGAGGGTCACCATCATATTTGTCTATCACGGAAATCATTTGCTCATGAGTAGAGACGATTGGGATGCAGATGATTTCTTGAGATAGTGCTTGTGAATCAGGCAGTTCTAGAGAATCAAGAAGATGAATATCCACTTTGGCAAGAGGCTTCTTTTCTTCTTTCATCTCTTCTTCCTGCTTGGCTGCTGGTTCAGAGATCTCATCATCTGATGTGTCTTGGCTAATATAGACCGTATATAGCTCACTATTCTCCATCGGAACACAATCGTTCTTATCGGTCTTGAATGTGATGCTTTCTCCGTGAGCGCGTAAGCTGATCGTCTGAGAGTGCACATCGATAACTGCTCTGGCAGTGTTCATAAAAGGTCTACCTAGGATTATTGGGATGTTTATATCTTCCTGAATTTCCATTACCACAAAATCAGTTGGGAAAAAGAACTTGTCGACTTTAACCATGATGTTCGCAGCTATTCCCTTAGGATATCTAATAGATTGGTCAGCTAGCTGGACACTCATTTTAGTGGGTTTAAGGTCTCCTAATTCTAGTCTTTTAAATAATGAATGTGGCATTAGGTTAATACTTGCTCCTAGATCGGCCAGAGAGCGAATATCACCAGATTGGTTGATAGAGCAGGGAAGGGTAAAACGTCCGGTGTCTCCTAGTTTTTCCGGTAGACGATTTTGAAGGATAGCTGAACATTCAGCAGTTAGCGGGACATTAGGTACTTTGGGTACCTTGTCTTTGTTTGAGATAAGTCTCCTAACATATTTAGCATACTTGAAAGCTTTGATTTCATTAGGTTGTTGCTTGAGACGTCCTGGAAATGGTAAGCTTTCCTTTTTAGGCTTTGGAGAAGACTTTTTCTCAACTGTCTGTATGACAGGAGGTTGTTCTTTCACCGGAGAAAGAACTGAAGGTTGGCTCGGTGCCACCTTGGAGTCTTGGTTGGTTACGTGGTTGGCTTCCTCAGTATATGGGTTATGAAATGTGTTACTAGGTAGACTACCCTGTGGTCTAGTGTCGATACGTTCTGCTAGTCGACCTACTTGGGTTACAAGAGTGTTTAGTGAAGTTAGTTGATCTCTTAGGAAGAGATCAACCTGGTCTTATCTAGCCGTAATCGTTTGGATGATTTGTATGAGGGTGTCGTCTGGACTAGTAATTGGCCTAGTGGGTTCAGAAGATTGGGCCATCTCAGGTGTGGTTCCGGGCAGTAATGGTGGTTGGTGGTAGGTTGGGTATTGGAATTGGTTGGGTGGTTGAATTGGTGGGTATTGGTTGGCTCGAGGAGGAGAGGTTTGAGTATAATCAGGTGGACGTGGGTGAGTTCGGAACTGGTCATAGTAGGCTGTGTCATCAACAGGGTTCGTAGCTTGTGGATTGGTACAGTTCTAACATGACTGAATATGGTAGACCTGTTGAGGAGGTTTCTTCAGTTTTCCTATTTCCTCGGCTAGCGTTCCGATGTGTTCTGTCAGAGATTTGATCGCCTCAGTTTGCACGGGATTGGGAAGGGCAAGCGGTGCCGATGATGAGGAATGTTCATCAGTGTTCCAATCGTTGTGATTCATGGTCATGCTCTCAAGCAGATTCCAGGCTTCGCAATCCGTGCAACGCGTGAAGTTTCCTCGAGCAGCGGCATCGAGCATTGGCTTGTGGTGCGGTGCGAGACCATTGTAAAACGTGCACAACTGAGTTGATCGTTCGATTTGGTGGTTTAGACATCTTCTAAGAAACCTCTTAAATCTTTCCCATGCACTAAAGATTGATTCATCATGAAACTGTTGGAAGTTCAAGATGTCTTTCTTTAACTTAATTCGTTTGGATGGGGGAAAGTACTTTGTTAAGAACGTATCTTCCATTTCCGCCCATGAGGAGATAGAGTTGGTTTCTACTTCCTCGAACCAAGTCTGTGCGTGATGAGAAAGAGAGTAGGGGAACATATATAAGCGGATTGTATCTTGCTCAACCCCATTTTGCTTGAAAGAGTCGGATAGGGTGAAAAATTTATTGAGGTGGGAGTAGGGGTCATCGTTCGGTAGTCCGTTGAATTGGCAGCGATTCAGGATCAGCTGCACTACATCGTGCTTGAGTTCGAATGATGCTCCTTTAGTCTCCGGGTAGCGTATGGGTCCACCTCGAACTTCTATCGAGGGTTTGTTGCTATCAGCGAGAGTGATGCGTGCGGTGGTTGTAGGATTGTGGGAAGATGAGCGCTTTTCTTGTCGGATGGGTAAGATGTCATCTTCAGGATAGGGGAAAGGAAGGGTTGAAAGAATTTTTAGTGGTTTAAGAAGAGAGAACCATCCTAAAGGTTCACTAGAAAGAAAGTTCATCATGACGTCTCTGAGTCTTACAGTTGATTCCCCGGCAGCGGCGCCAAAAACTTGACGCGCCACCAGCGGTCGGTTAGGAATTAACCTGTCGTTGCACCGACTACTGGCGACGTGTCAGTGGAGTTTTAAATTTGTAAAATGCTGGGGCCTAAGTTTACTAGTGCTATGTCACCTAAAGATGTATAGCAGCAAGTATGACCTAGGGTCGTTCTTCAAAACCAACGGTATTGTGAAACAGAGAAATCAAGATGTCCGAATCTAGCTAGTGAAGGTTGTTTTGAAAGCAGTTGGAGGTTTGTTTTTGTTTGTTTTCTAAATTATACTACTAATTAAACTATGAGAATAAAATAAAATAAAGGGATAGCAGTCAGGATAGAGGGGGTGTTTGTTGTGACTTCGTTAGCCTTGCATTGGGATGATGTTTTAGTTTAAGTTATGAAAACGTCTTTCTAAAGATTTGTATTTTATTTGTCTTAAGTATTTGTGGTGTAAGCACTAGCACCCTACTGATTGATTGCTCAATCAGTATGTCACTGAGTAACTAGGCTATCGTGATTCTGATCGGAGGAGGCTGCTCAACTCTCAACACTGCCCTGTTACGGAACAGTGACCCTTTTCTGGAATACGAAGATTCCTGGGCGCATGCATAGAGTAACAGACCCACTAACGGTCCGACCGTTCTTAACACTACAGTGATACTCAATTGAATAAAACATTTAGGTTTAAGGCTTGGTTGGTGTTTGATTACTTTCCATCAATGGTTTTGTAGAATCCAGGGGTGATAGACAAATTTGGAATACTCGATGATTCCTCGTCTTCCTTTCTGGATTCATAAACTGAGTTTGTATTTTAGATCAGAGATTCCCCATTTATGAATTAAACCAGCCCTCACTTATATTTAACCAATAAATCCCTAGTTTATTCACAGTGTACAATACTTGTTTAAAACATCATTTCCACGGCTTCAAAACCAGACCATGTTATTTGAACACAAATATTTAATCAGAAGTTTATTCACGGTGTACAGTACGTATAAAGTATTTCCACAGATCCAAAACCAAAACACAGATAATTAATTACCCCTGATATGACGTCTTATCAAAAGGTTTTAACCACGTTTATTGGTGGAAAGGCGTTAGTTGAATATGCGGTTTAAAATCATAGATGGAACGCGTAATCACAGCACCGAGTTTTCACTTATAAAATATAATAGTTTAGAACATTAATCCACAATAGATTGTGCCCACGACTTTCATAGCTTCCACGTTCCGTACTCCACACATTAGTGATGTTTCCGGCGCTATACAAATGAAAGCCGTATAACGTTACTTCCGTTGTTTCATAATGACATCATCCCAATTAACGACTAACTACATCACAACAAACACACAATATAACTACTCACTACGCATAATAACAGGTCCTAAATCTAGCATAATAACAATAACAATCATCATTATAATAGAGAGAGAGTACAAGTAGAACCTCCGCAATATCTTCGACAATATTACAAATGAGCCCCTGAACTATTCCCTACGCTATTACAAAAGTAGTCCCTCCGTTAGTCCCAGTTAAATATTAACTGAGAACTAACTGATGCTAACCCTAATTCTAGAGAGAGAAAAAGAAGAAAGAGAGAGTAGAGAGAGAGAGAGAGTGTGTGAGAGAGAAAGTGAGAGTGAGGAAATGAGTGGAATGAAGAATGGTGTGTGAAAATGTGGAGAGGTGACCCTCTATTTATAGGCAAAGCTCCAAATCAGTCGTACAAGTCGCGAAGCACCAACATACAAGCAAACGAAGCACAAACGGGCAGCATATGGGGCATGATGGGCCGTATACGTCCTTCATAGGGCCGTATACGGTGTTTCTAGGGCCGTATACGGTCTTGGTAGGGCCGTATACGGTGTCCAGGGCCGTATACGGTCTCCGTCTGATTTCGTTCGTTACTTAAAACGCCCGTATCTCCTTCGTTACACGTTCGTTTGACCTGATTCTTTTGCGCACGATCTCGTAATTCCGTTACGCTTCTAATGGTGCTAATTTCACAGAAATTGGATGTGTATATCTCAGGCATATCCGGAATGACTTTAACGATCTGTAGAAGCCGTATCTCCACCGTTCTTTACCCAATTTGCATGATTCTTGATTCTCCCGTCTCGTTTTTACCTGTTACATCATACCATAATGTTAGAATGTGCTTATCATAAGGTAAATGAGGGTGTGAGAATTGGTCATTGTTTATTCGCTCTGTTTTGCTCGTTATTTGGACGTTTTTAATGATTTTTGTAGAAACGCCTATATTTGGAGCACTTTAGTGAATTTTAGTAAATAATGATTGTTTTGGAATGTTTTCACTAAAGATGTGCCCAAAAAGTTTGGAATATCGTACTTAAAAACATGACTTTTTGCGTCACATCACCGGCCACCGTTCGATCTAATACTTTTACCCAACCCATTATTGGACATTTTAAGCATATATGAACCATAAAAACGTAAAAATGAGTAAAAACGGAGAGTTTCGGGTTTTTGTTGGAAACTTACAAAGTGGCGAAACGAAATTCCGGAAAAATAGAAGTGTAGATCGTGTCGAGGTGATGCTTTTATTCCAAAGGAGTAAGCCGATTGGATGCCGTTTGATAGTGTTATTTTAAGATTTTAGATGATGGTGGTGTTTTGTTGTTATAAAGAAAAAGAAGAGAAGAAAGAGAAAGGAAAGAAAGAAATGAGGAAAAGAGGGAGGGGATGTGGAAGTGTCGGTGAAAGCCTCACTTTCAGTTCCCATAAATTTGCGCTCCGTGTGGTGTTTGCTCTCCCGATTAATTAAGCGTTAATTGATTATTTACTCATTTAAATATAAGTTTTTACCTTACGAAAATTTATTAAATATTTTAGTTGGAGTATTTTAGTCACGAAGTATAGAACATGATTTAATTTGTTTAGTTTTTGGTTGCGCGTTTAATAATTTAAACGTGTAGACGCTAATTCGTACGACGTGAAATGATTACGAAATATTATCAAAATAATATTTTAGATATATTGTTTCGTATTAAAAAATGTTATATTACTTAATGAAATTGTTCACCAGCGTCCGTATTTAATTGAATCGAATTACATTCGATTAAAACTGTGTACGATCTAATCCAATCGCGTATTCGTATATATTCACCAATATATATTTTGATACATTAATTAGCCTAACACAGAACTAATTACATGTATTAATCATAGAACTAGGCACTAAACACTAGTCCTAATTTGGCGGTTGTTACGTTCTCCCTCTGTTAAGAGAATTTCGTCCTGAAATTTAAGTCGAAGTCGCGTTCGAGGTAGAGTCAGTGAATAAGTGAGGATACTTGAGTTGCATTCGGTCCTCCCGTTCCCAAGTGAATTCCGGACCACGCCCCGAATTCCACCTGACTTTGACGATGGGAATACGACTTTGTTTGAGTTGTTTGACCTAACGGTCCATAATTTCAGTGGGTTCCTCAACGAAGTGAAGTTTGTTATCGATGAGAATCTCGTCAAGTGGTATGATAAGTGTCTCGTCAGACAGACATTTCTTTAAGTTAGAAATGTGAAAGGTAGGGTGCACGCTGCTGAGTTCGGATGGCAACTGCAGTCGATATGCCATGGGGCCAATCCGTTCGAGGATCTCAAAAGGCCCAATGTACCTGGGATTTAGTTTCCCGCCTTTGCCAAATCGGATTACGCCTTTCCAAGGCGATACCTTGAGTAGTACTCGGTCCCCAACCTGGAACTCGAGTGGTTTGCGTCTAACGTCAGCGTAACTTTTCTGACGATCACGTGCGGCTTTGAGTCGGTTTTGGATTTCTACAATTTTCTCGGTGGTTTCGTGTATGAGTTCAGGACCAGTGAGTTGACTATCTCCCACTTCAGTCCAACAGATCGGTGATCGGCACTTACGACCGTACAGTGCCTCAAAAGGTGCAGCCTTAATGCTGGCGTGATAACTGTTATTGTAGGAAAACTCACACAAGGGTAGGTGTCTTTCCCAGTTGGTACCGAAATCAACTACGCAGGCTCATAGCATGTCTTCCAGTGTCTGAATAGTTCGTTCACTTTGGCCATCGGTTTGAGGATGGTACGCGGTACTCATATCGAGAAGGGTACCCAGTGATTTTTGGAGCGATTGCCAGAAGCGAGATGTGAAACGAGCATCCCTGTCAGAGATAATTGAGATAGGGACACCATGTCGGCAAACGATTTCCTTGATGTAAATTTGTGTGAGGCGTTCCATTTTATCGGTTTCCTTGATTGCCAAGAAATGAGCTGATTTGGTAAGACGATCGACGATCACCCAAATGGTATCGCAACCGCTCGCCGACTTAGGAAGTTTGGTTATGAAATCCATGGCGATCTGTTCCCATTTCCATTCAGGAATGTCGGGTTATTGGAGTAAGCCGGAAGGTTTCTGGTATTCGGCTTTGACTTTTGAACAGGTAAGACACTTGCTGACGTACGTAGCAATTTCAGTTTTCATGTTCGGCCACCAATAAAACTCTTTGATTCCGTGATACATTTTATCGGATCCCGGGTGGATAGAATATTTGGACTTGTGAGCTTCATCCATCACCAAGTCCCGCAGGTTCCCGAAACTAGGCAACCAGATTCGGTTAGAGAGGTACCTAACTCCATTAGGTTTGATCTCGAATTGTTTATCCATGCCTCGCAAGGCCTCGTTTTTGACATTATCGGGTTTGAGAGCTTCGAGTTGAGCGGTGAGAATTTGGATGTTCAGGTCGTTGTGAATTGTCATGCTTAGGGCTCGGACTCGAAGTGGTTTCGGTCGTTCCTTTCGAGAGTCATCGGCAACAACATTTGCCTTGCCCGGATGGTACTTGATTTCACAATCATAATCGGTAAGCAACTCGACCCATCGACGTTGCCTCATGTTGAGATCCTTTTGATCGAATATGTGTTGAAGACTTTTGTGGTCGGTGAATACAGTACTTCGGGTACCATAAAGGTAATGTCTCCAGATTTTGAGGGCGAATACCACGGCCCCTAACTCGAGGTCGTGAGTTGTGTAGTTCTTCTCGTGAACTTTAAGTTGTCGGGAGGCGTAAGCAATGACCTTGTCTCGTTGCATCAACACGCAACCGAGACCTTGGTGAGAAGCAACGCATTATACCACGAAGTCATCGTTGCCTTCAGGTAGGGATAGAATAGGCGCACTGCAAAGCTTGAGTTTCAACAGTTGGAATGCTGACTCTTGTTATCGGTCCAATCGAATTTCTTTTCCTTCTGAGTCAATACCGTGAGTGGTTGTGCTATTTTTGAGAAGTTTTCAATGAACCGACGGTAATAACCGGCCAATCCCAAGAATTGGCGTACCTCGGTTGGAGTGGTTGGCGCTTGCCAGTTCTTGATTGCCTCGATTTTTGATGGGTCTACATGAATTCCCTGGCTGTCAATCACGTGTCCAAGGAATTGAACGGTTTTTATCCAGAACTCACACTTAGAGAATTTGGCGTAAAGCTCCTCGTGTCTAAGCAGTTCTAGGATGGTTCTGAGATGTTGTGCGTGTTCTTGTTCATTTCGTGAGTATATGAGGATGTCATCGATGAAGACAATGACAAACTTGTCGAGATAAGGCTTGCACACCCGATTCATAAGGTCCATGAATACAGCCGGTGCGTTGGTTAGACCGAATGGCATCACTTGAAATTCGTAATGCCCGTAATGGGTTCTGAATGCGGTTTTTGGGATGTCGGTATCGCGAACACGCAATTGATGATAACCCGATCGAAGATCAATCTTTGAATAACAGCTTGATCCTTGAAGTTGATCGAATAGATCATCGATCCGAGGAAGTGGGTATCGGTTCTTGACGGTCAGTTTGTTCAACTCTCGGTAGTCGATGCACATTCTGAATGAACCGTCTTTCTTTTTGACAAACAAGACCGGAGCTCCCCAAGGAGAAGAACTCGGTCTGATGAATCCTCTATTCAGAAGTTCCTGTAACTGAGTAGACAACTCCTGAAGTTCGGATGGGGCTAGGCGGTACGGTGCTCGGGCCACCGGTGCGGCACCCGGCACGAGATCAATCGAGAACTCAATCTGTCTAGGCGGAGGTAAACCAGGTAGTTCTTTTGGAAAGACTTTGGGAAAGTCTCTAACGATTGGCACATCTTCAAGTCGCTTCTCCTCCGACTTTTTCTCCGTGATGTGTGCGAGAATTGCTGGGTAACCTTTTCTCAGAAATTTTCGGGTTTTTAAACAGGAGATTATGTTTAGTCTCGACCCACCGGTCTCCCCTTGTATAATCAAGGTTCTACCAACGGCGAGGGGGATGCGGACGATCTTATCATAACAAACAATTTCGGCCCGATGCTTGGACAACCAGTCCATACCCACGATGACGTCGAAACTTCCTAATTCAACGGGCATAAGATCGATTGAGAAGATTTCGTCGGCTCGGTTTAAAGTGCAATTAGGTATCACACTATCGGTTTCTATGAGTTTACCATTTGCAAGTTCTACGGTGTACCTAACATCTAAGACCACGGGGGTGATGTCAAGTAGTGGGCAAAACTCATCAGAAATATAGCTCCTATCAGCACCAGTATCAAATAGAATAGAAGCAGATAAGTTGTTGAGGAAGAACATACCCGAGACCACATTCGGGTCTTGACGGGAGTCCCCTGAGTTGATCACGAAGGCTCTGCTCCGGGCGTTGTTGTTGCGGTTGTTGTTGTTGTTCTTCAGCTTGGGGCAGTTGTTCTTGAAATGCCCAGAATTTCCGCACCCAAAGCAGGTTTTTGGTGCATTTGGGTTGGGGGCAGGAATGATGGCTCAGCAATCCTTGGCTAGATGCCCGAACCGTTTGCAGTTGGTGCAAGGGCAGGAACCGTCATGATGGCCGTTGCATTTGGAACAGTAGGGTTTGTTTCCAACGTACCCTTTCTTTTCGGTAGTCCCCGATGAATAAGCCTTAACAGACTTTGGCTTCTTGTTGGTGAGTTGGTTGGATGAGTTGGGGTTTCCTTCCCATTTGCGTTTGTTGTTTGCAGATGGGGTAGAAGTTGTGCCACGGCGGACAGAATTTGCCGTTAGCTCATGAGCCATACGGATGGCGCTCTGAATCGTACCCGGTTTGGATGACGTTACCAGGTCTTGAAGTCTGTCGGGCAGTCCATCAACATATTTCTCGATCCTCTTGTATTCAGGATCGACCATGGATGGGCACAGAAGTGCCAGTTGGTGGAAACGGTTGGTGTACCCGGTGATATCATCACCTTGCATCTTGTGGTTCCAGAATTCCAACTCGAGCTGCTTCAATTCATCCCTGGGGCAGTACTCGCCCCTCAACATCTCCTTCAATTCCTCCCACGGGATTTTGTAAGCATTGGAGATACCCACAGTCTGGGCATAGGTGTTCCACCAGGTGAGAGCGGTGTCTGAGAAAGTACTGGCGGAGAACTTTACCCTTTTTCCCTCCGCATAGTTGCAAATAAGAAATACAGATTCGATTTTCTCGATCCAGCGTACCAGACCGATCGCTCCTTCAGTACCATAGAAGTTCAAAGGTTTGCAGTTTTGGAAGTCCTTATATGAGCAGGGTTTGGGTTGTGGTGCATTGTTAGCAGTATCTTCGCTACCAGGGTTTGAGGTTCGGGTAGCTAAGGCTTGGGCTACACTGCGAGCAATCAGCCCCGCGATTTCAGCTTCACTGAGGGTGACCTGTCGACGAGGAGGCATGATGCTGAACAAGAAAAGAACAAGGAAAGTGGAATAAGATATTTGCATGAAATTATGATATGTCAAAAGTGTAAATGATGAGATACACGATAACAGTACGAAGTGACAATCACATTTCATTTAAATAAACAAGTTGGATACAAGGTACGGGTTTTCCAAAAGATTACGGAGTAATAGTAGTACAAAAGTACCAGGAATTGTTACATCCGGTCGAATTACATAGGTCCTAATTAAGTAGTTAACTGGTTACAAGTTACAGACTGATCTAATCTTGACGCAGATTAATCCGCTCCATCAGTGCGACAAGGCGGTCCACGTTTCTGTAAGTCTGTTGGCTTGCCTGGCGTTGTCTTCAAACAAGGCCAGTCGTTGTACCAGTGCTCGAGAGTACTCCTTAGTCTCCTGTAGTCGGTTTCTTATGACTATGGAGGGAAGTTATTCTAAGCTATGCTAATTTAATCTAACCACGCTAATCTACGGGCAAAAAGTAACTTCTGACAAGGACGGTGAATCCAAGTCAAAAAGGATCGCTTAAAAACTAATCTATCTAAACAGGCTCCGAATCGTACTACCGTCCCCGGCAGCGGCGCCAAAAACTTGTTACGCCCGAAATGGTCGTTCACGCAACGGGCGCAACAGTGGGAGTTTTAAATTTATAAAAGTCGGGGGGAGCCTAATCCTCCGAACTACCTACTAATACTAGGTACGAATACCTGATATAAGTATGTGGTAAGGATGATCCAGGGTCGTTCCTCACAATGGCAGAATTGAAACAGAGCTAGTTCTAACAAATCAGTAATTAAGCTAGGGTTGGACAGATTTAAAGGTGATTGTTTTGGTTTTTATCTATTTATCTATTTAAACTACTAAAACTAAGAAAGCATAAAAGTAAAAATGGAGAGTTGTGCTTGCTATGACTTCATTAGTTTATGCATGGGGTGATGTTTAAGGTTTAAGTGTGAAAACGTCTTTTAAAGATTTGTGTCTTGCTTTCGTCTAAGTATTCACAGTGTAGACACTAACACCCTACTGTTTGATTTCTCAGACAGTATGTCACTAGGCTGCTAGGCTATGGTTATTCTGATCAGAGGAGGCTGCTCAACTCTTCAACACTTTCCATATGGTGGAATAGTGACCCTTCTTGGAATATTATTCCTGGGCACATGAGATAGAGTAACAGACCCACTAATGTTCTGACCGTTCTTAACACTGTGAAGATACTAAGACTAGACAAGGCATTTATGATTAAGACTTGGTTTGGTGACTGCTAACTCTACATTAATGGTCTTTGTTTAGTCCAGAGCTGTGTGGTTCAACCAGGATGTGACACAGTCTTCAACCGACGACAGTTCCTTAGCTTTTCCCACGTATTTAAACGCTATACGAAGTACTGTGCCGTTTTACGGTCTTTCCGGTGCCACATACTTTATGGTCACTCTGGACTAGTTTAACTGAGTTTGTATTAACGTTTAACCATCTACGATATAAACCAGCCCTCACTACATTCCCAATAAATCCCTGATTGATTCACGATGTACTATACGAAAGGTTTTGGCAGTATTTCCACAGCTACACAATTCAGACCATGTTGATTTATTTGATTTGAAAACACAGATAGGTAGTGACCAGTTGATCTAGGTACATGACTCCTTGTCATACAGGTTCTAACCACGTTTATTGGAGGAAAGGCGTTTAGGTTTAGAAATTCATAAATCTAAAATTAACAGTACACCGGTTTTCAATATGTAACAATTGGGAACATTATTTCACAATGGATTGTGCCCACGACTTTCATAGCTTCCACGTTCCGTACTACACACATTCGTGATGTTTCCGGCGCTATACAAATGAAAGTCGTATAACGTTACCTCTGTGGTTTCATAACGATATTATCCCAATTGTATATTTAAAGTAACATCACCCGCAATACATAAACTAACTACATCATAACAAGCACAAGGTAACTACTCCCTACGCATAACAAACAATCCTAAATCTAGCATTGCAACAATAATAATAATCATCATTATGACAGATAAGGAAAGAGATAACCGAATGTAACGCGTAGTTTGAATAATGCTGAAGGAATACACGAGCGTAACCTCCGCAATATCTTGGACAATATTACAAATAAGACCCTCGAAATATCCCTAACACTATTACCTGAGTAGCCCCTCCGTTAGTCTAGGTTAAATATTAACCAAGAACTAACGAACTAAAACCCTAATCTATTTCTCCTCTAACTCCTAAGAGTAGTGCTAGAAAGAGAAAGCTAAACTAGAAAGAGAAAGAAAGAGTGTGTGAGAGAGAAAGTGAGAATTCTATGAAGAATTGGTGTGTGGAATGAGGTGAATGAGGCCACTATTTATAGGCAAGCCTTGGATCCAAGAGTACAAGTCCACAAGCATACGTACAAGCAAACGAAGCAAGAACGAGGCCATGTGAGACCAAAATAGGCCGTGTACGGCCCTGCAGAGGCCATGTACAGCTCTCTACAGGCCGTGTACGGCTTGGTGGAGGCCGTGTACAGCCCTGTGGTGGCCGTGTGCTTGGCCGTGTGATTTTTCTTACTTTTGTCGCAACTAAAGAAGGCCGTATCTTCTTTGTTTCGCGTCCATTTGACTTGATTCTTTCGCCTACGGCTTCGTAATTCCGTTACGCTTCTAATGATGCCAATTTGGTAGAAATTGGATGTGTGGGGCCCATGCATGTCCAGAATACGTTTTGTAGCTTTCGGCTGCGCTGTATCTTGCATAACTTTTTCATCCTTGATCCGTTTTGAGAAATCCTTATATCCACTTTCTCATAATCTCCATAGCTACAAAATAAGATAATTGTGAGGTCTTGGTATGGAGATTACAGTAGATTTGGAGTATTGCTCAATTTGGTGCCTATTTCGGTTAGTTTTCCGACCTTTTTGCATGATTTTCGAAAGACCGACTAGTTTATACCATTCTAACAAAAGTTACTTGATAATGATGATTTTAGGATGTATTTGTTAGAAAAGAGCTAAATATGGGATAAATAATGCAGGTAAAAACGTGACTTTTTGCGCTACATCAAGTACTTTCCTCCTTCCATGCAAACCAAGCTTAAGACCGACATTGTCAACTTCCGCCAGGAAACTAACGAATCGTTAAGCAAGGCTTGGGAACGATTTAAGAATCTTATCGGAAGATGTCAAAATCATCAGTTTTCTGAAACGAATATGGTCTGCACGTTCTACAACAACTTAAATCCTCAGCACCAACAGACCCTCGATGCTGCTTCATCTGGAAACTTCATGCAACATACTTCAGACGAAGCTTGGAAATTGATTGAGACGATAAAGATGCACCATCATGACTTGGAGCCAGATGAATCCACTTCAGAAGAAAGGAATACTTCAGATCAAGCCTTGGACACCTTGAAAACTCAACTCAAATCCATCTCTAAAGTTGTCAAGGACTTGCAAGAATCTTCTAAACCCATGCAAAAGAAGAAACCCCCAAAGTTCTTCCCAAACATACGGGCCAACGAAGAAATTCTTGACACCACTGGTAGAAACCCTGACCAATCCTTTCACTCTAAACCATTCGTTCAGCGGTTATCCACACTACCCCCGTCTCAATCTTTAGTTCTCTCTACTCCTACCCAATTGACTTCTCGTCTAAACAATACGATTTTCAATAACTTCATGGTTGAGCAAAATAATACAAACAAACGAATTCTTGATTTTCAAAACCAAAATGATTATTTGCTCAGGATTTCAAATGATTTAATTAAAAACATGGAGGATAATGTTAAAAGATTGTTTTTAAAAGTTGAGGAGAAGCAAAGGGAGGAAGCGATCTACAATTCTGTCTTTCACTCATCCTATGAGCACGATGACATGCTTGTGGTCACTAGAGGAGGAAAAGAGACTAAGAACGAGAAAACCATAGATATTCCTTCGAATGAACCTTCTACTTCTCTACCCACTGACTCAGTACAAGCTGACACCCCTGTCGCATCTCCTGAGCCAGAACTTTCTAAAGCCCCAGAAGTTTCTAAACCTGTTCGAATACCTTTCCCAGGTAGGCTTAAGAAAGAGAAACAAGAAGCTCAATTTGGAAAGTATCTAGAAATGTTCAAAAGCCTACACTTAAATGTTAGATTATTAGATGCTTTAGTAGAAATGCCCAGTTGTGCTAAATTCTTTAAGGAACTGATATTCAACAAAGAAAAACTTAGACAGATAGTTAACTTGCCCCTATATGCTGAGTGCTCTCTAATTATGCAACAAGGACTACCCCTAAGCTTGTAGATACTGGCCGTTTCACTATTCCTTGTTATCTTCAGGATGTTCAAATAAGTAACGCCTTAGCTGACCTAGGAGCTAGTGTAAACCTCATGCCATTCTCGCTTTATAAGAAACTACGATTAAACGAACTCTTGCCTACCCGTATGACCATCCAATTAGCAGATAGATCAGTTAAACTCCCCCGAGGAATTGCTGAAGATATTATGGTCCGTGTCGACAAATTCGTCTTTCTAGTTGATTTCGTTGTTATGGATATTGAAGAGGACACCCAGGTTCCACTCATCCTTGGCAGACCTTTCCTAAACACTGCCAAGGCCGTCATTGATGTAAATGAAAAATCTTTAAAACTCCGAGTTGGAACTGAAAAGGTCACCTTCAATGTTGATAAACTAATGAAACAACCTATGGGAGAAGATCTTGGTCTTGTAGATTCTATGTAGGAAATAATTGAAGAACACTTGGAAGAAATCCTCACAGTAAGTAGCATTAACCCCCTTCCTAATACTATCATCACTTCAAGAATACTCTGTGAAGAAGGTGCGGGTCTATGCTCAGCTATCTCGGATTCTTCCAACGCATCTGGAGAGTTACTATTTCCTTTAAAGAATTCCGAGCCGCAGCTCAACTCCATCACGAATGCTCCACTTGGATATGGCACTCCTGTCACTCTACTACGAAGGAACCAGACTTCTGAAGTAGATCATTCATCTCTCTCAAGGGAAGAAATTCTGAAGACTCTTAAAGACATGGAGTCAATGCTTAAAACACCTGCTTCGCAACTATCTGAAGGTTGTGAAAATCTTAATCCTAAAATCACCATCAGCGAGTCTTCTTCAGCTCAATTCCAGAGATTTGCAACCACTGACAAAGGAAAAGAAATAATCACTGAATAAAATGCAATCTCTCAATCTTCCCAAGTAAAGTATGAGCAGAGAAAAGATGAGCTGTCCAACAATACAGAGTGGGTTGAGATAGCGTCAGCCGACATTCCAGAATCACCTACAATGGAGTCAGATTATCAAACAATGTACGACGAGCTTAAAAGAGACGAGATTGCTAGGATGAAACCATCTACTGAAGAACCACCCGAATTGGAACTAAAGGAAATTCCACCCACACCTTGAATATGCTTTTCTTGAAGGAACTTCTCACTTACCGGTTATCATATCAAAAGAATTGAAACCCGAAGAGAAAGCAAGGCTGGTACAGGTTCTAAAGTCACACAAGAAGGCGATTGCTTGGAAGATCTCTGACATCCAAGGGATTAGTCCAAACTACTGCACGCATAAAATCTTAATGGAAAATGACTTCAGACCATCAGTTCAAAGGCAAAGGAGAGTCAACCCGAAGATTCAAGACGTGGTGAAAAGGGAGGTTATCAAACTCATGGATGCTGGTCTGATCTACCCTATCTCAGATTCCCCATGGGTTAGCCCAGTTCAAGTCATCCCAAAGAAAGGAGGCATGATGGTCATCGCTAACGAAAACAATGAATTGATTCCAACACGAACCGTCAATGGTTGGAGGGTGTGTATCGACTATCGGAAACTAAATGAAGCTACACGCAAAGATCATTTCCCTCTACCATTCATTGATCAGATGCTCGAAAGGTTATCAGGAAACGAATTCTATTGCTAACTTGATGGCTTCTCAGGCTATTTTCAGATACCTCTCGATCCGAAGGACCAAGAAAAGATGACGTTCAGTTGTCCCTATCGAACATTTGCTTACCGACGTATGCCTTTTGGGTTATGTAAGGCACCTGCGACTTTTCAAAGATGCATGGTAGCAATCTTCCACGACATGATTGAACAATGCATGGAAGTGTTCATGGATGATTTCTCAGTTTTTGGGGATTCATTCACCACTTGTCTTTCTAACTTGGATAGGATGCTTGCTCGATGTGAAGAATCAAACCTAGTTCTGAATTGGGAGAAATGTCACTTCATGGTGAAAGAAGGCATAGTTCCTGGACACCGCATTTCAAAATCTGGAATTGAAGTTGACAAAGCAAAAGTTGAAACTATCTCGAAGCTTCCACCCCCTACTTCTATGAAAGCCATCCGAAGTTTTCTAGGTCACGCCGGATTCTACTGTCGCTTTATTAAGGATTTATCTAAGATCTCTCGACCTATGACTCATCTTCTCGAAAAAGATACTCCGTTTGACTTTACAGATGAATGTCTCAAAGCTTTTAACTACCTGAAGGATCAGCTAGTACATGCACCGACCATGGTTGCCCCCGATTGGAGTCTTCCATTTGAAATCATGTGTGACGCCAGTGATTTTGCTGTTGGAGCTGTACTGGGACAGCGGAAGGAGAAACATTTTCAACCAATATACTACACCAGCAAAACGCTCACAGACGCTCAAGAGAACTACACCACTACAGAAAAGGAGCTGCTTGCGGTAGTATTTGCTTTTGATAAATTTCGTCTTATCTAATCTTGTCCAAAACTATTGTCTATACAGATCACTCCGCTTTGAAATACATTTTCAAGAAGCAAGATGCTAAACCGCGCCTTCTACGATGGATTCTACTCCTACAAGAATTTGATATTGAGATTAAAGATAAGAAAGGAGCAGAAAACGTCGCGGCCGATCATCTTAGCCGATTGGAAAGTCCATCAATGGAGAAGTTGCACGAGAAAGATATTCAAGATCAGTTCCCCGAAGAACAACTCATGACTGTAGAAGGCTACCAACAAGGATCACAGTTCACACACAACCCTTGGTATGCCGACTTCGCCAATTATCTGGTAGGAAACATCATACCAAAAGGAATGCCAACCTCTCAGAAACGAAAATTCTTCCGAGATGTCAAGAACTATTATTGGAACGATCCTTATCTCTTTAAGGTTTGTCCCGATCAACTTATTCGAAGATGAGTCGATGGGAAGGAGACAGAACTAATTCTACACCAGAGCCACCACGGACCTACTGGAGGACACCATGTCAACAAAATGACTGCACGAAAGGTTTACGTTGCCGGCTTTTATTGGCCAACCATATTCCGAGACGCTTGTGACCTGGTGAAGCGCTGTGATATTTGCCAAAGGCAAGGCAATATCTCAGCCCGAAACGAAATGCCACTTACTAATATCCAGGCCGTGGAGATCTTTGATATCTGGGGATTAGATTTTATTGGACCATTCCCTAAGTCTAACGGTAAAGAGTACATCTTAGTCGCAGTTGACTACGTCTCCAGGTGGGCCGAAGCTCAATCTTTTTCGACCAACGATTCGAAAGTAGTAACCCAATTCCTCAAAAAGCTTTTCAGTCGATTTGGAACTCCTAGAGCTATAATTAGTGACCGTGGCACGCATTTCTGCAATACTCAATTCATGCGAGTGCTGCAGCAGTATGGTGTCACTCACAAAACTTCGACGGCTTACCATCACAAACAAATGGGCAAGCTGAAGCGACAAATGGGGCTTTGAAAAGGATATTAGAACGAACTGTCGGAAATCACGGGCATAGGTGGGCTGAAAAATTAGACGATGCGTTGTGGGCATTCAGAACTGCCTACAAAACAGCATTAGGAACCACACCGTATCGGCTAGTCTACGGAAAGGCGTGTCACCTTCCAATTGAGTTGGAATATCGGGCGTACTGGGCATTAAAACACTGCAACTTGGAAATTTCAGCAGCTGGAGAACAACGGAGAATGCAATTGAATGAGTTAGCAGAGCTAAGGGACCAGGCGTACGACAGTTCGCTAAGATTTTAAGAAAGAACTAAAAGGGTCCCCGACGCTAAATTGAAGCCTTCTAGATTCAAACAAGGAGACAAAGTGCTGCTCTTCAATTTGCGATTCAAGAAATTCTCCAGTAAATTCAAAAGTAGGTGGAGCGGGCCGTTCATAATCTCAAAGGTATTTCCCTATGGCGCAATCGAACTCGAAGCTCCAGAAGGTAATTTTAAGGTTAATGGTCATCGCTTAAAGCATTATGTTGAAGACTTTCCCATCAGGGAAGACGTCTTCATCTTTGAACCTCCATGAGTCTTCAAGAAAGGTACAAAGAGTCAACTAGAGACTCGTAAAACAAGCGCTCTTGGGAGGCACCCCAAGCTTATCTTTACTTTTCTGTCAAATTTTTACTTCTTAGTTTATTTTTGTTAAGTATGATTATCTCTAACGAAATTTCAGGGTTTGCTACTTATCAGACTACAAATTTCAAATATTTACAAAATCAGAGATAAGTTTTAAAATTGCAAATGCTAGAACTCTGATAATAGAAATCTTTATAAAACATCTTCACACTGTCATCAGATCTCTGTGCATTTGTATTCATCATTTTATGCATTACCGATTTATTTTGTTTGTATCAGGATGGATAGCTCTAGTGACACCAGAGAGATCATAGCTGAGATACCACCGAGACGTAGAAGAGATCGCAAACGAGGACGTAGAGCACGCAGGACCATGCCCACTATTCGCGAGGAGGACCTTACTGATGTCCCAATCACTCATGAGGAATCATCCGCTGAGAGACCCCCATCACTTGTTCACCAGTCAGCTCCCATACCCACTCTTGAGTATGGGATTACACTAGCTGACCCGGTTGCAGCCTGGTCCCTCTTTCGGACGCTCTCCATTCAGCTTGACATCATGTCCGCCCTCTGTGTGCATGTAGGGCTTCCGAGGCCTTCTGACTGTCCGTTCCATCTTGGTCCGGACCCAGGACAGTCTCGCCCGCTCTGGTCATTCTTCCCTCCTTCTGTAGCGTTCGCTGCTGGACCTTCCACTACTCCGCATGTTGCTGTTGAGCCTGCCATGTCATCAGGGAGTTCATCAGCAGAGCCTTCACCTACTGAGCAGTTGATGGCTGTGTTGGATGTCTTTAGCCCACCTCACGCTCATGCTTCTGCTGGCATTACTGAGCCAAGCATGGATATGATGGAGGAGCCTACACCATCACCCACCTCAGTCCTTGCTGCTGCTATTGCTTCCTTCGATCCTGACAGCGATGATCTACTTGATGACTTTTAGTTTATTTAGTTTATTTTATTTTATTTCAGTACTTAAATTTTTTATAACTCTTTGTTATTTTCGAGATATGACGTTGTGTTGATATTTATTGCAGAACTTAGCTTTTTGTGGAATGGATAATCTTGCACAAGACTGGTCCTCAAATCCAGCAAATCACACGCACCATTTCTACACTAATCTGGTCTTGTCCAGTAAACAGAATGGGGAGTATTTTAAACCTTTCTTCTTTTTTGATGATTCTATGTTTACTTAAGTTTATGTGTTATAATCTATGCCACATCCTAACTTATCACTAAGTGTGGGATTTCAGCCCAATTTAACACATAGGAAACATTTCCTTACATGTTCAAACTCTAAGTGTGGGATTTTAGTCGTAAAATCTCAACTCAAGAGAACATTAGGGACAATGTTCTTCTAAGTGTGGGATGGTAGGTATGGAATACCTTGGATAAATGATTTTTATGTCTACATGGCATATCTCAGAAAATGTTCCCTAAAATATTTTTCAAAATTTTTCAAAAATATTTTTCAATAAAACTAAAATGTGAGCTAAATCTTGCGATTAATTCTAAATTTTTGAGTTTTGGTATGCCCGAAAGAAATCATTTTCAAAATATGAGGAAAATATTTCAAAAACTTAAGGAAATTAAGGTAGAAATTTCCTAAGCAAGAAACGACAATCTAAGAGGGGCATCACAGGAATAGGCACATACAACCCAAATTTGCAGTGAGGTTTTGAGCCTTAAAAGCATTCATTTTTAATGCTACATTGTTCATTTCTTGTGTGTGCCGATGCATGTATCTCTGAATTAGAACTTGCTCTTGACATACGCTTTGAGACCACATTGGTGTGTACCGTACGCGGTATAGGCGCAATTAGATGACCTTGACATTCCTTAGGATTTGAACCCCCTTTTTAGCCTTCTCTTTCAAGCCCAAAACCCTTCCGATACTCATTTTTAGTATCGATGATCCGCCTAGAAGTCTCTGTTGAGCCTAAACCTTTTCATTTCTTCAAAACCCTAATCACAAGACCTACTTTCCCAAAATTCCCAAAATCTTATCTTAGAATTTCTGAGGTTATGAAAAACATCTTGAAGTATATCCAACTCGATTATCCTACTCGTTCGTGTTCTTTAAAAGAATCAAACCTCTCTAAAAGTGCGGGAAAATTAGCACACTAGAGAGACAAGAGAACAGAGGTGCGGGAAAATTAGCACCCGAAGAAAAGACTCGAATTGATTAAGATAAAAGAAAGGATTTCTAAAGGAGAAAAAGAAAAGAAATTATCCTCGGAAGTTCTCTGACAAAGAAATTCTGAAGAAGAAAATAAAATAAAAAAGCAGAAAAAGAAAGAAAAGAAAAAGAAAAAAAAAAGAAAATAAAGCTCAAAAGGCTTCAAAGTATCAACCATTAAAGGGAGATCCGATAGAGGACGAGTAGCTACTTCATCCGTTCTACAAATAAGTTTTTCATGATTCTTGGAAAGCCTAAGATAAGCAACACCCTTACAAACCAAAAATTCCCTTATCCATACCCCTTAACCCACACAAAACATTACAACCCCCGAATGTCTTGGGATAATTAGCGCCGTTCTCACCTAAGTGGTGGACATCCGATTCTCGATCAAGCCTATGACGATGAGTACTGCATGACTGGCTTTATGAGCGATTTCTTTTGAACTAGATTGATAGGAAACCCGATACACTATTGAGTGAATTGAGTGACCACCCTATGTGAGATCGCCTAGTCATGTATACTCCAAGATCACGAGAGTTGGAAGTATGCCTATGAGAATCGCTTCTTGTTTCCGAAAGGATCATCTTGCTTTTCCTTGATTTTCTGAAACTATCTACTCATATAAGAAAACGGTGACCGACAGGGATGTCATAACTCTCCTGTAAAACCTGTTTCAAAAAAAAAAAAAATGTTTTCAAAGGGATGTTGATGAGTGTTGCTTCAGGACAAGCAACGTCTAAGTGTGGGATACTTGATGTGACCCAAAAAGTCATGTTTTTAAGGACATATTTCCACACTTTTTGGACTATTCTTTGGTAAAAACATTTAAAAACCATCATTATTTACCAAAAATCACCAAGGTAGTCTAAATATAGACATTGCTGCAAAAATCGGTTAAAACGTCCAAATAACACGCAAACCGAGCAAAAAAATCACCTTAAATTTTCCGTTCTTAATATTCTTTTGGAAATAGAGCTTAATTCATATTTTATGATTCCGTAGGAAAATCCAAGACTGGAGGTGAAAGAATCAGAAGAAACGGACGAAAGACGGAGAAGATATGCAGTCTGGAAGCTCGCCGATCGTCATCCGGAACATGCAAAATTCAAACACCTCCAAATTTGGCAAACTCAGTGTCATTAGAAGCGTAACGGAAAAACAAAGCCAATGGCGTAAGAATCAAGCAAATCGGAGCCCAAACGAAGAAGATACGGACGAACCAAGCAACCGAGAAATCAACGGAGGCCAAACGGAGCACCAACCCCCCCCCCCCCCCCTTGGGCACCTAGGTACCGTATACGGTACCCTAGGTTCCATATACGGCCCTATGGGTGCCGTATATGTGGGTGTTTGCCTTGAGAGGTGCCGTTTGACCCCCCCCCCCCCCTCCCCCTTGGTCCGCTTGTCCCGTATGCTGCTTTTTTTTTTTTTTTTGGGTAAAGGGGACGGTACCCCGGAAAATTTTTATACCAACCATAATAAAATAATTACATGTTTACAACGGGTATGCCCGAGGGGACGTTTTTAGTGAACGTCCCAAACACTAACATAATAACCTACTACTACCATTAAACTACTACTAAATTTAAAATGGCCATTTTTACATCCAAGCCTAACAAAACTAAAATGACCATATCTATTACCAAAATGTAAACTAAAATGATCATTTATATAAACATGATCATTTTTACAATAATCCCTAAAAAACGACATATAAAAATTCTTCAAATCTTCAGGATCTTCAATCTTCATGTCTTCAAACCCAAAAGCACTTCTGAACACAGTCTTCCACCATGCATCCCAACCCATCTTTAAACGAGCCATAGCATCATTTAGTCCAGCCCAATACTCAGCACCGTCCCATTTAATTGTATCCATATAATTACATGGGCATAAGCAGTCACTAACCCAACATCCATTAGCCCAGTTATAATTACACCAAACCTGCAACTTTTGAATCATTACCTCCGAGCCCATTATCTTTATTTTTAAATCCATCATAACATTTAAATTTCCATATTTTAGCAGCAGCAATAGATTGATTAGTAGCCAAAATATTCAACCCCATCAATCTAAGCTTTACCACTTCAAAAATACAATTACATAACACAGCATAGCTCCTCTCCTTAGCTCGGAATATTCTGCAATTTCTCTCCTGCCATAGAAAATACACAACAGCAGCAACCACCAACCGCCATATCACATTCCAAATGCTCTTATTACAAGGTTTTTTCCCTAGCACTTCAATAAACTCAGACCAAGTAATATTGTCACTTTCAATCAATCGAATTTCATTATCCAACCCAGCTTTCCCTTTAAAATCAGCCCATACATTCTTTACAAATTCACATTCCAGAAACACATGAGTATGGGAATCTTTAATAGCATTACAAAAAGGGCACAATTTGTTAAGCTGCAATTCCCATCTCTCCAACCTATCCTGTGTACTCAGTTTCCCTTTTATAGCAACCCACAATATAAACGCATGCCGTGGCACATTCTAAGAAAACCAAACCATCTTATACCATGGAACCTCATCCCTAGACTGTTGCATATCATTGCCCACCATGCCAGTCTTAAAATCTTTAATCCTACCCATTCTATCCATCCACTTAACTTTATCTTTGCTTCCAATGGTTAAAATAGGATTAAAGGATGTAAGCACATGACCATATTTTTCCATTAAACAATCAGGCCAACTCAAAGAGCCATTTACAATAATCTCCTTTACCTTACAATCTCTACCCAAACCAGTGGCAATAATATCCCTATTAGATATAAATTTATCTAATGGGCCAGAAGTATGCCAATGATCAAACCATAATGAGGTATCATTCCCATCTCCCAATCTATGAAAGAACTTCCTTCTAAATGGAACCCTCAAATTCAACATATTTCTCCATGAACAAGAAGCTTCTTTATCAACAGATATATCCCAAAATTTTCTACCACCAAGCTTAACCTCCTTGATCCAATGAACCCATAAAGACTTTTTACCAGAAATTAAATTCCACATATGTTTTGAAATCAGAGCTTTATTCCAATCATGCATGGATATAATTCCCAACCCTCCTTGTGATTTTGAAAAACACACATCAGACCAAGCCACTTTTGCCATACCTTTTTTCTTTTCATCCCCTCCCCACAAAAAATTTCTCATAGTTCTTTCAATTTCATAAATAACAGACATAGGTAAAAGGAACATAGAAATCCAATATACCTGTATGGATATAAGCACAGATTGAATGAGTTGCAGCCTCCCAGCAAATGATAAACTCTTATTCTTCCAGTCGTTTATCCTTTTCTTTACCTTATCAACTAAAACACAACAGTCTTTCTGATGTAATCTAGAAGACACCAAAGGTACACCGAAATACCTAGCAGGAAAACTACCCACTTCAAATGGCATAATGCTACTAATCTCATATTTTTCTGCTTCAGTTAAGCACCCAAAAAAGATAGTACTTTTAGACAGATTAGGCCTTAAACCAGAATAATCTCCAAATTCATCCAAAGCTTTCTTTAAAACAGTCACAGATCGACCATTACTTTTACAGAACATCAATAAATCATCTGCAAAGCACAGATGAGTTATTGATAACTCATTACAACCAGGATGATACTGAAAAGCACCATCATCACTAATCCTCCTTTTCACACATAGATTTAAAACCTCCATTACCAAAGTAAAAAGATAAGGAGACAGTGGATCCCCCTGTCTTAAACCTTTTTTCCCTTTAAAATAACCAAATTGTTCACCATTAAGAGTAACTGAAAAAGAGGGTGAAGTGATACATGCCATCAACCATTTTACCATTTTCTTATGAAATCCAAAATGATCCAAACATGATTCCATAAAATCCCAACTCACTGTATCATAAGCCTTTTGAATGTCGATTTTAAATGCACATCTTCCCTTCCCTTTCTTCCAATTGTACCCCCTCATTAACTCTTGTGCCAACAAGACATTATCACTTATTTGCCTAGAGGGTATAAAAGCATATTGATTCATATCTACCACATCATCTAAACTGTTTTTAATTCTATTGGCCAACACCTTGCTAATAATCTTATAAAGCACATTACAGCAGGATATTGGTCTAAAATCAACCACAGATTTAGGACATAGGATTTTAGGAACAAGAGCAATCACAGTAGCATTTACCTCTCCTAACAGCTTACCAGTAGCAAAGAATTCCTTAACAGCATAACTGACCTCACTTCCAATCACACTCCATGATGCTTTAAAAAACTTTGATGTAAAGCCATCAGGACCAGGAGATTTATTCTCATCAATACTCCATAAAGCCTCTTTAATCTCAGCATCAGTAACATCTCTAACCATAAACTCTGCTTCCTGACCACTAATCTTTCTACTGAATAATGAATCAGGATTTACAATCTGTTTAACAATTTGAGCTTTCCCCAAAATATTTTCAAAATGCTTAATAAACTGATTAGGAACATCACTACCTACAAATCTTTGCCCATCACAGTCCTCTACCACTTCAATTCTGTTTCGATTGATCCTTCCTTTTACCACCTTATGAAAATATGCCGTATTTGAATCACCCTCTTTCAACCACCGTACCTTACTCTTTTGAATAAGAAGCTTCTCTTCATCTATCACAGCTTCCTTATATGCCTTGAAATATACACATTCCTTCCCTCTCAATTGATTATTCTCAGGATCAGCTTGCATCTCTCTCTGCACTGTTAGTAATTCATCTTTGAGCTTCAAAACATTAGAAAAGACATTACCCTCTTCTCTATTTAACATTCTCATTTGCTGCTTAACCCTTTTCATCTTAGTAACAACAGAAAACATAGCATAGCCCTGTACTTGTTCACTCCATGCACTCTTCACCTTAGCAATAAAATTACCTTTACCAGCCAAGTGATTATTAAACTTAAAAGGTTTTGGTTTCCTCTTAGCCAAATTTGGAAATGACACAACCATAGGTGTATGATCAGAAAGACAAAAAGGCATAAACTCAACAAACGCTCTAGGAAATCTGTCTATAAAAGACCCATTCCCCAAAACTCTATCAAGCTTTTTCAAAACACCCTTATTACTACCAACTGCATGTGGCTTCTGAACCCAAGTAAAATGAAACCCTGTTTAATTAATATCTTCAACTTCAATATCATGCAAACAATCTCTAAAATCCATCATAGGAGCAGTAACAAAAGAAGAACCAGTTGATTTATCACCTGGATTAAGACCAACATTAAAATCCCCTATGATCATCCAAGCATCATCACCAATCCTACTTTTTTCCATTCCAAGATCCCTCCACAATTTTTTCCTTTCAGAAACATTATTTGATGCATATACAAATGAGCAGAAAAAACTTTTCCCACTAGTTAATTGCTGCAATTTACAATGCATTACCTTATTAGACTGATATATTACATTACATACCACCTCATTATGATCCCATCCAATAATCATCCTAGTTCTTCCCACACAATAAGCATTGTTTGCAGCCCAATGCCAATTACCAAAAACTTTACCAGCAACCTTAACTAAATTCTTAGATAAAATCTTTGTTTCAACAACACAACACACCTTACAACCATTATCAGCAACCAATTTCATCACTTCATTTTGTTTAGAGATCTCATTAAGACCTCTTATATTCCAACAAGCAACCTTAAACATTGAAAACAATTTTTCCTTCACCACTAGTACATGTATTACTCTGTACTAGCTTATCACCACCCAACTCATCACCATTCACAAAAACTGAAGTACCATCATCCTAAGAATCAACCTCTTCCATTACTCTATCATCAAATAAATCAGTTATACCAGCAACTTCACAATGAAATCTGAAATACTTAAGCTCCGCAGAATCCCAAGTTTCCAAAATTTCCTTATTTGGTAGCTTATCTCTATGAACATATTTTTTGATGTTCACTTTCTGACTTTTCCACAACTTCCATCGTGTATCAAACTCATCCTCCAATTGCTCTTCGACAAAATTTTCATTACCATTCAAAGCAGAAAACGGATTAGACGTCTTCAATTCATCCCCTATACCATTACTATTAGAAACATGACTACCTTTTGAATTATACCCAGACTCTTTTCTATTTATTTTTCCAACAACATCAGCTTTACCTTTATCGTGACTATTAGATGTTTGCCCAGCTTCTGTGTTACAATCAATAGTTTGCCCATTTTGACTCCCACCAGATTGACCTGTATTACTCTGCTGCCACTTCAATATTTGAACATTACCTTGTGAATTGCCACCATTGAACCTATTCACAGGTCTCAAATTTGAACCAAAAATATTCCCCTGCACACCCGGCTTGTTAACAGGAATCCCACCTTGAAAATTTCTTTGATTATTATACTGCCTATTAACCTATGGAGGTTTAAACACCACACTGCCATGCACATCTTTGATAGCCCTATTCCTTCTTCCCATAATCTGCCACCCAGAATCACCCTCCTCAGCTTGCTTTTGTAACTTTCCTTTTTCATCCTCTTCTTTTTTCTTCTTAATAGCCATTTCCTCAACTGTCATTGGCCTATTAACACATCTACCAAAGGTTCTGTATATGGCCCTATGGGTGCCGTATACAGGGGTGTTTGCCTTGAGAGGTGCCGTTTGACCCCCCTTGGCCCGCTTGTCCTGTATGCTGCTTTGATGCTTCAAGACTTGTACCATGGCTTTCACCCTCTCCCTATAAATACTAACTTCCATTTCTCATTTTCACACACCTTACATCTCATTTTCTTTCTCTCTCTAAAAACTTCTCTCTAGAATTAGGTTAACATTCTCTCTCTAGCACTACTCTTAGGAGTTAGAGGATAATTAGTAGGTTAGAGTAGAAGCTCTTAGTAGCTTTTGTACGGAGTTACTCCGAGACTTCAGATTTGTGAAGATTTGTCAGTATTATTCTCTTATTCAGGTTTAATACTATCTCTCGTATTTATTCTTATAATCATGTTATCTTATTATGCATGCTTAGGAATGAATGCTAGACATATGCTAGGCTAGACAAATCAATGTTTGTTGTGATGTATGCAATGTTAGGATAGTTATGATATAATTGGGATGACACCATTATGAAACAACGGAGGTAACGTTATACGGCTTTCATTTGTATAGCGCCGGAATCATCACGAATGTGTGTAGTACAGAACGTGGAAGCTATGAAAGTCGTGGGCACAATCCGTTGTAGAAATAATGATTCCCAATTGTAACATGCTTTTACTTTGCCTGTATGAGTCTATACTGTTTGTGAACTTATAAGTTGAACCTCCGCCTGTTTATCTATCCAACTTATGCTGTGGTTTGTATCCTTCTCCCTAGAACCTGGCCAATTGCTAGAAGTAGGATTGCCAACTATTCTGTGTATGATGATCAATGAACTCAACATGGTCGTTGTTTCCTTGATTGAAACACATCCGAGGGACACGAAGTATAGGATTAGAGATAGATTAGGTTCACGCTTGTTTGTTGTGTATCTTTGGGACAACTTCCGGGATACCCATGATTTAATTATTAGGTCAGTTAATGTGATGACTGGTGTTCCGTCCTATTGCATGTTCTTGTTTGATTGTTGCTTAGGTACTGCATGCTAGACATACGTAAACATTATCACTGCCCTGTTAATTAGATTTTCATAAACATAATAAACATAATACGGATAGATTAACATGCATATAATAGTTGTGATGATTGTATGATTAATGATGAACAATTCAGCTGACCGCTAGACAGATTATCTCAACCGGTTCCGCGGGTTAAACCCTGTTCATGTTATTGTTCAATTAACAATTCATGCCATGATACTAACGTCCTCCGGATGTCTGTAAATGGGGACCTGGATTAGAGGATAGTTGTCAGTTGAATTGGTCTGTGCATTTGGGAGAACTTCCGGTGTACTGGACATTCTATAACTGCTATCCATGTGACATATTATATATCTGATTGCGGACAACTCTACGTTAGGTATATAGTAGGTTCGTAGCTATAGCTCATTAAGAAATATAGGAACATCTAGTGAGTAATCTGGAACCCTAACTGGTATAACGGAAAAGCGGTAAAACGTCCAAGTATCCGGTATAGCGTTAACACAAATACTTGGGAAGCCGAGTAAAGGTCGTGGGCATAATACTTTATCTACCAATTAAGTTTCTATGACCTCAACAGATTAGTCATCGCACCTAGTAACCTTATCTCTCATAACTATCCATCTAAATAACATTGCTGAAATCACAGCAAACATATTCCTTATCTTGATTTCTCTGCGTTCTCCGTACAAACCCCTGTCTTTAATTTAGTTTTTAATTTTAGTAATTAGATTAGAAAACCAACCAAACCTATCAAAAGTTTTAAAAATCCCAGCTAAATTACAAAAGATAATTAATCCTCCTAGATTCCCATGCCCGTTGTA
The DNA here is from genome assembly GCA_949592205.1 of Helichrysum umbraculigerum. Taxonomy (NCBI): domain Eukaryota; kingdom Viridiplantae; phylum Streptophyta; class Magnoliopsida; order Asterales; family Asteraceae; genus Helichrysum; species Helichrysum umbraculigerum. The sequence goes on along the minus strand of CATIUR010000002.1, from coordinate 92,653,465 downwards.
GTTTGAAGAACGACACCTGAGTCATACATACCGCTTACTGCCCTTTAGGTCTTTAGGTTGCTTCAAAACTTAGGATACCCTGCACTATAAATATAAAACACACTGTCCGCGCGTCCTGGTTGGAAGGTTCAACGACCGGAGTAAAACCCGACCGACTGCTGGGACCGCGACAATGTGTCAAGTAGTGTGACGTTTAGTCGGGTTTGTCTTCCTCCCCTTGTTAGGCTAGTGCCCTGCTGGCAACTAAAAGAAAATAGAAAGAAGGCTTTCTATGTGATGACCTTTCACATCCGAGGGACTAATGTCTGCTCATTAGTTCACAGGTGCATAGTTACCATTGGTATTGGTAGCTTACATCGACGTTGTTAATCATCCATGACTTATGTTGTAGTCCATCATAATAGTTATATCATAGTAGTCGTGTTCTGACCATTTCATAGTTCGAATCATAGTTATATCGTGATTACAAGGTAACCATTTGTAAGGTAGTCATTTCTTGGCTAAATATTTGTCATACGATGGTTGTTTACAGTGTAGTCCTATCGTGACTAATCGGTTGAAAACCTAGTGAGTTGGCTCGTCTGTTGAATGCAGACCCTGAGTTTAACGTTGATCTAGATATGTCATTCCTATAATGCTCTTGTTGTTAAATCAAAAGGGGTGGCATCGAGGAAAGAGTAACATGCGTTTAGTGTCAACAAAAATTAACGAGTTAAGTTCTCTAGAGAATGCGAGGTTGCCATCGTGGCGTTCAAAGTTGTCTAAGTTTCCAAAGTTTGCATATGTACCGAATCAAAGTATTCCAAATCTAAACCATAGATGGGATCGTAGTTGTTATCATAGTGGAATTCGTAGTTGTTATCATAGTTGTTCCCATATTTGTTATTATAGTTGTTCTCGTAGTGGGACTCTAAGTTATCCCCATAGTTGTTATTGTTGTGTCAAGAACTTCGTCGAGCAAAATGATTAATTTATCGCCGGAGAGGCACTTTTCCAAATTAGTAGTTTGAAAAGTATCATAATGTTGTTAAGCTCCTGAGATAGGTTTAGTTCGTGAGTCTAGGACCAATCCTTACAAGGATTTTCGAAAGGTCCTAAATATTTCATGGGTTAAGTTTTCCCAAGTTGTGCGACCCCCTTCCAGGGCAATACTTTGTATAGAGTTTTGTCACCTACTTGAAATTCAAGTGGGTTTACAGCGGTTATCTGCGAAACTCTTTTGTCAGTCTCACGTTGTTTTCAATTTGTTAAGTACTTGAGATACCTTGTCCGTAATTTCCTAGACAATATAAGAACCAGATAATTGTCTGTCACCCAGTATATCCTATAGAGTGATGATCGGTATTTTTGTTCATACAGTGCCTTAATGGCGTCATTTGCACACTAGTGTGGTCACTATTATTGTAGGAGGATTCGGTTAGTGGGAGACGAATATTCCAATTTCCTCCAGAATTAATTACGCAGGCTCCTAACGAGTCCTCAAGCGTTTGGTTTGGTCGTCGGTTTTGTGAATGGTAGGTAGTTCTCGTATCGAGACAAGTACCAACTGTCTGTTGCTATGATTGCCAGGTGTGAGATGTAAATCGCCTATCTCCATTAGAGATAATAGATAGTGAATAGTGGTATTCGTGCCAACTTATCGGAACATACACTCTCAGTTCGATTCTTCGACAACCAGTTCATACCGACTATAACATCAAAATTTTCCAACTCTACCGGTAGTAAGTCTATTTCGAAGAGATGATCCTCAAACGTTAGGATACATCCCGGTACTATTTCTCCTGATTCGATCAACTTACCATCGGCTAGTTCTATGGCGTGTTTGTCATCTAGTGTACACGAGTCAACTTTTAAAAGTTGAGTCACCGTTTTCCACGACATCTCAGTGACGGTGTTAGGATTCAATCAGTTTCGTTTTGTTGGATTGTCGTCCAAAAGTAAGATTTCATTGGGATGTCACCCAAGATATAGTTTAGTTGAGATGTCTACTCAAATTACAACTTAGGTGGAATGTCTGTCCCTAATATAGTTTAGTTGGGATGTCTGCCCAAATTACAATTTAAGTGGGATGTCCATCCCTAATATAGTTTAGTTGTTGGCTTTGTAGGAAACACAAGTTTATCACTTAAGAGAAATATTTACTAAAGTAATGGTTTTGGAAACTCGGGTTATTTAGTAAAATAACATTTCCCAAAATAGTTATCGTAGGAAACACAGGCTGATCCAACTAAGGATCAACATTTCCAAAGTCTACCGGTCGTTCTCCGGTTTGTAATACTGCTGGTCGTTCTCCAGCAAATCATAGTACTGGTCGTTCTCCAGTTAATCTACCGGTCGTTCTCCGGTTTAAAGCCTTACTGGTACGTTCTCCAGTATCTCAAAACATTACCGGTACGTTCTCTGGTTAATTCAAAATAATACCGGTCGTTCTCCGGTTTATAAATGTGTACTGGTATGTTCTCCAGTATCCTATTCAAAGTGTTTGTAGGAATGTTATTCAAAGTTATTGTTTCCATTGGAACGCTATCCAAAATATAGTTTTCATTGGAATGTTATCCAATATATAGTTCTTGTTGGAAAGTAATCCAAATTATCGTTCTCGTTGGGATGTTATCCAAAATTATAGTAAAACATTTTTGTAGACAAATTTTATAAAAATTGTCAAAATAAGTTTGTCATTTTTGGGGAGGAGTTTGTTTCACATAATTGGGTCTGGTTACCCTAGTGGTTATTTGAGATTCCATCTCGATTGGTGGATACGACACCTTACTATGTTTGTTCTTGTAGTACTCAAGGCTCGTTACTCCAATATGTATCACACTTTCATTTGTTCTCTCCATCCATTCGACCGATAAGTTGTCAGTCCTAATCGTTAAGTGTTTAGTGAGGATTTGTTCGATCCGTTAGAAAGTGAGAGTTTGTTTGCATAGCGGTCAACTATGACCAAGTAGTTGTCAAATATGACTTTCGTACGATCATGTTCGTATAAGATGTGAATTCGTATGTATGTGTTGAATAGAGGTTTTAGTATAGCATAGTAGGGGCACAGCCCGCCGTACATAGTTTTTTTTTTTGTTTTTTTATTTTTTTTTATTTTTTTACGCAGTTACGATAAGTACCACTTCTGCCGTCATGTAGTCATCATCATGTTGATCTCGGCTACATTCTCTGCCACTCGAGCACGCTCCTCTAGCATTTGTACTCGGGCACAAGTAGCATGGGAAATTTTCGTTGTCCAAGTTCCTACGGCCTTCAACAGGCTCGAGACGTTTTATATGTGGGGATCATGTCTCCATCCATTCTGGAGATTCCACTTTCTAAGAAGTCATTTTTTTGTGCGTGAGGGAGTTCCCTGAATAGTGTGTAGGGTACGGCAACCATGGTAGGAACCATTAGTTTTATATATGTTTGCTCGTAAAAGTGGGAGCTGTATGAATGAGAAGAGTTCCAGACTTTTAATATGATATAAGTGCCCTCAAGCGTTCTTCTACTGTTCAAGTAGGATTGACTGTCTCAAGTGTGGTTTGTTTCAGGGAATACAAATCAGGTTAACTCTACATCAAATAATAACGTTCGTATAAGTTTCTTGATGGTGTTGGTTGATGGTTTCTCGTGTATCGAGTTGCCACTATTATCCCAACCATATTTGAGAAGTCACGTGTAGGAACACGCAATTATTCATCTAAACGCATTGCAACAGTAGTTGTCATATAGTGAGTTAGGGGTATGCATATGTGTGCATGCATGTTCTAGCCAAGGCTATAGTCTAGGTCTATAAGGCTGTCAGGTCGCTTAAAGAACTCTAGTTCGCTATAACCAATGGCTCTGATACCAATCTGTGACACCCCCAAATTCGGCCAACGCGGTCAACACGCGACTAGCGGAAGCATTAATGTGTACAGGGGGTGCTGACATTAACAATTAACATCATGCCAGATCAGAGCGTATGATTATTGCTGAACTATTAAATTAAGATGCCATTTGATAAAATAGTTTATTTACAAAAGAACTACGACTCGTCAAGTCGTAGAAATAGTATTAGTTGTACAAAGTAAGTCCTTATTTGTCCCAAAATGTGGCATCCTAATTCGTCATGGGTCGCCTAACTCCGTAAGTATACGTTCTTACTTGTGCTGTGAATTACCTGAAAAAAATAGTAAAAAGTCAACACATGGTTAAGTGAATTCACAGGTCCTTATATGTATGGTTTGTTAAACCTGGTTCCTTTATATATTGTTGACACGGGAGTCAACTAAGTTTCGTACATAAAGGTTTGTAGGAAAGCAAATATCATATCGTAAAAGTTCGTACAAGGGCCTATAATTATCCACATATAGTTCTCAATCATATAATGAAATCATTCATATAATCAGTAGCACATAAGCACCAAAGCAATTAAGTAACACATAGGCACCAAATCAATTATGAACAGTTATTGGATGTTATAGCAAAAACGTTAGCTATGTTTTCACCCAAAGTTTTAAAAGCAATTAAAACAGTGAAAACGGGGCTGTAAACTCACCTTTGGGTGTTAGCATTCCTAAATGCGCGTCTGATCCAAATAGTAATCTCCTAGTGTCCTAAATACACGAAGTTATATAAGTAAGCGGACGTTTAAATAAACTATCCATATGTGTGTTCATTCGGTTTAAATCTGGTCCAAAGTATTCGATTTGTGTTCTTGTTTGAGTTTTGTAAATAAGTACGGCCCGTTGATGATGGAATTGAAATTATATTTCAAAAACATAATGTGGTTTGTTTTCGTAAGAACTTTCGTCGTGTATATATATGTATATATATAAAAAGTTCGTCGTGAAACTGTTTTGACATGGCTGCACCGTTTTGGCCATATCTCCCTCATACAAACTCGGATTTAGACGATCCACATGCCCAAACGACCGCGACTCGTAGGGCTACAAAACTACAAAAGATGGTTGGCAGGATGCAAGTTACCCGTCCGGGTGGGGCAACATACCCGTTCGGGTATGGAAGGATTACCCGTCTGGGTGGAGCAACTCACCCGTCCGGGTGGAGAGGCTTACCCGTTCGGGTTGGGCTTCGGCCCAGCTAATCTGTCTCTGTTCCGCTTTCAAGTCTTAAAACGTTACATGTTTTGCTATGGCTTCGAACTATAATCGTCTACATATGTTTGTACACAATGTTACATAAGTTTTACCCTTCGATTTTACATTTTTATACCCATTTACATATATGTATTTTGAGTACAGGGGTAACATTTTTGGTTTCATTTCATCATCATCATCATCAAACTTTATGCATATATTTTGTTATGTAAACACTATATATAACAATAAAATTGTAAGAAATTAAAAGTTGGAAGATTTTCTTACTTTTGATTTTGAAGATGATGATGACCGGATGATGATGATGATCACAGGAAGATGGTGATGATAATGAGATTATAGTTGTTGTTGTTAGTTGATGATGTAAGTTTGAATATGAGGATGATTATGGTGTTGAGGTGATGATGAAAATGGAACCACAGCCTCTGCTCTTCCTCTCCTTCTTGTTCCAGTCGATGATCAAGAACAGGTACAGTGATCTCCAATTATTTGTGTTTGGTGAGTTCTTGTGTGTGTACTGATAAAATGAGAGGGAGGGGGAGGATATATAAAATATGAAAATCGTATGGTGAGATCACAGTAGTTGGTCTCACCAATAACTTGGTTTAGGTTATTATTTTAGCCCGTTAGTTTCGAGTACGGGTCCAATTCGAGCAATATAAAATATAATATTTTATATTTTTATTTTGTAGGTGGTCTCCAGATACCTTATTTAAAATCAGAATAATGATGTTATCAATATTTTAGACTGTTGTACCATTTGTACATTTTTACTGCGCGTATCCAATTGGGCGCCAAATTTCAGTTAAATTATGAATTCATATTTTGAGGTAATGTTCCAAATACATTCAAATGTCTGAGAAAAATAGAATTTTGATGATTTGCGATCTCTGGATACGTTTTACAATTGTTTCCGTTCATTTGTAATACGTTTTATATAAAACGTATATTTAAATCATTTTATCTATATGTTATAGATATATTAATACTCGTAATTAATAATTGAATTATTAATTATTTTTGTATCACCAAGTTTTGTTATTTACTTCTGTCAGGTTCGTTTCGATACATTTGTACGTAGCTTTAAACAACTACGTATTAAGTAGTACTTTTTGGTTTAAAAGTACTGGGCTTGCTAGGCTTACATCACATCAAAAGGTTTTGTTTAAACTTAACCAGGAAATTAGCGTAAAATTCACGAGTTTGCTGTACTTAATTGTACTCAAATTTTGCAGGGTGTCACATAACTGCCCAAAGTACCTGAAGGACCTTGAAGATGGAAAGGTCGAAAAGAGTATTCACTCAGGTATGTTTATGATCGAACTCCATAATACTACAACTTCTAATTCATGGGTTCTGGATACAGGGTGTGGTAATCACATTTGCACTGTATTGCAGGGTCTAAAGGAAAGTAGAAGTGTGAAGCATGGAGAGCTCAACTTAGTTATGGGAAACAAAAGGATTTGTGCATGTGACGAAGATTGGAAGATTTGAGCTCATGCTGAATTCTGGAGTTAGGATAGATTTAAATAACTGCTATTATTTGTCAGAAATGACTAGAAACATTATTTCATTTTATGCTTTGTTTAAAGATGGTTATCATTTTTCTTTTGATTATGGAAATGGAGATATTTTGGTTTATTTAAATGATTGTTTTGTTTTTAAAGCTTCTCCTTACAAAGGCATATATGAAAATGTTGAATGTGCAATGTTATTCTAAATGTTGATTCGTCTAATGAAATTGATAAATCCAAGTTGTGGCATTGTCGTCTTGGGCACATAAACAAGAAACGCATCGCCTAACTCCAAAAGTATGGAGTGTTGGAATCATTTGACATCAAATCGGATGATGTATGCGAATCTTGTTAATTAGGAAAGATGACTAAGTCACCATTCACATGATCGTGTGAAATAGGTGAAGGACTATTGGATTTGGTACATACAGATGTATGTGGACCATTCTGATGTGCCACAAAAGATGGAAATCGATACTATGTTACATTTACTGATGACTTCAGTAGATTTGGACATGTTTATCAGATCAAACATAAGTCGGACACTTTTGAGGTTTTCAAAAGATATCAAAACGAAGTAGAGAATCAACTAGGCAGAAAGATAAAGGTTCTCCGATCCGATAGGGGAGGAGAATACCTTAGTATCGAATTTCTCGATCATCTTAGAGACTGTGCAATAGTTTCACAATTGACTCCTCCTAGAACGCCACAACTTAATGGTGTTGCTGAGAGGAGAAATAGAACCTTGTTAGACATGGTTCGATCTATGATGAGTCGATCAACACTTCCGATAAGTTTATGGGGTTATGCATTAGAAACAACCGCCCATATCTTAAATCAAATACCCACTAAGAAAGTTTCAAAGACACCGTATGAAATGTGGAAGGGAAAAAGACCTTCTCTTGGTCACATCAAAATATGGGGTTGTGAAGTTTACGTTAGATGGGAAATTCTTGACAAACTAGACTCCAGATCTGAAAAGTGTCTTTTCGTCGGTTATCCACAAAAGTCATTTGAAAATTTGTTCTACAGATCCAAGGAAAATGTGGACTTTGTAGCTCGAAGAGGAGTGTTCCTTGAGAGAGAAATGATATCTAAAGAGGACAGTGTGGTAAAATTGATCTTGAAGAAATTCAAGAATCTACCGATGAAGAACCTAAAATAAACACTGACGTTTAACAAGAAGTGGATACACCTGTTGAACCTGAAGACATATCCTTACCCGTTCGCAGATCTAGTAGAGTTAGCAATCCTCCTGAGTTCTATTAGGGTTACCAAATAGAAGAAGAGGACAAGATAAGTGATATCACACTGGCTGAATTAGATGAGCCTGCAAACTACTAGGAAGCGATGGTAAGCCCTGAGGCTGCTAAGTGGAAGGAAGTTACGAAAAGTGAAATTCAGTCCATGTATGACAACCAAGTTTGGAATATGGTTGACACTACACCCGGTCTTAAGACGGTGGGTTGTAAGTGGATCTTCAAGAAGAAGACAGACATGGATGGGAAAGTACACACTTATAAAGCTAGGTTGATAGTGAAGGGCTATACTCAAACCTATGGAATTTATTATGAGGAAACCTTCTCACCAATAGCTAAGATTAAGTCAATTAGGATTATGCTAGCCATAGCTGCATTTCATGTTTATGAAATTTGGCAGATGGATGTCAAAACCGCTTTCCTTAACGGGAAACTAACAGAGGATGTATTCATGACACAACCGGAAGGTTTTGAGAATGCAAAGTATCCTAATAAAGTGTGCAAGCTTGAAAAGGCCATTTATGGACTTAAACAAGCCTCTCGTAGCTGGAATCTCTGCTTCCATGAGAAAGTCACAGAGTTTGGATTTTCTAGAAGTGAAGATGAGTCCTGTATATATGTCAAGTTCAGTTGGAGTATTGTAGTATTCTTAGTATATATGTAGATGATATACTACTCATAGGAAATGATATCCCAACTTTACAAGGTGTAAAAGAATGGTTGGGAAAATGTTTCTCTATGAAAGATCTTGGAGATGCAGCATATATCCTTGGTATAAAGATTTATAGAGATAGGTCAAAACGTCTCATAGGACTCAGCCAGGATACGTACATAGATAAAATATTGAAAAGATTTAATATGGAAAATTCTAAGAAAGGGAACTTACCCTTGAATCATGGCATTAAGATCAGTAAGGATCTGTGTCCAAAGTCTGAGCAAGAATTGGATAGAATGAGTCGAATCCCATATGCTTCGGCTATAAGATCGATCATGTATGACATGACATGTACAAGGCCTGATGTCTCATTTGTTTTGAGCTTAGTGAGTCGACATCAGCAGAATCTGGTGAAGGTCATTAGACAGCTGTAAAGAACATTCTCAAGTATTTAAGAGATACTAAAGACAGGTTCTTGGTTTATGGTGGAGAAGAAGAACTCAGAGTCACGGGTTATAGTGACGCTAGTTTCTAAACAGACAGAGATGATAGTCGTTCACAGTCTGGTTGGGTATTTCTACTGAATGGGGGAGCGGTGACATGGAAAAGTTCTAAGCAAGATACAGTAGCAGACTCCACATGTGAGTCTGAGTACATTGCGGCTAGTGAAGCGGCAAAGGAAACTATCTGGATGAGGAATTTCATTGGAGATCTTGGAGTTGTTCCAACAGTACAAGATCCTATTGCTATATTCTGTGATAATGAAAGTGCAGCGCCTTGAGTAGAGAAACCAAGGATCACGGAAAGTCAAAGCACATTGAAAGGAAATACCATTTTGTTCGAAGGAAAGTCGAAGAAGGACATGTAATTGTGAAGAGCATAAGATCATAAGAAAATCCATCTGATCCGTTCACAAAGCCACTAGGAAAGTCCAAGCACGATGAACATGATAGGAGCATAGGTTTAAGAGATAATGTAAAGTTTTAGTTGTTAGTTTGAATTTGAAACGTTATAAACAATGATGGAAACTGTAATAGACTTGGTGATTAAATAATGGAGATTTTTAATTAGGAGTTCTACCATTTGCTATTGTTTGTCATTGTGTTTCAGTTTTGCATGTTTAGACACCACTTCCAGAGTAATAAGTTCTTATTCAAACCTCCTCAGTCGATCACACTATAGGAAGTATGTGGTGAATTAAGACTGTCATGGAGTGTTAGTAGATGTCTATGGAAATTAGACATGGCATGGAGATTGCTGCAACACTCATGAGTACTTAATATGGATTTAAGTATAGGAGAAACCCGCACTTAAAGAGATCACTTCATGGATTTAATCAAGAGTGATTTTAAGATGATAATATCTTCTATTCTTAAAATGGAGATACATGAGTATCTAGTTCTTTAAGTCTGTTATACTTTAGTCTATTCAAAAGCTGTGCGTAAATGCCAGTTATAAAGGATATGCTATGTATGACATGATGAGTTGACTAGTGCTAGGTAGTCGATATTTATTTGTTCATTTTGCCTAAAATGGAAAAGAGATATCATGGGCCCTCTGATGATTAAATTTGACTCAAAAGTGCTAGGCCTGGCCGAGACTAAGTTGATAGTTCAGTAGTCTCATATAGTCAATATAATCGGAAATCAGAAAACATATATGAACTTGAGATTGATTATAATCCATGTCTCGGTTCATAAGATATCGTGAAACAAAGGAATGGTTGATCACTTATCTAAAGGACTGACTCTAAGATATGATTCAGAGTTCGGCAGTTGTGTTGGATGACACACTTTACAAAGTTAATAGGATAGAGACTTAGACCAATAATGTAACACCCGGTTTTCGGGTCTAGTAGTATCTTAATATTTTCTGATTGTGAATCATTATTTAATGTGTCAGAAAATAGTTTCGGTGATTTATTTGAAAATAAATGGGTAAAAGAGTCGAATAATTTATTGTGACTAATAAATTATTAATTGTTTTAATTTAATCTAGTTGATGGTAAAATAAAATAATATTTCCCCCTAAATGATTTTTAAGTTCCAGACAATGATAAGTACGGGGAAAGAAATTAGGGTAATTATATACTAGACTTAAACTTTGAGTCGGTGTTTGTTTTAAACATATCCACACTAGTACAAATTTTGGCTTTGGTCACACCAGAAAAGTGTGACTAAAACCATATGGTCACACTTATTTTTTCAGTGTGTGTGTGACTAAAGGTCCCGTGACCAAAGGGGTCCATACGTGACCAAAGGGGTCCATACGGTCACATAAGATGTTAGTGGCCGTATCCATTTAAAAAGAGTAACCAAAACCATAAAATGTGTGACCATATGCTCTTTAAAATCAAGTGAAAGTGTATTTTGTGTGACTATTGTCCATCCAATGGTCACTTGAATTGTATGTTTGTGTGGCTATTTGTAACATTTAGTCACACAACGAGAGTTTTATTTTTGGGATTTGGTTACATAAATTTAAGACAAAAGTGTTAACAAGTGTGACCGTATGCTCTTTAAAGTCGGGTAAACTTGTATTTTATGTGACCATATGCTCTGTAATGTCAAGTAAACTTGTATTTTGTGTGACTATTATCCATCCAATGGCCACTTTATTTTTATATGCGTGTGACGTTTTGTATCATTTAGTCACACAACGAGTGATTTATTCTTAGATTTGGTCACATAAAATTAAGCCAAAAGTGGCCGTAGGTGATAATAAGTGTGACCATATGCTCTGTAATGTCAAGTAAACTTGTATTTTGTGTGACTATTGTCCATCCAATGGCCACTTTATTTTTATGTTTGTGTGACGTTTTGTATCATTTAGTCACACAACGAGTGATTTATTCTTGGATTTGGTCACATAAAATTAAGCCAAAAGTGGCCGAAGGTGATAATAAGTGTGACCATATGCTCTGTAATGTCAAGTAAACTTGTTTTTTGTGTGACTATTGTCCACCCAATGGCCACTTTATTTTTATGTTTGTGTGACGTTTTGTATCATTTATGTAACACCCCCAAATTTAATGATTTGCGGAAGCATACATTGGGTGTTACTAATCAATATACAAAGCACAAGATTAATAGTAAACGACCTCTAAATGAGACGTTTGTAAAATAGTTACATTTCATAATTAATAATCGTTTGAAAACCGTAGGTTTTCGTATACAAAATGTAATTCCCTAGAGCCCACGCGTATAGCGGGAGATTCTATTACATCACCATAGTTACAAAAGATAATGCCAAAGAATCTCCGTTAAATGCAGTTTGTAAATCATGCGACTCTAGCTAGTAATCCTGGGGTAATCCTACTCCGTAAGTGTACCTGAGATACAAAGCTAAAAAGTGTCAACCAAAAAGGTTGGTGAATCTCACAGGTTTAGTAATAAGTAGGTGTTATGAACCACAAGTATGTACCCGTATTGCTATCAAGCAAAGTAAGTAAATCAGTTAATCAGTACAGTGCCATGAGCTCATAAGTTGAAGCTTAACCGTGTAGTGTGAATATATCACGTACCCCCGTGAGTGCTATCCGCACACTCATATGTAACAAATACTAATATGTCTGTTTCTACGTGTAAATCAGTACGTGGTGGCGCTACCACCCCAGACAGGGATTGTCAGTCCCAAATGGATCCATCTATTAGTAATCGCGCTTAAGTCCATAACTAACAACTTACGATTAGGAGGCTTTCAGTGGATAAAAGTAACTCATGCGTTTGTTTGTAAACAGTAATGTTTTCAGTTCAGTACATTGTGTTCATACGTAAAACAGTTGCTAAGTATCTCACCCCAAAGTATAAAACTGTAAAAGTGGGGCTGTAAGACTCACCTGAGTCGAGCAGTGGTAAATAGCAAGTAGTAGTAAATCAAGTAGGTTCTCCGAACCCGTAACCTTCTAGTGCCTAAACACGTAAGGTTAAGTAAGTAGATGTCTCGCAAGACCATCTAGGCTAGTTGTTCATACAACCCGTTGTGTTTAAATGTTGGTTTGTTCGCGTTCGTATCAAAGTATACGGCCCGTTGGTGATTTGTTATAATTAAAGTTTGTCATTTATAACGCAATTTAGAGTAATTGTAATAGGAAAGTATGTTTTATTATGTTTGTTAGGTCGTATCGTATAAGGATTTGAGGTTGTAAAAGTTCGACACTTAGTGAAAATGTGAGTTTTCAAAGTTCTGGTTTGTGCGACGTAGCATGCGACGTCGCTAGCGACGTAGAGTGCGACGTGGGCATGTACGTCGCATGATGCGACCTTCGCAAATCAATGCGACGTAGGGGGCGGCGTCGCTAATGCGACGTTGGTTCGGTTTGCGACGTTAAAGTCTACGTCGCTACTTGCGACGTCCGCAAGTGAATGCGACGTAAGGGGCTGCGTCGCTAGTGCGACGTTGGGATTTTTGTGCGACGTAGGCCGCGACGTCGCAGAGGCCCCTGGCCAGGTGCGACGTAGCGGTCTGATGGCCGGAATTTTTGTCGAAAACGAGTTTCCCGGTTTCCGTTGGGTCCAAATCTTTTACCCAACCCTTATATGAACATAATAAGCCTATTTAAACCATAAACTAGTAAAAATGATCAAAAACGAGAGATGTCGGGATTTGTCGGAAACTTACAAATTGTCGGATTGAAAATCCGAAAAGATAGGAAGGTAGATCGGGAGTAGGTGAACGTTTTCTTCCAAAGTAGTCACGAAATCCGAGGCCGTTTGATAGTAGTATTTTGCGAATTAGTGAAGTTGGTGGTGGATGGTGGTGATTAGAGAGAAAGAGAGAAAGGAGGGAAGAGAGAGAGAAAGAAGAAATGAAATAAAAGGAAATGGGAGGTGGAGGTGGGGTTTATATCCCATTTTCAGTCTCCGTCTACGTGTCCCGTGCGGTGTTCGTTTTCTCCGTCGTTTAAACGTTAATAATTATTTTACATTTTAAATGGTAGGTTTTAAATACAAATAATTACGCGACATTTCTATTTAAATATTTTACAAATAAGTTTGAATACTTTTGTTTTTAAATCGTGTAAACTTTGATCGAGCGATACGAGATAATTATTAATTATTATAAAATAGCGTTTCGGTCATAATTGCGTTATTTTAGTTTATAAACATTTGTTCACCAACGTCCGTGTTAACCGAATAGAATTTCATTCTATTTAAGTTGCGTACGATTTAAGCCAAATCGCAAAGTTGCATATATTTACCAACATATAATCCGATACATAAATTAGCCTAACACAGAACTAATTACATGTATTAACAAAGAATTAGGCGCTAATACTAGCCCTAATTTGGCGGTTGTTACATTCTCCCCTTGTTAAAAGAATTTCGTCCCGAAATTAGCTCGATTGCACGGTCGGTGCGTTGTCTGGGAAGAGATGTGGATATTTCTATCGCATTTGGTCTTCCCGTTCCCAGGTAAATTCCGGACCACATCTAGAATTCCACCTGACTTTCACGATGGGAATACGACTCTGTTTTAGTTGTTTGACCTCACGGTCCATGATTTCCATAGGTTCCTCAACGAAATGAAGTTTATCATCGATTTGAATTTCGTCGAGCGGTATAATCAGTGTCTCGTCAGACAGACATTTCTTCAGATTAGAAATGTGGAATGTGTTGTGAACGCTGCTAAGCTCAGCAGGAAGTTGCAGGCGGTATGCCACTGGGCCAATCCTTTCAAGGATTTCGAATGGTCCGATGTATCTAGGATTTAGTTTGCCTCGTTTTCCGAATCGAATGACACCTTTCCATGGTGCCACTTTGAGAAGTACCTTGTCCCCTACTTGGAACTCAAGGTGTTTGCGTCTCACGTCAGCATAGCTTTTCTGACGATCACGAGCGGCTTTTAGTCGGTTTTGTATGCCGACGATCTTTTCAGTTGTTTCATGTATGATTTCTGGACCGGTGAGTTGTGTATCCCCCACCTCAGTCCAACAGATAGGTGACCGGCACTTACGACCGTACAGTGCCTCGAAGGGTGCAGCCTTTATGCTGGTGTGATAACTGTTGTTGTACGAGAACTCGCACAATGGTAAGTGATTTTCCCAGTTTTTACCGAAGTCAACTACGCAGGCTCGTAGCATGTCTTCCAGTGTTTGTATAGCTCGTTCGCTCTGGCCATCGGTTTGAGGATGGTAAGCCGTACTCATATCCAGTCGAGTACCGAGAGATTTTTGCAGTGATTGCCAGAAGCGAGAAGTAAATCGAGCATCTCGGTCGGAGATGATTGAGATGGGCACGCCGTGTCTTGATACGATCTCTTTCAGGTAGATCCGTGTCAAGCGTTCCATCTTATCAGTTTCCTTGATGGCTAGGAAATGAGCAGATTTAGTGAGTCGGTCAACGATCACCCAAATGGTATCGCAACCGTTAGAAGTTTTCGGGAGTTTAGTAATGAAATCCATGGTGATCTGCTCCCATTTCCATTGTGGTATTTCGGGTTGTTGTAGCAAACCGGAGGGTTTCTGGTGTTCAGCTTTAACTTTGGAACAAGTAAGACACTTGCCAACATAGGTTGCAATGTCAGATTTCATGTTGGGCCACCAGTACATTTCCTTGATGCCGTGATACATTTTGTCGGCACCGGGGTGTATAGAGTATTTTGACTTGTGAGCTTCATTCATCACCAAGTCTCGAAGGTTCCCAAAACTTGGTAACCAGATTCGATTCGAGAAGTATTTGGCCCCGTTAGGTTTGGTTTCAAATTGTTTGTCCATGCCTCGCAAGGCCTCGTTTATCAAGTTTTCTGGTTTGAGTGCTTCGAGTTGAGCGGTGAGAGTTTGATTGATGAGATCGTTGTGAATGGTCATACCGAGAGCTCGAACTCGAAGTGGTTTCACCCGTTCCTTTCGGCTTAAAGCATCGGTGACAACATTCGCCTTGCCTGGATGATAGCGAATTTCTCAATCGTAATCAGTGAGCAACTCAACCCATCGACGTTGCCTCATGTTGAGATCCTTTTGATCGAAGATGTGTTGGAGACTTTTATGGTCAGTAAAGATTGTACACTTGGTACCGTATAAGTAGTGTCTCCAGATTTTCAGAGCGAATACAACAGCCCCCAACTCTAGGTCATGAGTTGTGTAATTCTTTTCGTGGACCTTGAGTTGTCGAGAGGCGTAAGCGATGACCTTGTCTCGTTGCATCAACACGCAACCAAGACCTTGGTGTGAAGCATCACAGTATACCACGAAGTCATCGTTGCCTTCGGGTAAAGATAAGATAGGTGCACTGCAGAGTTTCTGTTTTAGTAGCTGGAAAGCTGACTCCTGTTTGTCAGTCTAATCGAACTTCTTTTCTTTTTGAGTCAGTGCAGTGAGAGGTAGGGCTATTTTCGAAAAATTCTCAATGAACCGCCTGTAGTATCCGGCGAGTCCTAAGAATTGGCGTACCTCGGTCGGTGTAGTAGGTGCTTGGCAACACTTGATAGCCTCGATTTTCGAAGGATCGACATGAATCCCTTGATTGTCAATGATGTGTCCAAGGAATTGAACGGTTTGCATCCAGAACTCACACTTAGAGAATTTGGCGTATAACTCTTCGTGTTTGAGCAGCTCTAGGATGGTTTTCAGGTGTTGCGCGTGTTCTTGTTCGTTGCGCGAGTAAATCAGAATGTCATCAATGAAGACGATAACAAACTTGTCAAGGTAGGGTTTGCACACCCGATTCATAAGGTCCATGAATACAGCCGGTGCGTTGGTTAAGCCGAATGGCATCACTTGGAATTCATAATGCCCGTAGCGAGTTCGGAAAGCAGTTTTTGGGATGTCATCGTCACGAACTCGGAGTTGGTGATAACCTGACCGTAGATCGATCTTTGAGTAGAAACTCGACCCCTGAAGTTGGTCGAACAGGTCATCGATGCGAGGAAGTGGGTAACGGTTCTTGACAGTTAATTTGTTGAGTTCTCGGTAGTCGATGCACATGCGGAAAGAACCGTCTTTCTTTTTTTCAAACAGGACCAGAGCTCCCCAAGGTGAGGAACTTGGTCGAATAAATCCCTTGTCCAGGAGTTCCTGTAACTGAGTAGACAACTCCTGAAGTTCGGATGGGGCTAGTCGGTAAGGGGCTCGTGCCACGGGTGCTGCGCCGGGCACAAGGTCAATAGAGAATTCGACTTGTCTAGTTGGCGGTAGGCCAGGCAAGTCTTCAGGAAAGACTTCTGGGAAGTCTCGAACAATATGCACATCCTCACGTCGCTTCTCCACCGACTTTTTCTCCATAACGTGTGCGAGGATTGCCTGGTACCCTTTTCTCAAGTATTTTCGGGTTTTCATGCAAGAAATGATATTTATTCTCGTCCCACCGGTATCCCCTTGTATGCTCAAAGTTCCACCGGTGACGAGAGGAATGCGTACAATTTTCTCAAAGCAAACGATTTTGGCTCGGTGCTTGGACAACCAATCCATACCGACGATGAGGTCAAAGCTGCCGATTTCGACAGGTATCAAGTCAATGGAAAAGAGCTCGTTAGCTAAGTTTAGAGTGCAATTAGGTATCACACTGTCGGCCTCAATAAGTTTTCCATTTGCCAATTCTACCGTGTACTTAGAATCTAAGGCAATAGGTGTGGTGTCAAGTAGTGGATAAAACTCGTCAGAAATAAAGCTCTTATCAGCACCAGTATCAAATAATACAGATGCAGTCAAATTGTTGAGAAGAAACGTACCCGTGACCACATTCGGGTCTTGACGGGCTTCCCCAGATTTCAGCACAAAGCTCTTCCTCGAGCATTGTTGTTATTCCTGTTGTTGTTGTTGTTCAGCTTCGGGCAGTCTTTCTTGAAATGCCCCGTACCGTTACACCCATAACAAGTCTTTGGTGCCGAGGTGTTGGTGTCAGTGGTGTTTGATCTACAGTCCTTAGCCAAGTGTCCAAATCTCTTACACTTGCTACAGGGACACGAACCATGGTGGTGTCGTTGGCACTTGGAGCAGTAGGGCTTGGTTCCCTTGTACGCTCCCTTGTCATCAAAACTGGAGGTGTAGGCTTTAATGGTTTCAGGTTTCTTGTTTTGGTGGTTGTTGTGGTTGTCGGACCATTTTCGTTTATTGCTGTTGGAGGATGGAGTGGGTAGTTCTGGGTCCTCATTCATAGCTAGAAGTTCATGGGCCAACCGGATGGCACCATGAAGGGTGGTTTGGTTTGACGAGGCGACGTTTCCCCGGACGGGTTCCGGGAGGCCGCGGATATATTTCTTAATCTTGTCAGGCCCAGTACCTGCCATAGCTGGGCGAAGGACGGTGAATTGTTGGAATCTGGTGGTGTATGCAACGATATCAGTTCCTTGCACTTTTAAGTTCCAGAACTCTTCGTCCAGCTTGTGAAGTTGTTCGGACGGGCAATACTCATCCGTGAGCATTTTCTTTAGATCCTCCCAAGGGAGTAGATAAGCGGTGTCAATCCCCACGGACTGGGTATAGGAATTCCACCACGAGAGGGCACCATCTTCGAGGGTGCAGGTGGAGAATTTGACCTTGTCGTCTTCCGCACACTTGCTGATGCGGAAAACAGATTCCATCTTTTCGAACCATCTGATAAGTCCGATGGCTCCTTCGGTTCCCTTGAAGCTCAAGGGTTTGCAGTTTTGAAAATCCTTGTATGAACAAGGTTTAGCAGCAGAGGTTTCAGCGGCATCGCTGTTTCTTGTGGAGTTAGGTGGAGTATTCCGAGCCAAGGCTTCAGTAACAGCCTGGGTTATGAGAGACGTGATCTGAGCATCAGTGTAAGGTCTTGACTTTGGCGGCATGATTCTTCAATAAAAGAAATGAAGATACATGAGATTTTGTAAGAAAATTGCATTTATTCCAGATGTACATATATAAAGTTGGTAATACATAACATCAATATGAAAAGGATTATGGCAATTAATATGAGTCGAAACAGCAAGGAATATTTAATAGATGATACGAGTTCAAGGGTTACATCCTACGGATGTGTTACAAAAGATGTCGGGAATTGTTACATCCGACTGAAACATAGAGTAGCGCTTAGATAGTTACTAGATTACAGGATAGTTTACAAAATGAAGACTATGCTAGTCTTAACGTAGGTTAATCTGCTCCATCATTTCGATGAGACGATCCACAGTATTAGCAAGTCTGCTGGCTTGTCGAGCATTGTCTTCAGCTAATGCTAGTCGATGTACCAATCCGCGGTTAGATTCTTCCGTTTCCCGTGAGCGTTGTTCACACTCATCAAGTCTGTGTTTCAAAAGAGCGGTTTCCACGCTTATCTCCACCACTTTGTTGAAAAGAACGTCCACATTATTAACGGTGGTTTCGTGATCCTCAGAGACTTGTTCGATGCGCTCAAGTGATGTAAGTCTCCAGTTTTCGTTGGTTTCTTGCAACACGACATCCATGGTGCGAAGTCGTTGCTCGTGTTGGTTCACCCTAGCAGCTAAGGCCGGCAAGGTGAAGTGAGTAGAGTACGGGCCAGCTCGAGGCAACCTGTTGTTCCTCCTTGCTACCCTTGGGTTCTGCGACCCAGATTGAGAACGAGATAAATCGGATGGGATGTTTGCCATTTCTGAGACAAAGCGTTAGTAAGATTGAGGACTATATTCATATAGTCCCTATATAATATAGTCTATTGAGTGTCTAGCATAAACATGTTTAAGTCTCGGTTCTCTCGAAGTCAGAGTCTTCTATTGTACCCTGTTCAGTCATAACCCCTTTCAGATCTTACATCGTCTTTGCTTAATTGTACATAGTTGATCAGGCTATGTTAAATTAAACTCGTATGATGTAATCACTGAACCGGTTATACCTAATAAGGGATACTGCCTAATGGTCATAGTCTAGGCTCACTAAATGCAACCTAGTTCACTACAACCTTAGGCTCTGATACCAATCTGTAACACCCCCAAATTTAATGATTTGCGGAAGCATACATTGGGTGTTACTAATCAATATACAAAGCACAAGATTAATAGTAAACGACCTCTAAATGAGACGTTTGTAAAATAGTTACATTTCATAATTAATAATCGTTTGAAAACCGTAGGTTTTCGTATACAAAATGTAATTCCCTAGAGCCCACGCGTATAGCGGGAGATTCTATTACATCACCATAGTTACAAAAGATAATGCCAAAGAATCTCCGTTAAATGCAGTTTGTAAATCATGCGACTCTAGCTAGTAATCCTGGAGTAATCCTACTCCGTAAGTGTACCTGAGATACAAAGCTAAAAAGTGTCAACCAAAAAGGTTGGTGAATCTCACAGGTTTAGTAATAAGTAGGTGTTATGAACCACAAGTATGTACCCGTATTGCTATCAAGCAAAGTAAGTAAATCAGTTAATCAGTACAGTGCCATGAGCTCATAAGTTGAAGCTTAACCGTGTAGTGTGAATATATCACGTACCCCCGTGAGTGCTATCCGCACACTCATATGTAACAAATACTAATATGTCTGTTTCTACGTGTAAATCAGTACGTGGTGGCGCTACCACCCCAGACAGGGATTGTCAGTCCCAAATGGATCCATCTATTAGTAATCGCGCTTAAGTCCATAACTAACAACTTACGATTAGGAGGCTAGTTGTTCATACAACCCGTTGTGTTTAAATGTTAGTTTGTTCGCGTTCGTATCAAAGTATACGGCCCGTTGGTGATTTGTTATAATTAAAGTTTGTCATTTATAACGCAATTTAGAGTAATTGTAATAGGAAAGTATGTTTTATTATGTTTGTTAGGTCGTATCGTATAAGGATTTGAGGTTGTAAAAGTTCGACACTTAGTGAAAATGTGAGTTTTCAAAGTTCTGGTTTGTGCGACGTAGCATGCGACGTCGCTAGCGACGTAGAGTGCGACGTGGGCATGTACGTCGCATGATGCGACCTTCGCAAATCAATGCGACGTAGGGGGCGGCGTCGCTAATGCGACGTTGGTTCGGTTTGCGACGTTAAAGTCTACGTTGCTACTTGCGACGTCCGCAAGTTAATGCGACGTAAGGGGCTGCGTCGCTAGTGCGACGTTGGGATTTTTGTGCGACGTAGGCCGCGACGTCGCAGAGGCCCCTGGCCAGGTGCGACGTAGCGGTCTGATGGCCGGAATTTTTGTCGAAAACGAGTTTCCCGGTTTCCGTTGGGTCCAAATCTTTTACCCAACCCTTATATGAACATAATAAGCCTATTTAAACCATAAACTAGTAAAAATGATCAAAAACGAGAGATGTCGGGATTTGTCGGAAACTTACAAATTGTCGGATTGAAAATCCGAAAAGATAGGAAGGTTAATCGGGAGTAGGTGAACGTTTTCTTCCAAAGTAGTCACGAAATCCGAGGCCGTTTGATAGTAGTATTTTGCGAATTAGTGAAGTTGGTGGTGGATGGTGGTGATTAGAGAGAAAGAGAGAAAGGAGGGAAGAGAGAGAGAAAGAAGAAATGAAATAAAAGGAAATGGGAGGTGGAGGTGGGGTTTATATCCCATTTTCAGTCTCCGTCTACGTGTCCCGTGCGGTGTTCGTTTTCTCCGTCGTTTAAACGTTAATAATTATTTTACATTTTAAATGGTAGGTTTTAAATACAAATAATTACGCGACATTTCTATTTAAGTATTTTACAAATAAGTTTGAATACTTTTGTTTTTAAATCGTGTAAACTTTGATCGAGCGATACGAGATAATTATTAATTATTATAAAATAGCGTTTCGGTTATAATTGCGTTATTTTAGTTTATAAACATTTGTTCACCAACGTCCGTGTTAACCGAATAGAATTTCATTCTATTTAAGTTGCGTACGATTTAAGCCAAATCGCAAAGTTGCATATATTTACCAACATTTAATCCGATACATAAATTAGCCTAACACATAACTAATTACATGTATTAACAAAGAATTAGGCGCTAATACTAGCCCTAATTTGGCGGTTGTTACAATTTAGTCACACAACGAGTGATTTATTCTGGGATTTGGTCACATAAAATTAAACCAAAAGTGGCCGTAGGTGATAATAAGTGTGACCATATGCTCTGTAATGTCAAGTAAACTTGTTTTTTGTGTGACTATTATCCATCCAATGGCCACTTTATTTTTATGTTTGTGTGGCGTTTTGTATCATTTAGTCACACAACGAGTGATTTATTCTTGGATTTGGTCACATAAAATTAAGCCAAAAGTGGCCGTAGGTGATAATAAGTGTGACCATATGCTCTGTAATGTCAAGTAAACTTGTTTTTTGTGTGACTATTGTCCATCCAATGGCCACTTTATTTTTATGTTTGTGTGACGTTTTGTATCATTTAGTCACACAACGAGTGATTTATTCTGGGATTTGGTCACGTAAAATTAAGCCAAAAGTGGCCGTAGGTGTTAATAAGTGTGACCATATGCTCTGTAATGTCAATTAAACCTTGTTTTTTGTGTGACTATTATCCATCCAATGGCTACTAAAATTTAATGTTTGTGTGGCATTTTGTAACATTTAGTCACACAACGAATTAATCCAACAGTCGTCACAAAGTGTAACCATATCTATTTATATTTAATTTAATATAGTAATATTTATACCAATTTAAATCACAATATAAAACTACTGAATTAATTGCCCATTCACAATTCAAACCACACTATATAAACAAAATGAAATTCAATTACTTGCTCAAATCATATCCAAACATATCAGGTGACATTATGCCGACCCATCAACATTTG
The DNA here is from genome assembly GCA_949592205.1 of Helichrysum umbraculigerum. Taxonomy (NCBI): domain Eukaryota; kingdom Viridiplantae; phylum Streptophyta; class Magnoliopsida; order Asterales; family Asteraceae; genus Helichrysum; species Helichrysum umbraculigerum. The sequence continues at coordinate 92,631,295 of CATIUR010000002.1, read as the reverse complement.
TGTTTAAGACAATCCTACCCTAAACGGGATAGGCTAATGTAATAGGACAGGAGAAGTTTGATCTATGAGGATTGAACTAGCTAATGGAAATCTTCTACTTCAATTCTGATATACCGATTCAAAGAGGCAAGAACGTCACACCAACATAATAGCTTTGTTTCCTTACTTCTGTCCAGCTCTCTATTTTTGTCCGACTGGTTTTTAAAATACCGAACTACACACATACAAAAATAACAGTAGATTAGATAGCGGAACTTCAACCCACATTCCTAGAAATAATGGAAATAAAACCTCATGCTAATAAATTATTACACATAAAACATAAGCAGAAACCATTCTACCTTAATCAGCCCGACCACCCGACCCGCTCATTTTGCCACAGGTACAAAATATCAAAGAAGATGGCACATTTTTTTTATAAGAGAAACATATATAGATATGAAAAATAGAATTTATAGGCATGTGCAGGCAATGAGAAAAGACATACATACATTTTGAATATATATATTAGTAGCTTTCATCAAGTAATGTGATGCACCAAATAGTTGAAATTATTAAAAGGGAGAATTGTACATATATATATATATATATATATATATATATATATATATATATATATATATATATCGCAGATGCAGATGAAGACTCGAGAACACTGAATTACAGCCTATTATGAAAAGTTCAAAACTTCCAACAAAATTTATTGTTATCTCAGATATCCTCTTAATTTAGCGTCTTCTTTGTTGAGTAGTAACTTAATCTTTCATTAATATGTTTCTTGTGATGATATCAATAGATATTTCAACCTAACGTTTTAAATTACGAAATCCAATTAGACATTGCATTAGTTCATGAATCATGACAAGAATTCTACTTCAGGGATATAGGGCCTTAAAATGATATACAGGCAGGCTGAAAGCATTGAAATGCAAAAGGAATAATGTATGTGCTAGGTATACAGATTGTTTGAGCATGATACTTTTATGGGCACATAAATTCATAAAGAATGTACTTATAAGTTAACTAGGATAACTAGAAAGATCATATGGTAATAAAATCAAAATAAAAGGCGCATAAGAAAATGGTGAAACTCGATTAAATAGAAATAGAAGAGAATAAAATGACCTGGATGCCAATGCTTTCTTTCAACTCCACATATTTACCCGGAGCACTCGTAAAAACTTCTGCAACATGGAAGGGCTGACTCAAAAACCTCTGAATTTTGCGAGCACGAGCAACCGTCAACCTGTCATCTTCACTAAGCTCATCCATTCCAAGAATAGCAATGATATCTTGCAAATTTTTGTAGTTCTGAAGAACTTTCTGTACGCCACGAGCTGTATTGTAATGGTCCTCTCCCAGAATATGGGGGAGAGCATGCGAGATGTAGAATCAAGAGGATCCACAGCAGGATAAATACCAAGCTCAGAATTCTGACCAATCATGGAAGTGTAGGGCGATCGAAATGTCGGCTTGAGTGCGGATGGGGGAATCACCTCTTTACACTGCATAAATGTCGTAACCCGTATCGAGATTCTCATCGAGGGTGGTAAAGGGCGATCGAATACCCGTCTAAGGAGATGAGGTTTTGGAGGTGGATGAAGCCTATGGAGGCTACACATAGTTTGTGTGTGTAATTGTGTGTTGAGTTGTGAGATGTCTAGGGTTTGCACCCTTATATAGGGGAAAGGGGGTAGCCCAATGGAGAAAGCCCATGGGCCAGGTCCAAGATAAGGGGTACATCATCAAGTCCCCCAAGTTCGGTATGATGTGTTCATACATGTCGTGTCGAACTTATTTAATACGTCCCTATGACAAAGATGTCAACCGTAGAGGCAGTGGGCTTACAAAACAATCGAGCAGCAAAAGACTAAGCAGAACTTCCCAATCAAGTCGGTAAGATGATCCATGAGCTCTAAATAAGCAGAGTCCAAATATGGCTCCAGGATAAGCGGCTCACACAAGCGGAGCTCAAAGCGAGCTTTAAACGAGGGGGTGAGCCTAGGGCTGACTGCTGAAGCCATGAGCTGAGAGCTCGTAGCTGAAGAGGTGAGCTGAGGGGTCGAAGCTGATAAGACGAGCTCACTCATTGGAGAGATAAGCTGAGAGCTCGAAGCTGATGATCTTGGTTGCATCGCGGAACCCGGCAACGGGACCCTGCGGCATCGCGGAGCCCGGCGGCGGACTCGGCGTCATCGCCGAAATCCGAAGGCATTACGGAACCCAGCGGCATCGCGGAACCCGACGGCATCGCGGAACCCGCCCGCGGAATCCGACAGCGGAACCCGACGATGGAATCCGGCGGCATCGCGGAGCCCGGCCGTGGACTCGGCGTCATCGCGGAACCCGAAGGCATTGCGGAATCCAGCGGCGTCGCGAAACCCGACGGCATCGCGGAACCTGAAGGCATCGCGGAACCCAACCGCGGAATCCGACAGCGGAACCCGGCGACGGAATCCGACGGCATCGCGGAGCCCGGCCGCCGAGCCCGGCGGCGGACTCGGCGTCATTGCGGAACCCGAAGGCATCGCGGAATCCAACGGCATCGCGGAACCCGACGGCATCGCGGAACATGAATGCATCTCGGAACCTGCAGGCATCGCGGAAATCGGCCGCGGAAAAGCAAGAGACATTCCTTGCAAAGTAATTCTGAAGGGATGACGGATAGTACATCACCACTCCCCCCAGTTTGGTATGATAACTTTGTCAAATATCATATTGAACTTGTCATTGTGTCGTGTCATATTGCCTCACATCAGCACTCTGCTGGGATAAGGGCTTATCCTATGCAACACAACGACATTTATTCATGCCTGTTAGCGTCAGTTTCAGCTGGAATTAGGTCTTACAGTTTATTCGGACCGGATTTTGATTTTAAGTCATGACTATTGTAGATTTCTAGACTACATTATGGGTTGGTGTGTGGCGGAGGTTCACCTCGGCTCGACCAATATTTTCCGGTCGCACCCCGGCGAAAAGTACGAGCTCGGGGGGACCTCTGCCTTCGGGAAGCTAGAAGGCATTCCCTTACGGGGGCAGGATCGCAGCGTGCTCATGGGCTTAGCTGATTGCGTTGAAAATCATATGCCAGTGCGCGGTGCGATGACGCCTAAGGCGGTTTTGATTTCTCGCTCGTCGTTATGAGCGTACGTAAGAGCATACAAGTGAACTTGTGGTTAAGCTAAAGCCTCGAGGGTGGATCAGTTCCCTCGATGCTTCGCGGAGGGTGGATCAGTTCCCTCCGAGCTTAAGAGTCAATGATGCTGTTGTACGGTTTATATGGGGCTAACCGACCTTGTTTAAAGGTTTTATGGTGTGTAGCCATTCGTCACAAGGAGAATACGTCCTTGTGGAATCAAGTGATTACTTTTTATGGGTTAGCCGACCTGTATAAAGGTTTTACGGTTTCAGCCGCTCATCGCAAGCCTCCTTGCGGAATCAGTCGATTATCATGTATTTATAGGCCTAACTGACCTTATCAAAGGGTTTACAGTTTGCAGCCACCCGTCGCAAGGGAAACACGTCCTTGCGGAAAAACTTTATTTTGGATTCTATAGAACGAGCCCGGAGCTCTAAATCAATCCTCGACACGGGGTCCGGAATATATAAACGATCCCGGAGCTCGGTTTACCAAAACAGCGGTCCGGAGCATATAAACGATCCCGGATTTCACGTACGAGCCCGGAGCTCGGTTTACCAAAACAGCGGTCCGGAGTATATAAATGATCCCGGAGCTTGGTGTTATATCGGGACGGAGTCAGCTCGAAAATTCACTCATTGAATAGATGAGTTGAGAGCTAAGTTCTCATATCTGATGAGGTGAGAGTTTGTAGTTGAAGAGGTGAGCTCACTCATTGAAGAGATGAGCTGAGAGCTTATATCATCGCGGAACCTGGGGGCGGAACCCAACGCGGAACACGGGGGCGGAACCCCACGGCGGTATCGTGGATCCGGGGGGTGGAACCCCACGGCGGCGCCGTGGATCCCTGGGGCATCGCAGAAAAGGCGGCGCCGGCGGCGGGACAGAACACGGCGGCGCCAGCAGGGGCGGAACCCGGCGGCGGGGCGGAACCCGGCGTCTTCAATCAAAGCAAGAGAGACCATTAGTCCCGATGTAATCATATCATGCTTGCCCCCAGTTCAATGGTACTAATATTTTTTTAGTGGCACTGAACTTAAAAATGAGTTGCCATTACTTTCAACATGTTAGTTGTGGCCCAGGAGAGCGTGTACGCATCTATGTCAAAACGAGTGCAGAACTCGAAGCTGTGTCAAGACGAGTGTGAAACTTGGATTATATATTAAATGAGTCCGGGGCTCGGTTTATCTCGGACGAGCTAGGGACTCGGATCCGTCTCGGAATGAGCCAACTCGGGGCACGGGCCCGGCGTACATGAATGAGACCGGAGCTCGGCCTCATCTCTCAGAACGAACTAACTCGGAGCACGAGCACGGCATTCATGAATGAGACCGGAGCTCGGTTTTATCTCGGAACGGAGTCGATTCGGAACTTGGAGCCCGGAGCATATAAGCGGTCCCGGAGCTAGACGTTGTCCCGGAATAAGACCGGAGCACGGCGACGATCCCGGACCATGGTTCCATCTCGGAAGTGAACATGTAGCTTGAAGATACGCCGGAACAAACACGAATCTCGTGGCTGTTAAAAGTAGCCCGTAGCTCGGTGCACGGTGTATGTCAGTGTGAGCCCGGAGCTCGGAGTGCATGTACGAGCCCGGAGCTCACGTGTACGAGCCTGAGCTCTGTTTATCTTGATACGAGGCCGGAGGTGTACGAGCCCGGGGCTCACGTGTACGAGCCTGAGCTCGGTTTACATTTTGACGATCCCGGATCTCGGCTTGTATTTGACGAGGCCGGAGTTCGGTTTACATTTGACGAGCCCGGATCTCGGTTTGTATTTGATGAGGCCGGAGTTCGGTTTACATTTGACGAGCCCGGCGTACATGAATGAGACCGGAGCTCGGCCTCATCTCTCGGAACGAACTAACTCGGAGCACGAGCACGACGTTCATAAATGAGACCAGAGCTCGGTTTTATCGTGGAACGGAATTGACTCAGAATACGGAGCCCGGAGCATATAAACGATCCCGGAGCTCGATTTTATCTCGGAACGAGCCCGGAGCATTAGTGCGATCCCGGAGCTCAGAGTATGTGAACGAGCCCGGAGCATGAACGCGATCCCGGAGCCCGGATAGATAATATACATCATCATCGTACCATGCATTTGTAGGCCTAACCGACCCTGTTAAAGGGGTTTACGGTTTGCGGCCGCTTGTCACAAGGGAAAAACATCCTTTGAAGCTTCGTGAACAAGGCCTTTAAACCGAAGATTCATTGCTAAAAGGTCGAGCCGAAGAGCTCAAAATTATGATGAGCTGATCTGAAAAGCTCATTGATTATATGAGCAACTTTATGCCGGCTCTTTCCTGTTGACAAAAGGAGACAAAACCAGGCCACAAAATGTTGTACAATATACAAGAACCGCAATATATTTGGTTTAGGCATTTCACCGAACACTTGGTGTGCATATTCAATGTTTATTGGTTTTGAGTTGTTTTGGTTAATGGAACCACCAGGTTGTTTATACAACCTTTAAACGGCAACATTTAGCAGCAAGCAAACCAAAAGAATATCAGTTGTGATAAACAGCTTGTCTTTTATAATTACGTTTGATTGAATCACTTAATTCCACTGCTATATTTTTTAATGCCATGTGATTTTGTTTAAGAAGTAAATAAGTAACCCCAAAATACCAAACGTGATAAATGGAAACAAGATTATGTTTTTAGGCTATGTAAAAAGCGAAGTAGCATTAAGATGGCTCTTGGATTGTACTCGTGCTTTAAGTACTTGTACATTTCCCTTTTTTATAAAACACCGATACAGTGATATATTTGCAAATAGCATGGGCTTGACTTTGATATCAAAAGCAAAAAAGATCCCATCTTTTCGTTAAAAATGCCATTGTATAATAATTAAAATCATGTCTAACAGAGATGCAACACCAATGTCGGTAATTGTGAAAAATTGAGCATAAAACTTATCTTTGTTTGAAATGGAGAACATGAGCAGATCAGACGCAAAAGAGGGGTAGAACGAGCTTTTTATGCCTGTCCCACGGATGGCGCCAATTGTTCAAGCATATTTCGGCTTGAGTGCGGATGGGGGAATCACCTCTTTACACTGCATAAATGTCGTAACCCGTATCGAGATTCTCATCGAGGGTGGTAAAGGGCGATCGAATACCCGTCTAAGGAGATGAGGTTTTGGAGGTGGATGAAGCCTATGGAGGCTACACACAGTTTGTGTGTGTAATTGTGTGTTGAGTTGTGAGATGTCTAGGGTTTGCACCCTTATATAGGGGAAAGGGGGCAGCCCAATGGAGAAAGCCCATGGGCCAGGTCCAAGATAAGGGGTACATCATCAGTCCTCTCCCAGAATATGGGGGAGAGCATGCGAGATGTAGAATCAAGAGGATCCACAACAGGATAAATACCAAGCTCAGAATTCTGACCAATCATGGAAGTACAATGATCAGCTGACAGTTGTCAAGAGCAGTAACTAGATGTTGCAATTATGAGCCATTCACTTAGTTGATTAGGTATGTGTTTTGACCTGTTTACTAACCAGCCTATCTTTTCAACCACTACTATATGTTAAGAAGAAAAAAAATTTGAATACCTGGCAAAATATTAACAGTTGTGGCATCTAAATGGGCAAACGTTGTCGCAGGAGCTGGATCAGTCAAATCATCAGCAGGCACGTATATAGCTTGTTCAGATGTAATGGAACCTTTCTTGGTGGTTGTGATACGCTCCTGAAGACCTCCAAGATCTGTAGCCAATGTTGGTTGATATCCGACAGCAGATGGAATACGACCAAGCAAAGCAGAGACCTCGGAGTTGGCCTGTGAAAGGAAGGAAAAAATTAGTTGATTGATTTAAAAGTAAAAATAAATAAATTAAAAAAAATGGTAAAGTTAGCATCTCACATAAGCAAATTTACCTAGGTAAAACGGAAAATGTTGTGAATAAAAAAGGAGCACATCTTGCCCTTCAGCATCCCTGAAATGCTCAGCCACAGTCAAACCAGTGAGTCCAACACGGGCACGAGCACCAGGGACCATAAACTAGAGCACACTTACTCTCACTATGAAAACGTGAACAGAAATGAAGTAAATAATCTGAAACAACCACATAAAATAGGGCGACATGTAAACACAAAATGGCATGAACCTCATATACTCTCCCTAAAAGATACAGAGCAACAAAGGAATCAACAGAAGTCCCAACTAACATTGCATTCAAGAAGTACACTTGCCAAGTTCAACACTTTTACCACTTCACCTACTACATTTCAGTCATCACCTCAATCGATTTATAGATGCAGAGGTAACGAACTGAATTTGAATAAATATGTAACGAATCAAACTCGATTCTCAAATCATTAGCAGTGAGTTGAATTTGAATTCTGAATTAATACCTAATGACTTAAATTTGCGTTCTGAATCAATAAGTAACCAACTGAATTAGATTTCTGAAACAATTAAATCAATACGTACCTCTGTTTTAATCATCGATAGCGAGGTGAAACAGGAAACACTGAAAGTAGATCTCGTGGTGGTGCTAATGGCTAACGTCGGCGTAAATAGCCGGCAGTGTTTATGATCTGCAACGGTGTTGATCGCCGTCAGATATTTATCGCCCAAACAGAGAGAGGCGCCTAGGGTTTCAACTCTCGTTATCTCAGTCCAAGAGCATCTATACGCGTGTGGCGTTCCTAATTTAATTTTAATTAATAGAGATAGAAAGCAAAATGTCCGTGTGAATTTTAGGGCAACAATAGGGCGGGATAATTTGGGGGAAAATGAAATGTCCGTGTGAAAAAAGAAGGCGGGATATTTAACTTAAAATTTTTAACTTATGTTATGTTAATATAGTATTAACTAATAATTAAATATAATATATATATATATATATATATATATATATATATATATATATATATATGTATATATATATATATATATATATATAGTATAATCTACTACGTATTATTATTATATAAATAAAAATATTAACTAGCTTGTGTCTTTGTAGTAAAAAATGACAATAGAATTTACTAGTATACTTTTTCTACTTAGTACAACATTTAACTCACATAGTACAAAAACTTTAATCAATGTCGTATATCATATATTCCATTATTAAACTTAGGATAATGTCATATATTTCATAATGATGAATTAATTTTATTCTAAGTTTAATAGTGACATATGTGATATTGGTAATGTCATATATCATATATTCCATTATTAAATTTAGGATAATGTCATATATTATAAAATAATAAATTAATTTTATCCTAAGTTAAATAGTAGCATATGTGTTATTGGTAATGTCATATATCATATATTCCATTATTAAACTTAAGATAATGTCATATATTTCAAACTGATGAATTAATTTTATCGTAAGTTTAATAGTGACATATGTAATATTGATAATGTCATATATCATATATTCCATTATTAAACTTAGGATAATGTCATATATTCCAAACTGATGAATTAATTTTATCGTAAGTTTAATAGTGACATATATAATATTAATAATGTCATATATCATATATTCCATTATTAAACTTAGGATAATATCATATATTCCAAAATAATGAATTAATTTTATCCAAAGTTTAATAGTGGCATATGTGTTATTGGTAATGTCATATATCATATATTCCATTATTAAACTTAGGATAATGTCATATATTTCAAACTGATGAATTAATTTTATCCTAAGTTTAATAGTGACATATGTGATATTGGTAATGTCATATATCATATATTCCATTATTAAACTTAGGATAATGTCATATATATCAAAATGGTAAATTATATTTATCCTAAGTTTGATAGTGACGTATGTGATATTGGTAACGACATATATCATATATTCCATTATTAAACTTAGGATAATGTCATATATATCAAAATGGTAAATTAAATTTATCCTAAGTTTAATAGTGACGTATGTAATATTGGTAATTTCATATATCATATATTCCATTATTAAACTTAGGATAATGTCATATATTCCAAAATAATGAATCAATTTTATCCTAAGTTTAATAGTGGCATACGTGATATTGGTAATGTCATATATCATATATTCAATTATTAAACTTAGGATAATGTCATATATTCCAAACTGATGAATTAATTTTATCCTAAGTTTAATAGTGACATACGTGATATTGGTAATGTCATATATCATATATTCCATTATTAAACTTAAGATAATGTCATATATTTCAAACTGATGAATTAATTTTATCCTATGTTTAATAGTGACATACGTGATATTGGTAATGTCATATATCATATATTCCATTATTAAACTTAGGATAATGTCTTATATTCCAAAATAATGAATTAATTTTATCCTAAGTTTAATAGTGGCATGTGTGTTATTGGTAATGTCATATATCATATATTTCGTTATTAAACTTAGGATAATGTCATATATTTCAAACTGATGAATTAATTTTATCCTAAGTTTAATAGTGACATATGTGATATTGGTAATGTCATATATCATATATTCCATTATTAAACTTAGGATAATGTCATATATTCCAAAATAATGAATTAATTTTATCCTAAGTTTAATAGTGACATATGTGTTATTGGTAATGTCATATATCATATATTCCATTATTAAACTTAGGATAGTTAGCTTTTGGCCATTAACCTTGTAAATTACAACATAAATAGTTATCATATATAAATTAAATGTCATATATAACAACAATTTTACATTAAATGTCATATGTGACATAATTAATGGCGTATATCATATATTCCATTATTAAACTTATGATAAATTCATATAATCCAAAATGATGAATTAATTTTATCCTAAGTTTAATAGTGGCATATGTAACATAATTAATGGCGTATATCATATATTCCATTATTAAACTTAGGATAATGTCATATATTCCAAAATGAAGAATTAATTTTATCCTAAGTTTAATAGTGGCATATGTGATATTGGTAATGTCATATATCATATATTCCATTATTAAACTTAGGATAATGTCATATATTTCAAAATGATGAATTAAATTTATCCTAAGTTTAATAGTGGCATATGTGATATTGGTAATTTCATATATCATATATTCCATTATTAAACTTAGGATAATGTCATATTTTCCAAAATGATGAATTGATTTTATCCTAAGTTTAATAGTGGCATATGTGACATAATTAATGGCGTATATCATATATTCCATTATTAAACTTATGATAAGTTCATATATTCCAAAATGATGAATTAATTTTATCTTAAGTTTAATAGTGGCATATGTGACATAATTAATAGCGTATATCATATATTCCATTTTTAAACTTATGATAAGTTCATATATTCCAAAATGATGAATTAATTTTATCCTAATTTTAATAGTGTCATATTTGACATAATTAATGGCGTATATTATATATTTCATTATTAAACTTATGATAAGTTCATATATTCCAAAATGATGAATTAATTTTATCCTAAGGTTAATAGTGTCCTATTTTATATATATATATATATATATATATATATATATATATATATATATATATATACATATATATATATATCATAATTTAAATAGAAGTCAAATGAAACAAAAGGAAAAAAAAACCCTGCTAGAGGCAAGATTCGAACACAGGTTCAATAGGTAGCCATCATATTGTTTTACACAACTCAAGGAAACCACTCAAGCACAAAGTCTTTTTGTTCATTTTTCTGTAATGTATTCATTTTAAATTGTAATTGTTAGTTTATATAATTCCCCTAATTTAATTAATTAAGCGGTTATTTATAATTTCAAACTAGCACTCAATGTGAATAATATCAAACTTAATGATAATCGTTTTTGCCTATTTTTGCTCTAAAGAATAGTCACATGAATATTTCACAACGTGACTGTTGTGAATATATTCGTCACATATAATCACCTAAAATGTGGCCATAAACATCATTTAGCTACACATTTGTGAAATGGTGTGGCTATTATAAAGCCATATAGTCACATGATCATGCTACAAATTAATGTGACTATACGGATTAGCTTTTCACATTCAAACACACACTGCACTTTAGACACACATAATAAGTTATGTGACCATATGTACTTGCTTTTGGCTACACTGCAATCATGTGTGACAAACTCGACTACATGGTTTAGTCACATAAACAATTACTTCATGTGACCATATAGTGCCATTTGGTCACAGTGTTCAACTGTGTGACCATATAGTGGCATTTGGTCACAGTGTTCAAGTGTGTGACCATATAGTGACCATATGTACCTGTTTTTGGCTACACTGAAATTATGTGTGATAAACTTGACTTCATGATTTAGTCACATAAATAATTACTTCATGTGACCATATAGTGGCATTTGGTCACAGTGTTCAAGTGTGTGACCATATAGTGATCATATGTACCTGTTTTTGGCTACACTGAAATTATGTGTGACAAACTCGACTTCATGATTTAGTCACATAAACAATTACTTTAAGTGACTATATAGTGACATTTGGTCACACTGTTCAAGTGCTTGACCATATAATGGCATTTGGTCACAGTGTTCAAGTGTGTGACCATATAGTGGCATTTGGTCACAGTATTCAAGTGTGCCCATATAGTGACCATATGTACATGTTTTTGGCTACACTGAAATTATGTGTGACAAACTCGACTTCATGATTTAGTCACATAAACAATTACTTCATGTAACCATATAGTGGCATTTGGTCACACTTTTCAAGTGTGTGACCATATAGTGACCATATGTACCTGTTTTTGGTTACACTGAAATTATGTGTGACAAACTCGACTTCATGATCTAGTCACATAAACAATTACTTCATGTGACCATATAGTGGTAATTGGTCACACTGTTCAAGTGTGTGGCGCAGTTTTGTCACATTTTATGTTTGTAACGTGACTAATGATTCGAACTTACTCTTCATTTGTCACGCGTTCCAAATTCATGTGACTAAATAATCAGCAAAAAAATAGCAGTTCCCTTTAGCCACATAAATGTTTGAAGGTGTGGCAAATACATTTCAGAATGGTTACACGATTGGAGTTCAGATGTGACCAAATAATGACGTGAATTTTATTTTGGCATCTTTAGTCACGTAAATATTATAATGTGTGACGATTTGATTTCGAGCATGTGTGACCAAAGCCCATTTTTGTTGTAGTGCCATATACATATATACATACGTACGATCATATAGATACATACATAACTTGAAACCCTAGATCAAATTCATTCTCTATATCAAATTGAAGGTGGTAAATTCGATTTCAAGCTTCAAGATCAAGGGTTAGCATCCTCTAATCATTCTAATCAACATGTAAGTCTCAATTTCTTGTAATTTATGAACCCTACAATTTGCGGTTTTTGATGTTCTTGATTATAATTCAAAATTAGGGTTTAGATTGGTGAAATTGATGTAAGATAAACTCACTAGTGATGATAAGTAGCAAGATTCAAGCTAAGAGTCATTATTTTGTTTAGTGTTCTTGTGGCTTATGATGAAATAATGATGAACAACTTGAAATTAAAGCTTGTAATGTTTTAATAGTTGTTAGTGGATGATTATATGAATCAAGTAATATAAACCCTAGCTTAGAAATGTAAATTCATGTATAATTGTATATAAAGTGATGGGTTTAGTGGATTATTCAGGAGTTGAAAGTTGAAATTTCATTAGAATGGTTGATTGATGATGGAATCATGATTATAAGTTAATCTTTAACCTTGAAGTGATGAAGTTGATATATAATCCTTAATAAAGTTTGTGAGTTTAGTTGATTTTGGAAGAATCAATGTTTTAAGGTGATGTTATTAGTGAATAATTGATAATTAAAGAGCATTGTGTAAACTAATGTGATTAAGTGTTCATTAGATTAAATATGATTGTGATTAGTGATTATGAAACTTATAGTTACTAAATTTGTTAACATATTGATAATTGTGGTGATTGTGCTAATTCATGTAAATTGAGTAATTTAGAATTGTTGAAGTAAATCTATTGGGGTGATGCTATATAGATTTAAGACAAGTTACTAACTTGTGTTGTTCTATTGTATTCTCAGATGCGCAGAAGGCTCAGTGATATTAGACTACTGAGTGGATATCTGAGGTGGTCATTGAGTGGATCTCTAATCCTCAGCGTAACTTGGTTGTAACAAGTTTGGTTACAACAAGTAACGTGTTATTACTTTATTAGTTGCATTGATAATTATGTTGATAGTTAATAATACTGTTGATATGTTGACTAGTTGAATGTGTGACTTGTTGATTACGTGATCACTTGAATTAATTGGCCTCCGGACATCAGTTGTTAATGAGGCAACGAGTTGTTGAACTGTTGGTTGGGCTAGTTGGTTATCCAAAGTTTAACACACCTCCTGTGTTAGTTGAAGATAATCACTAGCTATCGGTCTCGTCCGTATGGCCATACGGATAGGTTGGATAAGTGTTCTTGGGGAGCCACCCGGGTTTATGGTTATCCCCAGAGCCGCCGATCCTCATTATGGTGTTGTTGATTAGTTGATGAGTTGTATTGTGTACTTGCTTGTTTAGTGTTAAGTGTTGTACACAAGGTTGTTAAGCTAAGTTAGGATGTTGATTAGTTATCTGCTCACTTAGCGTTATGCTAATCCCCCACATTAACACTTCTTGCAGGGTTTTGATATTATATTGGTTGGGCAAGAAGCTGGATTAGAAGGAATGTTTGACCACGAGGCATTACTCTGATAGCGGATTTGTATAAAATAATGTTTTAACATGTTTTATATAACACCTCTGTTGAGAAATTATGTTTTGAAAAGGTTGAATTTTATATGTTGATAAAACGATGTAAATTATTATTATCTATTTGGACTTACGCTTCCGATTTACTATATTTAAATAAGTATAAATGAGGGGTGTTATAAGTTGGTATCAGAGCGTAGGTTTGGGTGAATTGGACATTCTAAGATGTTCAATCCCAAACTTAGATTAGTGTCAAGTCAAACATTCCAGGGGGTGGGGATTAGTGGTTGCATGAGAAAGTGTTATTGAATGTGTACTAACCTATAGCAAGTTGCAAAAGTGTTGTATTGGTTGCAGAGACAGAGGAACATGAGGAACCGTCTGGTATTCTCAATGATTCCTCAATACTCGTGGGCCTAGATGTGCCAGGTAATTTTCAATAGGCTTTGATTGTTTACTTTGCTATGATATGATTACTAGTAAAGTAAAGTTAGTCATTGATGATTTTTACTTGTTAATATGATGATAGGGGTATCAATGAGTAATTTTTGCATAAAACTGAAATGACTGGATAAGTGTTGTACTATGTGGATACATTGTTGACTAAGGTGTAGCAGTCGTGTTATTTGGAATTAAGTGTATCTACAATATGAAAATAAAGTATGTGTGATTATAAGTTGATAAGTGCAAGTGGTGATTATAGATCCTTGCTAGGAAATTATTTGATATATGATAAACGGAATTGAGGTGACTCGCTATGGTGAATTAATGGGAGGTTGGTATTCTCCATTAATAGGTTTGGAGTCGTGTTGTTGTGTGAAGTAGAAAGTGCATATTGATTGAAAGGTGTGTATTTGACTTGGAAAGGTCAAAGTGAATATGGTTGTGTCAAACTTGATGATAGTTGTGTTATAAAGTAATAAATATGACTAATGTCTATGTGTTTAACATTGATCATGATTGTGATTGAATTATGATCTAAGTACTAAAAGTGGTGAAAATAAAGTTAAGTGGTCAACGAGTTTTATATGCGTTGACAAGTTGCGAAAAAGTCATTGTTGAATACTTGTTGTAATTGTTGTGAATATGATGATTTTTGATGTGAATTGGTGTTTTAGAGTTATATTGTAACACCAATAATGAAACTGGTCTTATTTGACTTGGAATAGTCATGGAAGTGCGAATTGGTTGTTTGAATAGGGGTTATTTGGGTTAAAACCCAAATGGGTTGCTAAAGTACCCAAATGGGTCACTTAGTGGTTAAATGGTTAAAACAAGTTGTAATTGTGTATGGTGAATGTTAAAGTGATTTGAAGTCCTACACATAGTGGGAATGTGTGTTGAAAATGTGGTGGTAGCCAAAAATGGTATAAATTTGGTGAAAATGCCCAATTGGACCCCTAAACGGGTCAATGAGTCAAAACATGATATAATGTATATATATATAGGTGATGAATGTGCCCACACGTCCCAAATATATGTAGAAACATGTTGGTAAATGGTTGGAGTCAGAAACTAAGCCATTTGGATTTTGGCGTGTTAACCAAAATGGTCGAAAATGGTTCAAAATGAGTCACACGTCCGTTTTCTCGTAAAATGTGTAAATTGAAAAAGTGTAAAAAGGGAAAGTTGCATTTTGATTAGATGAACATGCCTGCAAAATTTCAGGCCTTAATTCTTTACGGTTTAAGAGATATGTGCGTTTGAATTTTGGAAAATTGCATTAAAGCTGCAGGTCTGAAAATTGCCTAGGGAACGCGATCCTAGCATGAGGATCCGGATCGCGTTAGTATGTTGAAATTGGTCGCAGTCGATTTTGTGCTTGGGAACGCGATCCCAGCAAGTTTTCCGGATCGCGTTGCCTAGTGTATTTTGTTCACCGAGAGATTTGAACTGTGAAACGCGATCCCGCCGTTTCTTCCGGATCGCGTTGCCAAGTGTAATTTGATCACAGAAAGTTTTCTTAAGACGAACGCGATCCAACCCCTTCTAGTCCGGATCGCGTTTGCAAGATTAAATTTGATAATTTTTTGTGAATTCCAAAAGTGCATAAGTGTTTAACAGCGTTTTTACCCACGGAAAGATTGACATATTTTCTTTAAACTTCGATTGGGCTGAAATTTACAAGATCACTCGGAAACGGTCTAATGATCAAAGCTAAGTACCTTAGTCTAGATGGTTTTTTTTTGCCATTCGGGGTCGTTTGGGGCCCGAAAATGACATTTTACTGTTTTTCGGACATTATTTCGGACTTTTAGTTTACGTTTTCTATTGGGCTTTTGTTTCTTTACGCCCAGCGATCATTCCATTGGTTATGTGCAATATTAAAACTTGTTTTATGAGGTCCACATATGTTATTATGTAGGAGTTTTTCCCAGGTGGTTTATTCAATTGTAAAATATACCAGTAAATGGTATTGTCGGATGTTGCTAACAAGGGGTTAGTAAACATTGATTTTAAAATTATATGAATTATATTATTGTGGATAAATTGAAACATGATAAAGCTTTTAAATCATGTAGAATATTTGAAATTGATGAGATTGAGCAATTTAAAAGTTAAGGAAATAAATGTGTGAGTTTGTATTATGTGATAGTGAACCTGAAATGCTCAATTGTAATTCAACTAAAGGTGTATAGGTTGATGAATACGCGTTGAATATTATACCTAGCAATGATGAAGTGTTTAGTACCAAATGTACTATAAATATGATGTGTAATTAGTAATTGATATTGATCAGGTAATAAAGAAACTGATTGAGATAATGGTGTTAAACATTACACCTGAGTAATGATATGGTAAAAGAGGTGTTGAATGTTTGTGTTGTATATGTAAACATGATGGTATGAGTAGTTGCATTAAAAGTGATAAGTTGAAAATAGTAACAAGTTAATAATTGGGAATATACTTGCTATTACAGGTTGTTATAATTGTGTAAATTATTGAAATTACTGTTGAGAAATATGTGAGAGTAAAGATAATTACTTATGAGATAAATGGTATGAAGTGGCCTGAGAATAAAGTGTGACTGACATAATATGATGACGTCTAGCCAACGTATTTATATTATGCCATTTCACATGGAGTTGTTGAGGTTACTAAGTACCAGATAAAGTTAAGTGGTTTTAAAATAACAGGTAAGATATGTTGACCTGTAGTTGAGAAATAGTCAATGATTGACTGAAATGAAAGAGTAGTAAACCATGAATTGTTGTTAATGTGGTACCTATGGTACAAGTGATGTGTATATGGTTAATTGCAACTAGTGATAATTAAAAGATGATTTAAGCAAAGTAGAGATAAGTTGTTTGCGGATAATATTGTGTTGATATCATTGAATAGATGACTAGTGACAGCACCTTGTGTTGTTGAAATACCTATGCTGATGATGCATGGTATTTACAGGTGTTGATTTGGCATCCAGGTTGATGTGAAAGGATACTAATTGATTATATTTAACCATAAGATTTGACCTCTACATACTGCTTATCGATTATTCGTATGTGTTGATGGTTATATGATTTGATTCCCATAGAGTGAAGAGTTTCATATAACCTAGTTGTGTTTATAATTACAAGTTGTAAAGTGGTAATTAAATAGTTGCAAAAGTGAAAATTCCTAGCAATTTGTTAACTAAAGAAATACATGACGATTAGCTAAATTGCTAGTAGGAGTTGAGATAAACTTGTGTTGTTAATGAGTATATTGTGGTATTCATTACCACTAGTGTTATTGATATAACAATAGAATGTTCATGTGATTTTGTGTTTCACTTATGTCAAGTGATTGTGTGGTATATTTGACTAGTTATAAATGATCATGTAAATGGTCAGTTAAATGTGTTGAGACAGAGTATGTGCACAGTATATGTGCAGGGAGAAAAGATAGAAATATGTACATTTGAACAGGTGAATGTGGAAAGAATCGAATATATGTATATATATTTATGAGTTGCTCAAGGGAGTAACGTATGATATGTGTATTTGTGACAGTAGAACTAAGTAAAGTACAAAACACCACTTATGTGTTTATGTGAATTCAGTTGAAATACACACTGGTGGTGTGTGAGTTGTATGAAAAGTATAATATTAATAAAATGTGTGATTCTATTTCACTAGATTGACTAAGTGTGATCAGATTTCGAGGACGAAATCTCTTTAAGGGGGAAAGATTTGTAACACCCGGTTTTCGGGTCTAGTAGTGTCTTAATATTTTCTGATTGTGAATCATTATTTAATGTGTCAGAAAATAGTTTCGGTGATTTATTTGAAAATAAATGGGTAAAAGAGTCGAATAATTTATTGTGACTAATAAATTATTAATTGTTTTAATTTAATCTAGTTGACGGTAAAATAAAATAATATTTCCCCGTAAATGATTTTTAAGTTCCAGACAATGATAAGTACGGGGAAAGAAATTAGGGTAATTATATACTAGACTTAAACTTTGAGTCGGTGTTTGTTTTAAAAATATCCATATACATATATACATACGTACGATCATATACATACATACATAACTTGAAACCCTAGATCAAATTCATTCTCTATATCAAATTGAAGGTGGTAAATTCGATTTCAAGCTTCAAGATCAAGGGTTAGCATCCTCTAATCATTCTAATCAACATGTAAGTCTCAATTTCTTGTAATTTATGAACCCTACAATTTGGGGTTTTTGATGTTCTTGATTATAATTCAAAATTAGGGTTTAGATTGGTGAAATTGATGTAAGATAAACTCACTAGTGATGATAAGTAGCAAGATTCAAGCTAAGAGTCATTATTTTGTTTAGTGTTCTTGTGGCTTATGATGAAATAATGATGAACAACTTGAAATTAAAGCTTGTAATGTTTTAATAGTTGTTAGTGGATGATTATATGAATCAAGTAATATAAACCCTAGCTTAGAAATGTAAATTCATTAATAATTGTATATAAAGTGATGGGTTTAGTGGATTATTCAGGAGTTGAAAGTTGAAATTTCATTAGAATGGTTGATTGATGATGGAATCATGATTATAAGTTAATCTTTAACCTTGAAGTGATGAAGTTGATATATAATCCTTAATAAAGTTTGTGAGTTTAGTTGATTTTGGAAGAATCAATGTTTTAAGGTGATGTTATTAGTGAATAATTGATAATTAAAGAGCATTGTGTAAACTAATGTGATTAAGTGTTCATTAGATTAAATATGATTGTGATTAGTGATTATGAAACTTATAGTTACTAAATATGTTAACATATTGATAATTGTGGTGATTGTGCTAATTCATGTAAATTTAGTAATTTAGAATTGTTGAAGTAAATCTATTGGGGTGATGCTATATAGATTTAAGACAAGTTACTAACTTGTGTTGTTCTATTGTATTCTCAGATGCACAGAAGGCTCAGTGATATTAGACTACTGAGTGGATATCTGAGGTGGTCGGTGAGTGGATCTCTAATCCTCAGCGTAACTTGGTTGTAACAAGTTTGGTTACAACAAGTAACGTGTTATTACTTTATTAGTTGCATTGATAATTATGTTGATAGTTAATAATACTGTTGATATGTTGACTAGTTGAATGTGTGACTTGTTGATTACGTGATCACTTGAATTAATTGGCCTCCGGGCATCAGTTGTTAATGAGGCAACGAGTTGTTGAACTGTTGGTTGGGCTAGTTGGTTATCCAAAGTTTAACACACCTCCTGTGTTAGTTGAAGATAATCACTAGCTATCGGTCTCGTCCGTATGGCCATACGGATAGGTTGGATAAGTGTTCTTGGGGAGCCACCCGGGTTTATGGTTATCCCCAGAGCCGCCGATCCTCATTATGGTGTTGTTGATTAGTTGATGAGTTGTATTGTGTACTTGCTTGTTTAGTGTTAAGTGTTGTACACAAGGTTGTTAAGCTAAGTTAGGATGTTGATTAGTTATCTGCTCACTTAGCGTTATGCTAATCCCCCACATTAACACTTCTTGCAGGGTTTTGATATTATATTGGTTGGGCAAGAAGCTGGATTAGAAGGAATGTTTGACCACGAGGCATTACTCTGATAGCGGATTTGTATAAAATAATGTTTTAACATGTTTTATATAACACCTCTGTTGAGAAATTATGTTTTGAAAAGGTTGAATTTTATATGTTGATAAAACGATGTAAATTATTATTATCTATTTGGACTTACGCTTCCGATTTACTATATTTAAATAAGTATAAATGAGGGGTGTTATAAATAATAGTTGATTATTTGTCCAAGTGGGAGACTGTTGGAATTGTGTCCAATATTATAACAAATTGGTGAGACTATCATTAATGGTAAAGTCCTTTTTGGGTTGCCCACAATAAACAGTCAAGAGAAAGATGAAGGAATAATATTAATTAGTATTAATGTTGTATTTAATTAGTTGATTTATTAATTTATGGTTAAATTAATTAGAAAATCAAAAGTAATTAAATTTGGCGGAAGATTCCAGAAACTTATCCAACCGCCGGTTGGAAGGTCCAACCGCCGGTTGGAAGGTCCAACCGCCGGTTGGGATTAGGGTTTCTAAGGTGGTGGAAGTCGCAGACTTGGAGTACAAGTCTAACAGCCCCAACCGCCGGTTGGAAGGTCCAACCGCCGGTTGGGAGTCGAATCTGGGGTTTCTTTCATAACTATAAATAGGGGCATCCTATACCTTCATAACATACGATTTGAGGTGCGAATTTTCATGGGTTTCAAAAATTTGACTTTCTCTTGGGTTTTTAGGTGTGAAGCATTAGATGTATTCTACTTTGGGTACTTGCCTCAAAGTAACGGAACTCTGCTCGTCGGTTTACGCGTGAGAAATAGGTTTTCTCTAAGGTTAGTGTTTTCCTTATTTTCTTTATCCAATTTATTTATTGTACTATGTTGTTAAAGTTAAAGACCCCTTATGGTTTTAGTTCCCTAATTGCCTTAGATTAATTAAAGTTTTGTTATTCCGCTGCGTGTATAATAATCTAGTTAGGGAATAGAAAACCAAACAAGTCTAGCTATCCTCTCCTTGTCGTGCTTAGTTATTCTGCATTGATCCTTCTTCTGATCTTGCTTTCTTGCCTTATAGAACTGACCTTTGCCCTCTCCTTCCGGTTTAACTCACTTAAAGTCCATTCCTTGCTCTTGCCTAGTTCTACGCTTAGACGAAAGAGCTCATTCATAGATTCCATCTTTCTAGCATTTCATGTCTTTCTTCCTTCAACTATAATTCATGCCATGAATTGTTAAGTCCTTCTATAATAGCTATTGGCTCCCTTCTCACCTCCCCTAGAGCCTATTGAAGAAAAATCCAAGGCTCATTCGCTGCCCTAAGCCCTACAGTTCCTTCGCTTACCGCCTAAGATGAATCTATTGCCTCCCCTCCCTCCACGAGTAGATATTTAGTATTGAATAGTGTTAAACCCAATCCCAAGCAATAGTCAAGAAGAAAAACTCATGACTAGGAAAGAAAGGCAGAGACAGGGAAAGCTAGGGTGATAGCCCTATAGATGAGTAATAGGATAGGGAGCACTTCGCTACACTAATTAGGACAACAACCTCCTAACTACTATGAGTTAAGCAACTAATGGACATACCAGACCACGTAAGACTACTGATATAGAAAAAGAGAAGGGATTCACGGGCAGTGAAGGCAACCAAGGCAGAGGAATCATTTCATTCAATTTCAAAGCATAGCGTCTCCTGTAAGACTCTATCACCTTAATTCTTTTGTTGAGGTTCTGGCACTTCTTCCTCTGGCCCTCTATTTACATAGCGAAGAAAGGCAAAGGCTCTTGCTCGAATGCATGATTTATGTCTCTTTTTCCATTTATAAAAAGTAAGATAAATCTACGCTCCTCGGCCTATAGTAAGTGAATGAGAGGGTATGGGGTTCTATGTCTTTTTCCAGTCAAAATTGACTATTAGGCAATCCCCTTTTTCCGTGATAATGTGAAAGGACTCAATTTCTTCTTTCTTCCCTAGCGAATTGTAGCAGGAACAGCCTTCCTGCAGTCACATTAAGGAGATTTTTTCTTGAAACTCTTTACTCGTTCACCCTTAGCAAGTACTCGTTTCTATTTAGTTGTTTTCTTACTCTATCCGGCTATTGAACTTGGTTTCCCTCTGCATATGGTAATAGAGAGTTAGACAACTTAGAGAGCTCCTCAAAGGGCTAGTTCTCACTCTGTATTAGGGACCCCCAAGGCTGTCTTTCCCTGTGTTTCCTAGTCTATATAGGTCCAATCTCATCTGCTAGCGCTTCTTCGTTGCTTGGTCGGGACACATTCATCGATTTCTTTTAATTCTTCCTGGGCTTGCAAGTGACTTACTTCTTATGGCCTTTCTTGCTGTCATAAGTCGTCCTCTTTTCTTTATAAGCTGTTAATTGATTTCATGCCTGCCCTATGGCTAAGGGGAGAACTACATGTCCTACTAGTCAGATAGAAGCCTACCCACCTACCAGCCTACCTTGTTCATATCGAGCCAGACAGGAGAGACACTCTTTAAAGTTAATAGAAGTAATTCCTGTTATAAGCTTGAAAATAGGCGCTGTAAATCAATTCAAATAGATAGGGGAGTTCCGAACTAGCAGCAAGTCCTTTCTCTCCCTTTCTAATGTCCTAGGCGAAGGCAGTACGGGTGAAAGCCTAATAGATCCCATTTTTTTATCGATCCACATAGCTCACGACCCAGCACGAAGAAATCTCTTAGATGGGCGGATGCGAATCTGGATCTATCAACGGAGCAATTCCATTCCAGTTGTAGTCTCAATCCCATATTCAATGAAAGTCTCCGCCGTGTCTGACCCCCTCAATGGTTTCGGGGAAGACCTATGTGGGGCACCTATAGTTGTGGGATGCTCAAGGGGCGGCGGGCTTAGTAAAGATAGTATATAGTTCCACTTGGTGAATAGTGCCTCAGCTCAGTTGAGTCATTTTTTTTGCTCGGCTCACAGCCGACTTGTTCTAGTTGAAATCAATTTTTCTCTGGGAAAAAGACATAAGATTTGTTCTTTAGAGCTCATCACTGAAGAATGGTGGCTTTACTTTTTGGAATTAGAGAAAAACTTCTTCGCGTGAGCGTTGTACGTACAAGGCTGTTCGGACTCCCCCCCTCTTG
Source organism: Helichrysum umbraculigerum (assembly GCA_949592205.1). Taxonomy (NCBI): domain Eukaryota; kingdom Viridiplantae; phylum Streptophyta; class Magnoliopsida; order Asterales; family Asteraceae; genus Helichrysum; species Helichrysum umbraculigerum. The sequence continues at coordinate 92,608,340 of CATIUR010000002.1, read as the reverse complement.
TATCAGGTGCGTTGCCATCATCTCTTTCCCCTTTGCCAGGTTACGCGGCATGGATTCTCCGATTGACGAATCTGATCTTGGCTCACTGTCCCACCGACGAACCTGTCTAGAAGTCGAAAGGGAAGGCAATAGAAAGGGGTCTCCCTCTGTTTGTCTTCTTCTCACCGCTTTTCTCATCCATCCTGCCCTGCGCCGCTTACAGATTCAGTTGCAGGTATCTAAGCATCCATTAGTTAAGGGGGTTGGGGCGCGAAGCGCAAACCTCTCTTCGATCTCCCGGTGAGTTGGATGGGAAGAGACATAGGGGGTTATCTATGAAGCATTTGAATTGCCCCTTTCTTTTGGAATAGTTGAAAATCCTCTTCTTAGGGGATTTTCTTTTTTCTTATCAACATAGAGTTGGAACTTAGCCGATGGACGAGTGGACCAGTGTGAAGCTTTAGTTTCGTTGCCGGCCAGAGCTCCTAGCCGATGACCGGATACCCCTTTTGTCGTACCCCTAACTCGGGTTGCGGAAGCGAATCAGGTCGGGGCGCGACTAATCAATAATCAAGCACATAAGATATATAATGAACGACTCTATATGCGTCGTTCACAAAATACATTGACATAACATGAGAGTTTACAAACTGTTTACATTATATTGAGTTCACATGATTACCCTGAGAGATTCTAGTACATTTCCAATTATACAAAATATAGATATGCAAGGAAATCTCTTGTTGTTTAATGATTGCATGCGACTCGAGCTAAAGTATCCTGATGGGCAGTCCAACCTACTGCTGAGTACCTGAGATAACATGCTAAAAAGGTCAGCTATAAAGCTGGTGAGCTCACAGGTTTAATATGATAAGATATGATTTATGAACCTCAAGATTTAACACAATGATTTACAAACAAGTAAATAGATAGATGATGAGTATCACTGCCATGAGCACATAGTCTGAGCTTAACTGAGGGGGGGGGGGGGTCAGGATCCACATTCAAGGACCTGAGCGAGGTGCCTCTCTATGAGTGCCTAATCAACACTCAATACTGAACAAATGATAATGCGTCCGTTTGACAGGTTAGTGCTTGCTAAGTCGGACGGGGATTGTCAATCCTATATGGTACCATACACTAACATTCACGCTAAATCATATTAACAGAACTATGCTTCAGAGGACTTTGATTAATTAGATGAAAACAACTCATGCAGCATACGTGATAATTTGATACTTGCGTTCACATGTAAAACAAAACAGAGCATGTATCTCACCCCTAGGTAAAAGCATTTAAAATAGGGGCTATGAGACTCACCTGAGTCTGATGAGATGCTATCAAGCAACAATGATGGTATACAAGGAATGATGTCGTTTCCAACGACTGAAACCTGCCGGGCGTCCTAAACGTGCAAGGTTTTAAATGATTAGATGTCTCAACAGACCATCTATGCTAGTTGTTCATCCAACTAGTAATGTCCAAATGATTTGGTTTGATTAGGTATGATTGGATAAATATGTATGGCCCGTTGGTGATTAATTGCAATAATAATCTCCAAACATTATTATCAGAATGTTGTAATGATATACTTATATAGTATATTTGAAATGTTTAGTATTCGAATAAGTCAAGTGTTGTTGTTTTAGGTGATTATAAGTTACCACTTCTAGTTATAATCTCGTTCCCACTGTTAGTTATAATTTCCTTCCCACTGTTAGTTATAATTTCCTTCCCACTGTTAGTTATAATTTCCTTCCCACCGTTAGTTATAATTTCCTTCCCACTGTTAGTTATAATTCCATTTAAGTGCTAGCTTTTGTTGACTAGGTCAAACGTGTTCGGTTTGACCCGAAACTTTTAGGGAAGTCTTAAATATGTTAAATAAGCTTTATAAAATTGTCGTTACGTTCTATGGTTGACCCGAAGTGTCGGTTTTGTAATTTGACCAAAACAGTCCCTAGAGTTACATTTTTCAGATTTTAATCCCGATTCAATCCCCCGATTTCACCACTTTTTAAGCCAAATCAAGCTCTACTAAAAATCTCACATGTTCACGTATGAATATAGTCCATTTCTGCACTTTATGGTATTTTTATATGTTCGTTTACTATTTTTAACAAAAATAAACATGAGGAGTGGTCGGATCGGGTTCGATAATGAGTTCAGTCCAAAGATTCACGTTTTTCACCATGATCCGTGAGGATCTGGTCCGAGAGCCAAAAATGAAAGTTGTAGCTGGTATCTTAATGAACATTTTTCGTTTAGATGTCGAGAGTTGGATTGTCACACACCCAAAATTGGTAATCGCGTTTATTAATGGTTTAGCGGAAGCTTTTGTGACACCCGACGATTTAGGTCAACTGTTAGACCTAAGCTAGGACCCTAATTACGTGTATTTAGGTGTGATTTAGGCTAAATACTTGTAATTACTTGTAACTATTTGTATATTTATGTAAATATACACCTACGTAATTATTTAAAATTACGCTTACGCAATTTGATGAAATTGTGCGAAATAACCGGACGAAGTCCGCCTAATTATACGACGTTGGTGAAAACATTTTTATAAATAACTTTAATCCATTCTTAGAAGTTATTTATCACTTATTATTATTTTGTTAAAATAATACACGAAAAACCTAGACGTTTTGGTTAAAACGTCTCAAACGCAACGAAAACGCGCGAATTTAATTCGGCAACCAAATAAACGTCAATAATTAATTTGACTACTTAAATTAAGTATTTTAAATAATACTTCAATGAAAATTTACCCAAAATATATTGCGTCTTAAATCGATAACAAAAACGTGCAAAAATAACGTTACGCAATTTAACCTCCGTAAAACGAGCACGCAAATCGAGACCGATAAATTAACGGAACATTTTTATAAATGTTCCAAGTATTTTAAACTTTTATATCAATTAAGAATATCAAAATTTAAGTCGTTGATTAAACACGTACAATTAACGTTTTACGTACGAATAAACATCGAAACAATCGGGTAAACGAACGGGAAACATAACAAATTAAATGATAAATAAGAAAATGACTAAAATACCCCTTGTGGGACCCCCTTGGTCGTTCACCCCCTTCCCCCATGTGACCCCATGTGCTCCACCACCCTCACCACCTCTCTTTGTTCATGCAAAGGAATCATCCACTCTTACACTCCACTCCATAACACTTCATCATTTCTCACTTTTTCTCTCAAGAAAACACCTTCATTTTCTTCTCAAAATCTGAGAAAAACACAGCCCTCAAACACCCAAATTATCATCACCATTAAATCATCATCATACTTGCAAGATCAAGAGGAGGAAACAAGCACAAGCTCATCATTTTCTTCATCAACTTCATCTCCTTCCTTTGTTCTTCATTTTGTTGGTATAAATCCCACCACTCTCTCTTCAAATTTACTTGCATGATGTTTATTTATGTATTATCTAGCTCATATAACTTGAATATGTCCAAATCAAAGGTTAAAATCGTTTTTATGAATCATACACAATCATGCAACAATCTGTCTTCAAATACACAGGTCACAAAAATGGTCGTAACTTGAGTTCTGGGAAGAATTAGATAACGGATTTTTTTTTAAAAGTTGCGTATTGAAAAGGTCTACAACTTTAGTGTTTTACACTTTTTCCAGATCTGTCCGTATTTTTGGCTATAATCTGATCTTTGAGTCTGGTCTGGAAGTTTTCGAAAACCGAGTTCGGTTCCTTCGCGAATTTATTTAAATATGTAAATGGACACTATAGTTTCTGTAAAAATTATATGTTAGACCAGAAACATTGATGATCAATTGGTAAAATTTGTGAGACTTGATTTGGACCAGAAGTGATAGAAATTAAATGGCGAACCAAACCGACAAAAGTCGAAAATTATGAAATCTTAATATCTTAAGTTGCATGTTAAAAACCGACACTTCGGGCGAACGCCGACACGAACCGGAAAATTTTATGGACTCTATAAACTGATATATGGGTTGGGTAAAAGTTTCGGGTCAAACCGAGTCGGTTTGACCAAGTCAACAAAAACGGCTCGGTTTCTAAAAACGACAAAACTTACTATTTTTGGAAAGTGGTAACAAAAATGGGTTTGGGTGACTTAGTTAGTAACTTGGACCTAAAAACTAAACTTAGAAAGTTTCCCGAATTAGAAACCGACATATAAATTGAGAAGTGACTCATGAAATCAGAAGTGACTCTATAAGTGACTCATAAATTGAGAAGTGACTCATAAAATCAGAAGTGGCTATATAAGTGACTCATAAATTGAGAAGTGACTCATAAAATCAGAAGTGACTCTATAAGTGACTCATAAATTGAGAATTGACTCATAAAATCAGAAGTGACTATATAAGTGACTCATAAATTGAGAAGTGACTCATAGTTTGACCAGGTTTGACCAGGTTATATCGGTTTGACCAGGTTTGACCAGTTTGACCAAGTTTGACCAGGTTTGACCAATGAGTTGACCAACTTTGACCTACGGTTTAAGGCTTATACAAATTAAAATAATCTATTTGCAACACACGATTTGTACTACTGAATAGTATACAACAAAACAAACTTGATAATAATGTCTAAATGAATTATTATTACAAACTTTCACCAATGGGTCATACACGTTTTTGATAAACGAACTTGAACAACTTAATTGGACATACTAGTTGATGAACTAGCTCTAGGTGGACATTAACCCCCAACCTACACGACTGGCTTAAGTGGACATTGACCCCCACTTATACAATCGCTATAGATGGTCTTATAAGACATCTACTTACACAACCTTATACGTTTAGGACGTTAGAAGGTTGCGCTTTGGACTTTGCTTGCTATTTGATTATTGCTTGCTACCTGCTTAACTCTGGTGAGTTTCATAGCCCCTTTTTACTTGTTTAAACTGTTTTGGGGTGAGAATACATGCACTGTTTTATGAACTGTTATGTGAACTGTTTTATGAACTGTTTTTAGGAAAACACTTATACGTATTTCATGAGTTACTTTCTATTCCACTAAGGCCGATACGACCATTTAAATATGTTGATTTACGCTTGCGATATTGCGGTAAAGCAATACAAAATGATATTGCTGTAAAGCAATACAAAACGATATTGCGGTAAAGCAATACAAAACGATATTGCGGTAAAGCAAAACAAAACAATATTGCGGTAAAGCAATACAAAACGATATTGCGGTAGAGCAATACAAAACGATATTGCGGTAGAGCAATACAAAACGATATTGTGGTAAAACAATACAAACATTTCGATGTTGTGGTAAAGCAATACAAACTATTAAATCTTGTGATTTACAAATACGATATTGGCAATAGTAAACAGGACTATAGTATATAATACTATAGTATACAGAATCTTTATTATACAGAAACTTTGTTATGCATAATTTGATTTCACACAGAAACTCTGTTATACAGAACTGGATCCATGCAGAACTTGATTTACTCAGAAACTCTATATTTACAGAACTGGATCCATGCAGAACTTGATTTACTCAGAAACTCTATTTTTACAGAACTCTGTTTTACAGAACTTACTTATACAGGATCACTATGATACAGAACTTATTTTACAAACAGAAAACATGGTGTTCACGTGAATACTTTACAGAACAAACCTATGAACTCACCAACTTTATGTTGACCTTTTAGGATGTATTTCTCAGGTTCACAGACGCTGTAGGACTTCCCTCACGAAACAAGGCAGTAGGATGCTTTTGGAAAGCATTAGCTCGAGTCGCATGTTTTCACAAACAACAAGAGATTAGATTGCATTACGATATTTTGTATCAACATTTATGTATTAGAAATCTCTAACGGTTTATGCGAACTCCAGATATTTTGTAAACATTTGAATTATGGTAATGTAATATTTTTCAGAACGTCTCATATAGAGGTCGTTTGTTTTAATCTTTGTGTTGTGATATTTGATTTGGTCGTAGCCCCCGTGACACCTCATGTTTCCGCTGCCACGTGTTTTGGGGGTGCGATAGCTTTAGTTATTTAGCGGAAGCATTTTAATATTAGTTAAAACAGCGGGGGTGCTGACGTTACAATAGTGCATTCACTGTATCAGAGCATATGATCATACATAACATATATATTTAAGATGCCATAGTTAAAGTTATTACAAAAGGGTACGACTTATAAAGTCGTACAAATAGTAGTATTGTATAACAACATGAGTTTTAATAAACACAAGTTCATAAAAGAGGGATTTCGTAAGTATAACCAATGTGATTGGTAATACAGAAGAAATTCGAGTGTCCCAAAAGTGGCATCCTAAATGGTCTGGGTAGCTTACGTCCTTTAATGCATGCGCAGTACCTGAGATCCTAATTCCCTAAAAAACATAGTAAACCGTCAACATTGAATGTTGAGTGAATTCGCAGGTTTAGTATATACGTAGTTAAACCAAGTTTTGTATAAATCATTCATGTACACAAACATAATGTTTATATGTATAGTAGGAAACACAAGTATTCTAATTAAAGAAAACATTTCCTATTTTACTGTAAGAATATCATTCTTACTTCAAGTAATAGCAGTGTAGGAAACACAAGTTTAATCAAAAACATTTCCTAATAACTAGTTGCAGGAAACACAGGTTTAACATTTAAGTAAACATTTCCATATAAGTTGTTGTAGGAAACACAGGTTTAACAATCAAGTAAACATTTCCTATAAGTAGTTGTTTTATAGGGAAACCTGATAGTCCCTTGTTCGTGGGATCTGATCGAATTGTATGATCAATTGCAAGTGCGGAATCCAAACAATTGAATAATAAACGTTAAACGAATCAAACACACAAACGATTCTATAAGCTTTTGTATATATTCACAATTGAACGTATGAAGCTTTACAATCACAAACCACAAATTCATTTTCTCCTCTCCTCTCTCACACAAAACGGCTCACTCTCTCTCTAGGGTTTGATCAACCCTCAAATGAACTCTAACACTTCTATTTATATCAACCCTAATGGACCATGCGACATTGGGCTCAATGTCGCAGGCTTAGACCCTTGCGACGTCTGACCCAACGTCGCAGGCCCAATTACAATGTCACCATTCTATGTATATTCTATAATTACATTTTGTTTACAGACTAGAATATACATACTAAACACATCACATACGCAGACTAATTGACTTTGACAATTACAATAGTTTGACCAACTGACTGACACACAAAATGCACCAACAAACTCCCCATTGTCAGCAGCTTGGTCAAATAAGTCTTCAATTAGTCTTCATCAACAAACTCTTCACGTCTTCAACAATCGGAATCTCCCCCTTTGAGATAGCATGGTCTTCCAAGAAATCTTGATGTCCAAATTCATGTGACTGACACAAATTTATCATACAATAAGATCATCAAACTATATGACCATCTCTCAATCATCAGCAGATTCTTCGATAGAATTATCTTCACAATCTTTGGAGAATAACCGACATCCTTTACATCTTCAATATTTGACTTTAACAAGATATGTGATATTGAAGAAAATAACATAGAAATAAAATCTTTTTGAATTTTTCTTTATGAATGAAAAGTAAAGAACGAAGATTAAAATAAATTGGGGATATGATTGTTTTAAGTCTACTTAGGGATCATATCAGGCCAACATGCAATTATTAGGAAATAGTAAGTGTTATTGTTAGTCCCTGTTTAACTTAATAAACAATCTTACTTAATAAGCCTTGAATATATTATTGAGAAGTTGCGGAATCACACTCAATAATATTAAGAAGATTAATGAATATTAATTAATTTAATGAACACAATAATATACCGAAAGCTTCAATCTTATTAATGATATAAGACGAATACACTTGATGTATTAGGGTTACAGAAAACCTTGAAGCTGCGCAAAAATCATTAACCTATCTAGGTCTAAAGGATCTCTATTTATAACATATAGAGTCCTATACAATCTCCTACAAATATGGAATAAAATAACTTCCATAACCGACTCATACTTATCACAAAATCATAAACATTTTTAACTACCATTCTGATGTAAACAGTTGTAACTGTTACACATTCAGTGGTAACTGCTTCAATTGTAATATACGACTAAGTACAAATATATAATCAGTGTTAACTGTTTCATATATAACTAAAAGTTACTAATACATAAGCAGTTTTAACTACTTACAGACACATAACTATCAGTTGTAATCTATCTTCAATCAGTTGTAACACTTGTCTTCTCATCAGTTTTCTTCTATCAGTTGTAACTTCATAAAGACAGTTTTAACCTTCAAAGCAAACAGTTTTAATCACTTATACTCTGTCTTCTCATCAGAACTTCAACTCAGACCTGAAACAGTTTTGACCCAATAATCTCCCCCTAAACTTAATCTGTCCTTCACAGCATTAAGTTTCTTCTAATCCTCCATTATAAGGTTCACAAAATTCTTTCAAAACTGTTAGTCATTTCTTCTCTTCTTCCTATCAATCTCCTCCTTCTTATGAATCTGATTCAGCACCATATATACTAATTCCAGAGCTACATCATCTAAAACTGCAGCTTGTAGCCTTGCATTTCTCAAACCCATCAAAAATCTCAGATTGATATCATAAAATCTATCTGTCAATAACCACATAAACACTGCATCATCCATAACAATCTGATGTACTCCAGGTTTGGCATGATAAATCCAATTTCTGACCTTGCTAAAAGTAGCAAACTGAAATGGAAACTCTTCTGGCTCAAACATAGCTTTAATCCAATGCCATGTAACTTTTTCAACCAGATTATCAAACCTTTTCAAATCTAAATTCTTTTCCATCCCAATCTCATACATTCTCACCAAATCAGTCCTACTAATTCTCTTTATCAAATCCCTAAAAGATCTCCACCAAGATACATTTCCATCTGCTCTTTCAACTTTAATCTTGTGAATCTTAACAGGATTGACAAATTGCTCAATAGACCAATCAATGATACCAGGTAATTCAACATTAATTACCTCAGATTCCATAGGCTGTAACAGAATAAACTCCTTCAATTCATCAATATTCCTTTCTCTATCAGGAATTTCATCTAACTCTCTATTCTTTTGCTCAAGTTCATCTTTCCTCCTCTTCTCAGCTTCTATCTTTTCTCTTTTTTCTTTTTCTTCCTTTTCTTTCAATTTTCTTTCTTTTTCAGCCTCTTTCTTTTTCTTTTCTGTTTCCTGCTTTTTCTTCTCAGCTTCTTTCTTTTCTGTTTGTTTCTTTTCAATCACATCAGGATTCAACTCATCTTTATCCCATAACTCCTGCAATCTCTCTAAACTCATCTGTTTCAATGCATTCAAAGGAATATACCCACCTTTCAACATTGCAATTAAGTTCTTCTTCATTTGAGCTTTTGTTGGTGGTTTTGCAGCTCTTTTCTTTCTTGCTTCCTCTGCTTTTCTTTTCTTAACCTGCTCAACAAGATATTCAATATCATCCTGTCTCTGTTCTTTCAGTAAATATTCATCCCACTCTGCCACTTGCTCTTTTGTCATTTTCACAAATTTTCCTTCCTCAATCTCAACATCAATCAATCCCTCTGCATTTATCTCAGCCTGTAACCTTTGAGCATACTCAATATCATGAGCAGTTACTTCTGGTGGCACTGGTTTTTGCTTTTTCTTCTTTGGTTCTTCTACCAGTTTTCCCTTGCCTTTATCTTTTGGATCAATCTTTGGCAATTCTTTCTGTTGAACAGGAACAGCAGCAGGTTCTCTAATCTGAAATCCAGGTAAAGATGATTGTTGTGAAGATTTCTTCTTTGGAGTTTCAACCTTCTTTCCTGTACCAGTCATTTTAGCAGTTTTAACTGGAATGCTCTTCTTCCTAGTCTTTTCAACTTGTTGAGCATCAGTTTTAGCATCAGTCTTTACTTCTTCTTTTTCAACTGCTATCTCAGGTTTACTCACCTCTTCACCATCATCCTCATCAATCTTTAACTCCTCAGTCTTATCATCCAAATTCACCTCTGCAGTTTGCTCCACTGACTCAATAACCTCAGTATGATCAGACTTATCCTCATCTGCCACTGATTTCTTCATTTCTGTTTCCACTGTCTCATATACTGATTCATTTATTTCTGGCTCTGGCTCTGTAGATGGTGTTGAAGGTGTATGCACAAAATCATCATCCACTGGTTGTTCCATTTCAATCTCTTCATTAACTTTTTCATCATCAGACACAACCTTATCATTCTTATTCCTCTTATCACCCAAATTTGTCCAGACCTTCTCCCCCTTTTTGAAAGCATTTTGTTTAAAGTTATAAGTCTCCTCAGGTTCTGAAGTATCATGAACCACATATTTCCTCCCTTTCTTCAAACATTTAATAACAATCCTCTCTAACTGCTGCACTTTCCTCTGCAAATGAGTAATAACTTCATCCTTAGCCTTATTCTTCTTCCTCTCCTGTACAAACTCAGCCCATACATAATCAACCATTTTTGTCAATTCCAAGTTAGTTCTAGCCTCAACACCTTCAGGATGTGAATCCTTTGGTGAATCATTGACATCATCAAACTCTGACTCATGCCTAGCATGATCATCAAAGTCCCCTTGGTTCTTGGTACTGGGACCACTAGGATCATCTACAGGTGTAGAATCATGTCCATGTGTTGCCTCTGATTGGGTCTTATTAATGTTACTTCTGTCCTGCTCTACCAGTGGGCTAGAAGCAGTAGAAGCAGCCCTCTCAGAATGATCATCCTCCTCCTCATTGATCATCTACTGTGATGAATCATTTGTCTGAGACACCTGAGCAGCAGCAGCCTCAGATGCCTGTTTTTTAGCCTTTTTGGCTTTAGTAGGTTTAGCTGTTGTGGTCCCTTGTTTTCTCTTAGTACCCCCAACTACTGTGGGTTGAGAAGTGGTGGGTGGAACCATTCTCTCAGTAGTTGGTTCAGCTTCAGTTGGTAGTACTGATGCTGTGGTGGAAGGTGCAGGAAGCATTGTAGAAAATAATGCTGTAACCTTCCCAGAAAATTTAGTATCTCTCTTCATATTTGCAAAAACTTTTGGTTTAAAAGAGACAATACCAATAATCTTTTCAAGTGCAGTTATATTAGGAATTTGTTCATTTAAGAACAACTGCACAAAACGTGGATACATCAAAAACTTAATCTTTGGCTGCTCAATGTTTCTAAGCATACCAGAAAATATCAGATTTGAAAAATTAAACCTTTGACCAGTTGCAAGACAAGTAATTGCATAAGCAATGTTGCTTCCAAACTGCTCAAAAGATGATCTCTTAGATGATAAGCAGTGTAAAATTGTATGTATTAAAAATCTCCACTGATGAGAAAATAAGGTTTTCTGAAAAGTAAAAATTTCAAAAGAACCCTCATAACCCATCAATCGTAAAGTATCATACATAACAGTATCCTCTAAAGAAGATATACCTGCCTCATCATCTAGTTGTAATGAAGCTCTAATAGTAGCTTCTGTGATTACAACACGTGTATCCATAACTTCTGAAACAATTCTTTTAATCCCCTGTTCCTCTTCTATTGATGCATTCACCCAGAAATTGTTGATATGATCGTGAGATATTCTGGGTGCTACAGTGAGAGCATGACGAATATGTGAAGCACGAAGGAAATCAATGATTTCCACATACTCGTTTGCCTCTGCAGGTTTCATTAAGAATGCAATCATATTGTGATCTTTTCCAATCGGTAGTTGAACAGTAGACGAAGTCGATGCCATGATTAGAAATCAAGTAATCGAGAAGAATCGAAGATGATTTTACAGAATCGAAAATCGATGAGACTTAGCGCAGTTGTTTGTATGTGAAATTTTGAAAGCGTAATGAGAAACCCTAAGTGTTGAGAGTTAAGTACTGAAATTAAATCAGTTGTAAGCCCTAATTTGATCAGATCCCCAATTATAACTAAAACAGTGTTAATTAAATAAAATAACACGTTCAGTGATAACTGTGAAAATAACCATCAGTGGTAATCAACACTTGGTTTCTCAAATGCATCATTTACATAATTAAGCTAGCAGTGCTAACTTGTACAAGCAGTACCAACCGACCAAGGCAGTGCTAACTTAATACAAGTAGTACTTCAGTTCTAGCAAAATCATATAAACAAAGCAGTGGTTGAAATAATTTTTTTTTTTTTTTTTTTTTTTTTTTTTTTTTTTTTTTTTACCGTAAGCAAACTCCACAAGCAGTGACACTTCATAAACACCTGCATAAGTTAGACTCCAAAACCTAGCAATATAACTTGCAGTGGTAATTCCAAACAAAAATACAAGTATACAGTGTTAACTATACACCAACAGTGGTGAAGTGATTATTACCACTGTTTATAATAAAAGTAAGAAACAGTGATAACAATACACATTACACACAATCAGTGTTTAATTAACAAATCAGTATTAACCCAAATTGAAACCACAGTAGATATTATTCACAGAAAGCAGTAACAAGAGAAATAACTTATGACAAATTGATCATTCCAATACTAGTAACCAAGAATGTGAATCTGCCTACATCAAAAGCTTTTGTAAACAGATCAGCAAACTGATTATCAGTATGAACTTTCAAAATTTGAATAAGTCTTTTCTCATTACAATCTCTAATGAAATGATATCTGATTTCAATATGCTTTGTTTTAGAATGTTTAACTGGGTTATTAATAATACTGATTGCAGAGCTATTATCAATAAAAATAGGAGTATTAAGAAAGGTAAAACCATAATCTAGCATCTGATTCTGAATCCATAGCACTTGAGCACAGCAACTTGCAGCTGCTACATATTCTGCCTCTGCTGTAGATGTAGATACAGTGGTTTGTTTCTTGCATTGCCATGAAACCAATCTTTCTCCCAAAAATTGACAACCTCCTGATGTAGATTTCCTGTCCAAATTAGCTCCTCCATAATCACTATCTGTGTAAGCTATCAGATCAAAAGAATTAAACTTTGGATACCAAAGGCCCAATTTTGATTGACCCTTCAAATATCTAAAAATTCTTTTGACTGCTAGAAGATGTGATAGCTTTGGATTAGCTTGAAATCTTGCACATAAACACACTGCAAACATGATGTCAGGCCTTGATGAAGTGAGATACATAAGAGACCCAATCATTGATCTGTAAAGATGTTCATCCACACTCTCCCCCTCAAGATCTGCATGTAATTTCTTGTTTGTCTCAACTGGTGTGCTTGCAACTTTAGCATCTTTGTACCCAAACCGATCCAGTATATCATTCACATACTTACTTTGATGAATAAAGATTCCTTCTTTCTGTTGCTTTACTTGTAGCCCCAAGAAAAATGTTAATTCCCCCATGGAGCTCATCTTGAACTTTTCATGCATCAATGATTCAAACTCCTTGCAAAGACTATCCTTTGTTGAACCAAAAATGATATCATCTACATAAACTTGAACCAGTAGTATATCATTCTTAATTCTTTTAGTAAACAAAGTTTTATCTATTGCACCCCTTTTGAATCCATTCTGCAACAGATAATCTGAAAAAGTATCATACCAGGCTCTAGGTGCTTGATGTAAGCCATAAAGAGCTTTATCCAGTTTGAAAACTTTATCAGGAAATTTAGAATCTTCAAACCCTGGTGGTTGACATACATAGACCTCTTCCTGTATAGTGCCATACAGAAAAGCACTCTTAACATCCATCTGATACACAATGAATCCCTTGAATGAAGCATAAGCCAAAAACAATCTAATTGCCTCTATCCTTGCAACAGGTGCAAAAACCTCATCATAATCAATCCCCTCTTCTTGTGAATACCCCTGTGCAACCAATCTAGCCTTGTTTTTGATCACTATACCTCTTTCATCCTTCTTGTTCTTGAAAATCCATTTAGTACCAATTGCCCTCTTCTCTTTAGGCAAATCAACCAATGTCCAAACTTCTTGAATCTTAAACTGAAGCAACTCCTCTTGCATAGCTTCAATCCAACTAGGATCTCTCAAAGCTTCAGTAACCTTCTTTGGTTCTGTTTGAGACAGAAAACAGGCAAACAAAGAAGTATTAAAAGCTTCTGTATCAAGATTTACTTCTTCCTCATTTGCTGAAGCTTCAAACACCTGACTTTGATTTCTTGTTTTAACAGCTGATTCAATATCTCCTATTACATTCTCAAGTGGATGATCTTTATGAGTAATGTATTTAGATGCTGCTGTTTCTTGAATACTCTCCTCTAAGTTGGTAAAATTTCCTTCTTGACCAGACTCACTACTTGACACTTCTCTTGCAATTCTCTTTGACAAAGGAGTAGAACTCATCAAATGTAGATAATTCAAATGTTCCTGCTCTGTGTCAAGATGCTTTGTAGGTGTCTGATCAACATTCACACCTGCCTTTGTATTCTTCTGTACTGGACTCATATCACTGTCTTCTGTACCGTCTTCAATAACAGGTCCATCAGAATCATCAACATGAGAAAATGATGTTTCATCTGATTTTCCTGTTTCCACATCCTGTGATGTCGTTGGTTGATCAGTATCAAACACTTCTGGGGGATCAGGAGACCAAATTGGAAATAATATATATTCCAATGAATCATTCTTCTTTCCAACTGATATTCCTGATTTTGCTCTACCTTCTTCATCACCTGTTCCTGCATTTGTACCTGCACTTGTACCTGCACTAGTATCCACATTTGTATATCTAAAAGCAGTATTAAGTGCATCAATATCAAACAGTGATTCAGGACCTTTTCCCTCAGGATTAACAGTGTTTTCATTAAAAGTAATGTGCACTGTTTCTTCTATGATTCTGGTCCTTTGATTGAATACCCTATAAGATTTACTTTGAATAGAATAACCAACAAATATCCCCTCATCAGCCTTACTCTGAAATTTACCTAAGTGATCTTTGGTATTTAAGATTGTACAAGGACACCCAAAAGATTTTAAGAAACTAACCAAAGGCTTTCTCTTAAACAACAGTTCATATGGTGTCTTGTTATGAGGCTTAACAACTAATACTCTATTCTGAACATAACAAGCTGTGCTAACTGCCTCTGCCCAAAAGGACATAGGTAGCTTTGCATCAGATAGCATGGTTCTAGCAGCCTCAATCAGTGTCCTATTCCTCCTTTCAGCTATTCCATTTTGTTGAGGAGTTCTAGGTGCACTAAATTCTCTCTTAATACCTTTAACTTCACAGAATTTATCCATCTCATGATTTTTAAATTCTGTTCCATTATCACTTCTGATGATCTTTACTCTTTTATCCAATTGATTCTCCATCTTAGTTATAAATGATCTAAGTATTTCACCTGTCTCATCCTTTGTCCTAAGAAAGAAAACCCATGTAAATCTAGAATAATCATCAATAATCACAAGACAATAAGACTTTTTCCCCATACTACTTATACTGGTTGGTCCAAATAAGTCCATATGCAATAAGTGTAAGGGTGTGCTATTTGTGTTCACAGATTTGGACTTAAATGAGGATTTGTGTTGCTTTCCCTTTTGACAAGAAACACAATGATCATCACATGAATAGACCTTTTCAGGCAAACCTCTAACAAGCTTGTTTTTAACAAGTTTATTAATGGTTTTGAAATTCATGTGACACATCCTCCTATGCCACAGTTCAGATTCATTCACACTTGCTTTAGAAATAAGACAGTTTAAATCAGGTTGAGGTGTCATATTTACTAAGTCACACTTATATACATTATCTTGTCTTGGAATTCTCATCAAAATCATGTTTTCCGATATTTTGAATTCTTTGGACAAGATAAGGCATTCAGTGTCAGTAAAATGAACTGGGTTATTTTTATCTGTGATTTGACTCACACTTAGTAAATTATACCTCAGTTGTTCCACAAAATAAACATTATCAAAACTTAGCTTTTCACTCTGAACTGTTCCTTTCCCTGTGATCCTTCCTCCTTTTGGATTGCTTCCAAAAGCTACATATCCTCCATCAAAAGATTTAAAGTCCTGCAGCTTTTCTTTGTCTCCAGTCATGTGCCGTGAGCATCCACTATCAATATGCCATAAGCTCTTAGGCTTGCCCTGCACAAACAGTCAAAAAAGAGAATTAATTTCTCTTGGGAACCCAAACCAATTTGGCTTTGGGTTTCCCATGTGCATTCACATAATCAACTTTCTTAAAGATTATTGATTGTGAAGCACTGTTGGTATTTGGATCTGTTAATTTATCAGACTTAATAGGTGTCCAAATCCAACTAATTTTAGACTTAACAGTGTTCTTTGGCTTAACAGTTTTAACTGTTTTACCAATTGAAGATTCAGTGTTAATTTTGTTAACACTGTTTTTGAAATCAGTTACCACTGTTTTAGTCTTTGAGCTTTTGGCTAATTTTGTTATTACTGCTGCAGTAGATTTACCTGTAACAGTGTTTAACATGGTAGCCTTTGAGATTATCTTCTGAACTCTGGCAGTATGATCAACTTTTGATTGAAAATTTTGTTTGTTAATCATATTTGCTTTCATCCATGACTGTTTTCTAATCCTTTGAACATTCTCAGGATTATGATAACAGTCATATTTAAGATGACCCATTTTTCCACATATAAAGCAAGACATTTCTTTAATCACAGTAACATTATTACCCAGTTTTTGTGAAATCATTTGATTCCAATTTCTTTGATTACCTCTGGGTTTTTGATTTTGAAAACTCTGTGAAGAAGAAGCACTTGCTTTACATTTACAATTCACACAGTTATTCACAACAGATTCAACAACAGGTTTAGTAACTGAGTTAACTGTATTACTGACATATCCTAACCCATGTTTAGATTTGTTAGTATTCAAGCTCACCTTCTCTAAGTCCAGTTTAACCTTCTCCTTAAACATTTTCTTACCCTCTTCTAGTTTATCAGTTTTAAGATTAACAACTAGATCAGTAATTACTCTCTTCACATCCTCACATGTTGACTCAGACTTAGATGATTCAGATTTCACACTCTTCTCACTATCAGATGTCCTATCACTCTGATCATCTTCTTCAGTCCAGTCACTAACTTCACCTTCTACAAACATATCATCATCAGATAAACTTTTAATTGGATCAGCCTTTTTAACCTCATCTACCATTTCTCTTTTAAGTGAATTGATATCAATTTCACTTTTGGGAGGAAAGTAGGTGTGATTATAAGGTGGAGGTACATTATTGTATCCTAATCCAGTCTTAAGTTTATCATGAATCTGTGAATTAATAAGTTTATTTACACTCTTTGAAGCATGTTCTAATTTACTTACATCAAGCCTTATACTATCTCTTTCACATGTGACCTCAGTAAGTTTCTTAGATAACAAATCAACTTTATCTTTAAAAGAGTCTCTCTCCCACCTAGCATATTCAATGTCATACTTAAACTGTGTTGCATTGACTTCATATGCCTTTATTTGATTTTCCAGATTTTCAATGACTGCTATGGTGTGTTTACTTTTGATTTCCCATTGTTTTAGTTCCTCACACACTTTTATATTATGATCTCTGTAGTGTTTAACAGTTTGTTTACAAACAGCAGAACATAATTTATTTCGTACCTCAGTAGGAACTTCTGACTTTTTGTCAGATTCTGCAATGGCCATGAGACATTGATTCTTCACAACATGCTCTTCTTGATCACTCCAATCCCATCCACAGCCATCCATAGACACCAAAGCATTTGCTGAAGCCCCCTGAATTGGAATGTTTCTTGTCTGTGTTCCAGTGCTTCCAGATCTCTGACCATTACCATTCTGCTCTTGCCTAGGGTTTCTGCATTCTCTGGCAAAGTGTCCCATCTTGTGACAGTTGAAACACTCAATCTTGCTCTTATCAAACCAATTTGCATCATTCCTCTTGTATACAAAGTTATTTCTACCAGTCCTCTGCATGAACCTTTTTGCTCTCTGAGTAATCAATGCAATTTGCCACTTGATGTCCATCTCCTCTAAATCATCACCATCAAATTGTTCCAGATCTTCATTAGTAAGTGAAGAATTCACATTACTTGCAAAGAAAGATTCTAATATTTGATCATTAGAACTATTTGATGATGATCCTGCTCCCCCTGAAACATGAGTAGAACCCATTTGACTTGATTCTGCTTTTGTTCCAGCCATAGACATAAAAGCAGCATTATGACTGTATCCAGTTGCTTGCTTCTTACTTTCCACCTCAGACTCAAAGTTCCTCAGATCATTGTATATATCTTCTAGTTCCTTAACTTCAATGTCTGAGCTCTGCCTCAATCCAACAGTATAGATTGTCCATTCATCACCTAATGATCTCAAGAACTTTCTGTTAAGATCTTCTTTGTCAATCTTAACCTTGTGATTTTCCAATTCTCCAACTAATTTAGTAAACCTATCAAAGGTTTGAGTTAGAGTTTCAGATTTCACATGGCTAAAATTTTCAAATTGTTGTTTTAACAGAGATCTTTTATTCTTTTTGGTGTTATCATTACCACCAAACCTCTTCTCAATTGCCTCCATTAGTACCTTGGGATCTTCACAATTATCAAATCTGCTCTGATGCTCATTCGGAATGGATAGCAACAGAGTACTAAGTGCTTTGTACTCAGTAGATCTGATTTTCCTCTCTGCTTCAGATGTTGGTGGTGCTCTTGGTTGCTTTACTCCATCACCATCAAGCGTTACTGGTATACCATTAACAACAACTTCCCACATCTGATAATCCGTGAGAAGCATATATTGCCTGATTCTGACCTTCCATAGGTCAAACTCATCAGGTTTAAGCATTGGTATCTTCGTTGCTTGAATTCCTTCATTGCCTTCAGACGCCATTGAAATCAAAACTTAATATCTGAACTAAACTCAAATACTAATACTAATAATCCCAGATCTTCCTGTCTTCAAAGCTTCACAAGCTCTGATACCACTTTGTTAGTCCCTGTTTAACTTAATAAACAATCTTACTTAATAAGCCTTGAATATATTATTGAGAAGTTGCGGAATCACACTCAATAATATTAAGAAGATCAATGAATATTAATTAATTTAATGAACACAATAATATACCGAAAGCTTCAATCTTATTAATGATATAAGACGAATACACTTGATGTATTAGGGTTACAGAAAACCTTGAAGCTGCGCAAAAATCATTAACCTATCTAGGTCTAAAGGATCTCTATTTATAACATATAGAGTCCTATACAATCTCCTACAAATATGGAATAAAATAACTTCCATAACCGACTCATACTTATCACAAAATCATAAACAGTTTTAACTACCATTCTGATGTAAACAGTTGTAACTGTTACACATTCAGTGGTAACTGCTTCAATTGTAATATACGACTAAGTACAAATATATAATCAGTGTTAACTGTTTCATATATAACTAACAGTTACTAATACATAAGCAGTTTTAACTACTTACAGACACATAACTATCAGTTGTAATCTATCTTCAATCAGTTGTAACACTTGTCTTCTCATCAGTTTTCTTCTATCAGTTGTAACTTCATAAAGACAGTTTTAACCTTCAAAGCAAACAGTTTTAATCACTTATACTCTGTCTTCTCATCAGAACTTCAACTCAGACCTGAAACAGTTTTGACCCAACAGTTATTTCGATCACCAGTATATTCGTCCACTTTAAATTTACTTGACATATTTAAAGCACCTTTTATAAATATTAGTTCAAGACGATTATCGGTATTGTTTATCCACTTAAACATATTACATCCGTATCTGTGAGCTAACCTTTATTGTTAGTATGAATATTAATTTAGTGAAACCTATTATATGATATACTGATAAACTTTAGTAAAACACTAACGCTGCATATTTTACAAACAAGGTAGAGATTACAAGACCAAGTTTATCTCGGCTTTCTCGTAACATACACTTGACCTTTAAATTTAGGCATACATCAAACCTATTATGAAGATACTAGTGTCCCCAGATCTGTACTTAGTACAACAGAGGGTCCCTTAGTATGAACAGAACAAGTTTGAGACTATTTTCATAACTAATGGATTCAGGTCTGTACGTGAGTACAACAATAGTCACCATTAGTTAGGCGAATAATCATATTATTACTATATGCCAATTTTGCATTTATATAATAATTATGACAGCGTATGGTAGTACCTTCATTTATCAATTAAGACTTATGTCATACATCATATAACATTTTTCACAAAGTAATAGACAAGTTTTAATTATTACTTCTTACTCACTCACAAACCGATGTGTATCATGTCTACCGATACATCATATGATAAAGCTAATGTTTATAAAAGATGTGTTAAATATGCCAGATAAACCTACTGACACATCAAACATAAACCTTAAAATTTCCATTTTTATGCATGTCACCCGATGTACTATCATATCCCAAGTTGTTTTACAGACACACAATCCAACATCTTTTCAAGAATTAAGAATCTTGCGGTTCACATTTCTGAATTTAAATAATCAGAATTTTTAATATTCAGAATTACTCCCCCTGAACAGAAAATTCTTATATCCAATCCAAAAATACTCCCCTTAAACATTAAACATATTTTTGTAATTTTTTAATTGAATAAATTTCGCAACATTGCATTTCTTTGATACTAAAAAGTACAAAGAATGGCTGTTGCATTTCTAACAAATAAAAAATAGATAAAATTTAAATAAAAGTTTCAAAATCACATATCAAGTCAATTCAAATGCCTTTTAGCACTTTTACCACCTCATAACATCGAAAATCTCATCCAATCACAAATCATCATCACATTCTTCCAACAATATCCACATCCATGCAGTCACTAAAAATGTTAGCTTTCAATAACTTGACTGCACCACCACAAACAATTAAACGTTAGTACTTATGGGACACCCAAGCCTTGATAGACTTGGGTTGCCCATGATCATCCATAACCATCACATCAATGAGTTTATGATATTTTAAAAACTCAGAGGATTTCATTGATGTGTTGTTTGTGGATTTGGGTTTCCAATCCTTTGTAGGTTCAGATGAGTTGTTTTCAACAATGCTGTGCTGTTGAACTTGAGGTTTACTAGGCACAACTTTGTTTACTCTAGCCACGGGTTTTGGAGAAGAGGATGCATATCTTGATATAGGCGAATACGAAGCACACCTAGAAAATGATTTTGAATAAGAATTCCTAAAGGAGGAAGTTCTTGGCATCCCTCTACCAAACCTATCTAAGGATAATAACCGACAATCCCTAATTATATGTCCTTGTTGTCCACAATGGAAACAAGAACGTCGTTCAATGTACGACCTATTCCAATGATTACCCACAAAAGGTTGAGGTGGAGAATGAACTGTTGGAGGCTTAGAAGATGAGGCATTTACAGGACGTGAACACTTATGTGTACACGTTGATGTAGAAGCCTCCGAAGTTGAACAAGTTGATGTTGAAGGTTGTTCACTTTTAGATTTTACATTTGAATCCTTCATTTGATGTTGAACCCTTTTGGATTCATTTTCAACCTTGTTTTTACCCTTTGTATTTGAAACCTTTACAGTTTCATTGGTAAGTATATGATTTTCTGGCTTTACATTAACTTTTTCAACTTTGATTTCAGCCTCTTCCGGTAGATCCTCTATTTCAACACCCTCCTCTACACTAACTGGAGGTGTACTATCAGACTTAACAAAAGTAGGCAAGGGATACTCTGTCCGTTTAGGTTTCTCCTTTGCCTGCCTTTTGGGATTGGATGTAGCTTCTTTAGACTTTGTAGCTGGCCATGATGAGTAGTCAGCCACAAGTTCTTCGGTGCCTTCCTTAACAGGCCGAGGATAGTGATTAGTAGGAGGTGGAACTGAGTTATACCCTATTCCAGCCTTACTACTTGTATTTGTCCTCTGCTTGTCAACAATTTCATCGAAGATTTTATGAGAGTTTGAGAAACTTGTGATTCCCTTTTTAAAAGAGTCAGACTCAGACTTTAGCTCAGAAAGTTCTTTATTTAACAACTCAATTTCTGTTAAATAGCTCTTAATGGCATCTTGTTGACTGAAAACTTTAGCTTTATATTTCTCAGTGTCAAACTTATGAGCCTCAACTTCCTTTTCATAAAGTATTTCATTAGCTTTTAGAAACTTATTTGACTCAGTGAGTTTCTCGACCTTTTCTCTCAAGTCTACATAGTCTATTTGAAAACATTTTAAAGAAGCTTCCAATTTAATACCTATATGCAAGTAAAAGGTTTTTCAGATTCTGTTTCTACCTCATGTATCTTTACCAAGAACGCACTGTGTTGAACCTTTTCTTGAGTCGCACTTGAATCAAACATTCCTTGAGAATACACTGTCATAGCCTGTGATGTTGTGTTCTTCTCTGGAGTCGTTGGAGCTGTAGGAGTAGTAAATCCAGATGAATGATATTTTTCTTTCTCACACTCCTTAGCAAAGTTCCCATGAATCTGACAGATTTTGCATTTCACCTTGCTTTTATTAAAACCAAGACCTGTATCACCATCATCATCCAGGTCTTTTCTACCCGTTCTTTGAAGAAACTTCTTGGTTCTTTGGGTTATCATGGCCATACTCCATTTGATGTCCATCTGCTCGAGATCATTAGAGTCGATATGTTCAAAGTCTTCCTCAGTGAGCTGCAGAGTACTAGCCTTCTTAGAAAGGAAACTCTCATAAGAGCTGAGGAAAGCTGCAAAGATTTTAGCATGGTCCTCAGTAGCCTTTGAAGGAGCTGTATGAGAAGTATAGGAAGCATATGAAGTGCTAGTAGAAGTAGATGCTGCTGAGTTGGAAGTAGATATGGAAGTATCATTTAAACTAGGAATTTAAATATTATCCTCTGACTTCTTTTCTTTTTGATCGTAAGCCGCGATAAGAGCATCCCATAAACCTATAGAAGTTGCCTGATCTTTAAATTTATTAATCACAACTTCTGGCAAGCACGTGGTAATCATCTCATACGCTCTATTGTCTTTATCAAACTCTGCTCGTTCCTTGACTGACATTTGTGCTCTTGACTTAAGCACCCCATCGAGTCTTGGTTGCTCATATTGATCAATGGTGTTAAACCAATTCCACAGATTTGGATCTTTGTATTCAATGAAATTGCATAACTTAATCTTCCAACTCGCAAAATCACTATAGAACAAAGATGTAGAAGGAGGCACTTTGTTACCAAAAGCCATTTACGAATTTTCCCTCCAAAATCGGATTTGAAAATTTCAAAAAAAAATATCCGAGTACAGCGAAACTTTTCCGACACTAAAATGAAGCTATTCTAAGCCTAAAAACAAAATTTGAAATTATAAAATTTTCGCGTTTTTCCCGCCAAAATTTCGTCCGAAAACGTCAAAAATGGCCGGGTAAAATGAAACTTTTTCCAAGCTAAAATGAAACACTTTTAAGCCCACGGAAAAATTTTGAAAATGCAAAAATTTATTTATTTATTTATTATTATTATTTTTTTTTACGAATCTAGAACGAGGGTAATGTCGCAGAAAAAAAAAATTAGCAACGTCGCAACGGTACGTCGCAGAAGTCTGATGACTCAGTTAAGAATCGAAAATGTGACGTAGTGTATAACGTCGCAATCCAACGTCGCAGAAACAAGCGACGTCGCAACCTACGTCGCAGTAACCACTTAAGGTCAAAATAACGACGTCGCTAACGAAGTCGCAACTTTACGTCGCAAAGACTACTCAAAGTCAAAATCAATTACGTCGCAAGCGACGTCGCAGGTGACGTCGCAGGTGACGTCGCACAGTCGGGCTGCAGCGGCCAGAAACCCTAAAATCGAATTTTTTTCGAAACCCTAACGAAATTTCGAAATCCGAACGTCGAACTAACCCAAAAACACTTCCAGAAATCGATTTCTTCAAGCAAACTAACTCAGAAACGAAGATTAATCAATTAAACCTTCGCGAATCAAACCAAAAACGTTCAAAATACGATCCGAAACCGACGAATCCTTGATTCTGCGGCTCTGATACCAGTTGATAGTCCCTTGTTCGTGGGATCTGATCGAATCGTATGATCAATTGCAAATGCGGAATACAAACAATTGAATAATAAACGTTAAACGAATCAAACACACAAACGATTCTATAAGCTTTTGTATATATTCACAATTGAACGTATGAAGCTTTACAATCACAAACCACAAATTCGTTTTCTCCTCTCCTCTCTCACACAAAACGGCTCACTCTCTCTCTAGGGTTTGATCAACCCTCAAATGAACTCTAACACTTCTATTTATATCAACCCTAATGGACCATGCGACATTGGGCTCAATGTCGCAGGCCCAGACCCTTGCGACGTCCGACCCAACGTCGCAGGCCCAATTACAATGTCACCATTCTATGTATATTCTATAATTACATTTTGTTTACAGACTCGAATATACATACTAAACACATCACATACGCAGACTAATTGACTTTGACAATTACAATAGTTTGACCAACTGACTGACACACAAAATGCACCAACAAAACCAAGTTTATCCAGTCAAGGTAAATGTTTCCTAAAAAGTAATCAAGCGTAGGAACACCCGTCCTATTAGATATCACAGGGAATACCCTTCCAAAATCAAGTTGTAGTTTAGTTGTTTAGTGTGTGGGAAATATAGACTATGATCCCTCTAAGGTGAGCGACACCTTTAAAGTTAAAGTAACGATACCTAGTGCTATAACCAATCCACGACTAGTGTTTTGTTGTTGCCTCAGTAACAATGTAAGTATACACTCCTCGTTACGACTGCCGTCGTGTGGTTGGAATGACCAACGATTTATATCCTGGGAGGGTTGTCAAATCGATAGTACTATCTGTATACTCAGTGGCTAGAGTCAACTAGCTAATGGTTATAGGTTGCAAGCACTGGGACTTATGTGCACTACAACTACCTCACGTAAACCTAGGATCGTACCAAGATTCGTTGTTTTATTCCCAAAAAGTTGTGAAAACGTTTCATATAGTTAACAGTTGATTTATAAAGCGTAAAGCATTTATACAAATCAATTCGATATAAAAGCATGCCAAGCAATTATATAAACGAGTAGCATGTTATAGCACATAGTTCTATGTTTTCCACCCCTGGTTTTAAAAGCATTTAAAACAAGTAAAAGGTAGGGGCTGTGAACTCACGGTTTGCAAGTCTTCAGCTAGTAATACACGGTAGTCCGAACGTGCCTCTCATATACCTAGACACAATTAAATATACTTTACATAAGTATATGGACTAATCATTAAGTATTTGTACAATATTAATCGTTGGCGATAATTGAATTGAATGATGCATTGTGTATAAGTATATACATTTGTATACATATTAGTTGAATATATATATTCGTATATATAAAAGTGGTCGTTGTTATATACATATATATATATATATATATATATATATATATATATATATATATATATATATATATATATATATATATATTGTTTGTCGTTGTATGTTTTAAAAACATAACTTGGTTTGTTACGAAAATATATCTCGTTTTATCCATTGTATAAATATATATAAATACTTTGTCAAAAATTTGTATCTATTTATATATATAATTTGTCGTTCGTATATATATGAAAATGGTCATCGTTTATATATATATACATTCCAAGTTTAAGTTTATAGTCTGTATTAAAAGGTTACTCAAATTCCATAATGATGCCCCATATTTCTAAGATGATGCACCCAGGTTTCTAAGACGATGCACCCAGGTTTCTAAGACGATGCACCCTGGATTTTCATAAGGTGATCACCCAGACCCAGTTATATGTCGTAAAATGTTACAGAACCAAATTATGTGTGCGTATCAGTTTATAACCATTGTCATTAATTAAATAAACTCGAGTCGTATCATTTTATAAATACAAGTAAGTGGTCTGAAACTGCTCGGGGATCCGCCGGATAATAAATGGATCCGCCGGATCTAGTTATTTTTACTTGTATATTTTGCTCGTTCATCAGACTTAGGTGTGCGTGTTTGGTGTGTGATCCATCGGATCACCTTACGTTTTATGCTTGATCCGGTCATGGCTACACGCGTTTTACACAGTGATCCGCCGGATCAGAGTAAGATCCGCCGGATCAGTTTGGGTTCCACTCGTTCCAGTCTCGTTTACAAGGTATATTACGCATGGTTTTTAATTGTGATCCGCCGGATCGAGTGATGATCCGCTGGATCAGTGTGTTCTACAGCAGCTAGTTCGTCCTCTGTTATACATACATACATACATATAGATTTTGATTTTAACTTCGTTTTTACAAAATCAATCAACCATAACATGATATATAACCCTAATATAACATCTTTTAACAAGTTATTATAACAATCATTAACCAAAATTCATAATTTATATAATTTATATAAATGAAATAAAATGGGTAAAAATTCCTCACAAAGTTTTTAAGATGATTATGATGATGATTCTGATGTAAATGATGATGATGACGAACGATGATGATGATAATGGTGATGATTATGTGATCATGATATTTGTTGTGAGTTTGAGTGTTTGAAGGTTTCAGGAGATGATGAGGGTGTTAGATGGTGAAGAAATTGAAAATTTGAAGGAGATGTTCTTGCTTTGCTCCTGCTCAATTCCTTGCTGCTGCTGGTGTTTGACGATCACAGAGAGGAAAAAAGAGAAATTGTTGGTGGAGTTGCATTATTGGAGTTGCTCAATGAAAGAAAAGAGTACATATAAACAATGGTCTCAGCTCCAAATTTTTCAAAAGAGGCATGGTGGTAGTAGGAATGGTCAAGCAGATCTTTTATTTGAGTTAGTTGTTTGGGTTTTTAGCCCGTTAATTTCGGGTATGGGTATAATTTGTGGTACTTTGCGTATAAATAAATTATTCGATATTTTAATTTATATTTTAGACTTAGTAATTGGTATTCACCAAAATGAAATACTTTATCAAAATCGTTAATAAAATTGGTCACAATAGAAGTACTGTACAGTGAAATTGCGTGCCAGATTTCAGTCAAATTTGGAATTTATATTTTGAAGTCATGTTCCAAATACTAAAACAGTAACGGGAAAATAAATACTTTTATTATTTTCGACCTTTAGGTACGTTTTATAATTGTTTCTGTTCGTGTATAACGCGTCCTAAATAGCAGTCTAAAGGTTTCCGTTTTATTTTTGTTCTAATACTTCTCTATAATAATTTCAAACAAAAATTATTCAAAAGTATTTTGAAGTTCTTTTCGGAACTTGATAATTCGCGTTTGATACGTTTAATATAAAACGTATAAGTTATTATATTATTTCAATAATATAATTATCTAATAGTTGTAATTAATAATTTTCGAATTATTAATTATTTTGTATCACCAACTTTATTGTATTTACTTTGTCGAGTTTAATATGTTCATTTCGTACGTAATTATATATACATATAACTACAAGTCTAATACATCACGTATCACATAGTAAGTTTCACAAAACTTAACACATAAAATCGTTTTGAATTCACTAATCAGGGAATTACTCTAGGTAATGCATGTAATTAGGTAAAAATTAGTACCCTAATTTGAGGATTGTCACATTCTCCCCCCGTTAGCGAAATCTCGTCCCGAGATTTTAGTTGAGTCGTGAGTCTCGGTCACTTTTTCGAAAAGTTGAGGGTATTTCTTTCGCATTTCATCCTCGCGTTCCCAAGTAGACTCAGGACCGCGCTTCGAGTTCCAACGAACTTTGACGAGTTTGATCCGACTGCGTCGGAGTTTGTGGGTTTTGCGGTCAATTATTTCGATGGGTTCCTCCACAAAATTTAGTTTTGAGTCAATAAAGACCTCGTCGGGAGGAATGATGAGTGTTTCGTCCGACAGACACTTTTTAAGATTACTGATGTGAAAAGTGTCGTGAATGTTACTAAGCTCTTGTGGCAATTTGAGTTTGTAAGCGACAGGAACAATCCTGGCAAGGATTTTAAAAGGTCCAACATATCGCGGGTTCAGTTTTTCTCGTTTGCCAAATCGTTCTATCCCTTTCCAAGGCGATACTTTGAGTAAGACCTTGTCACCTACTTGAAATTCCAATGGTTTACGGCGGTTATCGGTGTAACTCTTTTGTCTGTCTCTTGCCGTTTTCAATCGGTTTAGTACTTGAGATATCTTGTCCGTGGTTTCTTGGACAAGTTCAGGTCCGGATAGTTGTCTGTCATCCATCTCTGCCTAACAGAGTGGTGATCGGCATTTGCGTCCATACAGTGCTTTGAATGGCGCCATCTGTCTGCTGGTGTGATAACTGTTGTTGTAGGATAATTCTGCTAGTGGGAGATGAGTATCCCAGTTTCCTCCAAAGTCGATCACACATGCTCGCAACAAGTCTTCGAGCATTTGAATCGTTCGTTCGCTCTGGCCATCGGTTTGTGGATCATAGGCTGTACTCATGTCAAGTCGAGTACCTAAAGCCTGTTGTAGTAACTGCCAGAAATGAGATGTAAATTTGCTATCTCTATCAGAGATAATGGACAATGGTACACTGATGTATCGCAAAAAGTCACGTTTTTACATGCATTAATTGTCCCATATTTAGCTCTTTTCTAACAAATACATCTTAAAATCATCATTATTCATTAACTTTTGTTAGAAAGGTATAAACTTGTCGGTCTTTCGAATATCAAGCAAAAAGGGCAGAAAACTGACCTAAATAGGCACTATTCTGAGCCTAACCCTAAATCTACTATAAACTTCATACCAGAGCCTCATAATAGTCTTATTTTGTAGCTATGAAGATTACGAGAACGTGGATATAAGGATTACTCATAACGGATCAAGGACGAGAAAGTTATGCAAGAAACAGCACCGCCGAAGACTACAAAACGTATTCTGAGCACGCCCGGGCCCCACATATCCAATTTCTACCAAATTGGCATCATTAGAAGCGTAACGGAATTATGAAGCCGTAGGCAAAAGAATCAAGTCAAACGGACGTGAAACGAAGGAGATACGGCCTTCCGAAGCAACGAGAAAAGTCAGAAAAATCACACGGCCTAGCACACGACCACCACCCAGCCGTGTACGGCCTTGGGATAGCTGTGTACGGCCCTAAACAGGCCGTGTACGGCCCTGTTTAGGCCGTGTACGGCCTCTGTTGCTCTCACACGGCCTCCTCCTTGCTTCGTTTGCTTGTACATGTGCTTGTGGACTTGTACTCTTGGATCCAAGGCTTGCCTATAAAGAGAGACCTCATTCAACCTCATTTCACACACCATTCTTCATAGAATTCTCTCACTTTCTCTCTCTAGCATTACTCTTAGGAGTTAGAGGAGAATTAGATTAGGTTAGTTTCTCTCTCTAGTTTCTCTCTCTAGAGAACTAGAGAGATGTAGGCACGGTTCGAGTGGGGAAGATAGCTGTAGCTTGGGAATTTTATTGTATTGAAGTTTTCAAGATTCTAGCTTCTACTACTCAGTGTTACGCTTCTTAAATACTGGTTATTACTTATTCCTTTACTTACGGCTATTATGTTTTGTTTGCATGATATCTTTGTTTGTGTTGTGATTATTGCCATGCTATTTACGTAGTTTAATACTGTGATTGTTGAAATGTAGATATTAGGATTATGGATGATATTTAATTCATTGGGGTACTCATTATGAAATAACGGAAGTAACGTTATACGGCTTTCATTTGTGAAGCGCCGGAATCATCACGAATGTGTGTAGTACGGAACGTGGAAGCTATGAAAGTCGTGGGCACAATCCGTTATGGAATAATGTTCCCAGTATTTTGATTGGTGATTGTTTTGCTGTGTATCTGGTTGAGTTTTACATGAATATAGACTTAATAAAGTGTCCACCATTTCCAGTATTTCACGTGACTATTGCCTTAGGATAGGATCTGATCAACCCTAATACTACGTAGATATAGTTATCTCATATTACAGTATGAAGCTATGAATATTCCGTAAAACGGCACAGAACTTCGTATAGCGTTGGAAACACCTCGTGTGGAGTACAAATACGTGGAATACCTAGAAGTCACCCTTTTAGAATATGGGTCTAGGAACAATAAAGCTGTGGAAATGCTCGTTGCACCGTACACCGTTAGTACACCAAGGTTCAAATACAGCTGTGGAAATGCTTGCTGCACCGTACACCGTTAGTACACCAAGGTTAACATACGGCTGTGGAACTACTTTAATGTACAGTACACCGTTAGTATGCCTTGAGTCTGGAACACTGTGGATATGCCAAATGCACTGTACACCGTGAGTATACCTTGAGTCCGGAACACTGTGGATATGCCAATTGCACTGTACACCGTGAGTATTCCTAGGGATGAACGCCTGATAGCAAAGGAGGGTCTAATTCATGACTGAGTTAATTATGCTTAAACCTGATATAAATGAGTTCTGAAAAGAAAGCAAGTATTCGGCTGTAATACAAGATGCTTAAACCGCTTAACTCAACATAACCGACAGCTCAACATATACATCATACAATTCGTATTTACCTAGATAAACTCAGATAGATTTAGGTGTTAAGAAAGGTCAGATAGAAAATTGCAGTTTGTTACCTTATGCCTACACCCATGATATATCATCCGTAGAGGTCGCTTAGTCTTACAAGGCAAGTGAGGGGGATAACCTAGGATTCAGTGACATATGCTTTTAGGCTTTTAGACTAAAACGTAGGGTCCTAGTGTTTACACCGACTGTCAGTCTGATGATTTGCCCAAGGTAGTTTCCAATCATCTATATCATCCAGAAACCCTAATTATCGAAGTTTCAGCAATCACGCTCTACCTGTTGCCTACTCTCTATTTAATTTACTTGCATTATTTAGTATTAGCTTAGATAACCAACCAAACCTACCTACTTTTAAAAACCCATCCTATCAGAAAACTCATTTACGGTAAGTCCCTTTTGGTTCCATTCGCTCCGATTTTAAGAACGACCCTCGAGTTATACTTACTACTTACTCCCCAAAAGTAGGTAGTACTTATAGTTTGAGCCCCAGCTCATATAAATTTAAAACCTAACACCTTTACACGTTGTTGCGTCGTTGCCGGCAGGACCACCGTGCCACCCCCTTGGAAAACGACCGCGGCAGATTCAGCACTCTGACGGAGCAACAGGTTTTTGGCGCCGCTGCCGAGGATCGGTTGAGCGTAGTGAACTTTAAGATTACCGTAGATAGTTGACTTTTAGGAGACCCTTCCTTAATATTTTCATTACTTTAGGAAGTTATTTGCTTTAATAGTTAGTTTATTTAGTTATTTAGAAAATACAAAAAAAATAGAAAACCCTAATTCTCCTTCCAATCTTATTTCTCCCATGGATGAGATAACGATCATGGACGATGCAGAATTCTTTGTGTCTTCCCACAAAGAGGTATGTGTTAACCAGGAAGTTGAGATTGACGAATATTCATCCTTAGACTTAGGTTTTGATACATCTCAGCAGAAGATTCCACCTTCTGTCACTATTGAATTAAGTGGTCAACCCACACTTGACCCTGAGATTTTATCAATCTTATCTAAGTACCCACATTACCTTAGACCTGCCACCCTACCAGAAGACGTTCCTTTCGGTATTGAAGTTTTCTTCTATCCACCAATGCCTTGGATGGATTTAAATGAGCGACTTCATTGCTTAGATGAATACTTCAGGTATGATCTTCCAGATATATTGCGAGCCTACCCGACTACTATTTTCCAAAATATAGAAGTGGATGAGCGTCTCCAGTATCCAGAGGATCCTGAACTAGAAACACCAACCTTACCCAACAATGAACCAAGTAATAACCCACCAGAATCAAGTAATGAACATCACTTAGGAAACTTTCACAAGTCCAGTAGGAGAATAGATATCTGTGCAGATTTTCTTAGAAACCTTAAGATATCCGATTTTCCTTTTTCAACTGAGCAGAGGAAGACCTTTGTAGTGATTGATAGGATAATAACATGTCTACGTGCTAATTACGATCAAAAAGATGAGTTATCACTGAAATCAGAGTTAGACCTACTAATGGATCTAATAGCTAGCACCGAGTATCCATCTGTTTCACAGATTAAGATTAATCGTTATGTTGCTGCCCTGATTGACGAGCTCGAATTTTGGATTGAAAGAGCCCCTATCACTTATACTTTGATTCCATGCATTAAACTGTTCTTTCTTGATCCTGCCACTTATCTGATTAATGAACTGAGATCAATTTTCCCTGATTCTACTGAGGAAGCCATGGATTCTGCTTTCTTCCAAAAGAGAAAAGAAATCTATGTTAAGCTTACTCAGTTGTTACTAACATCTAAATTCCCTTTTACTAAGCAACAAAGGATCTACATCAGAGAGATTTCACAAGTAGTTCACTCTACTACTAGAAACCCTAATTCAGAAGAAGAAAAGGAATTTCAGCATGTCATCGGAGAATTGCTCTTTGATCTATGTTTTATAGACACAGGATTCAGGGATGGTATTTCAAATCCGAGGAAGGTAAGACGAGCATTTAACCAATTTATTGATGCGTTACTAGCATTAGGTCAAGAAGAAAAAGAATTCTTACGAGAATTTGAGCGTTATTATATAAATCCCGCTGACGTAATTCATAGTATCATTAAAGCACTTCAAGGTACGTTCGTTCTTCGCCACACTTTCTCACATGTTTCAGGATTATCTGAAAGTGCCGTCACAAGCACTGACAGATAAATGGTGATGGTCTGATATAAATAGGTTTGAATATTTTGTTAATTAGGATAAAAATAATTTTAATTAGATTTTCTTTTATAAAAATGAAGAAAAACGTTCTTTAAAATTTAAACGCGTGAGTTTTTAAACGAATTTTCGCGAACAGTCCAAACGTTTCAGAAATTTGACAAAGTTTTTATTTAAATTTTGGAAAATTTTATTTGGATTGGTTTGAATTTGAAAGAACACAAAAAGATTTAATAAAACGTATTTAAAAACGCAAATGTTTTCGCACGTGAATTAATGTTACGTTTTTAATATACGAATTTAAATACGAAAGTTTCATGCGTATCTTGGTTGATTTTCACAGAAAAAAAATATTTAAACTTTAAAAACCCAAGTATACGTTTCGTTTCGTTCGCATTTAAATTAAAAATGCGTATTAAAAATGCAATTTAAAAATACATAAAGCAAAGGAAGTTTCCACCACTTTTTACAAAAAGTAAAAAGCAACTTCTTTGTAGCACCCCAAAATTTTTGTAAGTTTAAATTATATTATATGCATCTAGTTATTTAATTATATGTATATAATAATATGTTATGTAAAATAATTGTTATGTGTTAGAATTAGTTAGTGAGACTAACTATGTAAAGAAGCTTGAGTTAGAGGGTATAAACTGCCAATTAGTAAAGTTGAGGGGTTAAATGTGAAATTTTATTATTTAAAACTCAGTTTCTTGTAAGTTCCATTTCAGAATTTAGTTCAGAAAATAAAATACGTACAGAGAAAATAGAGAGAGAGTAAGATCGACATAGAGAGAGAATCAAGAAGAAGAACAAGACTAAATTAAGCTAGGGTTTTGATTGATAGAGGTTTTAAACCTTTAATTCAGATTGTATAAGGTAAGAATCTTCCCTCTAATTGTTTAATTGAAGTTAGGGTTTAAGAAATTAAAACCCTAAGTTAGGGATTTCTATGGGTAAGTGAGTAATTAAGTTAAATTAGGTTCCATACATGTTTTTGAATGTGAAAGAATGATTAAATAGTGTTAATTGTATTGAAAAATCCATAATCATATGTTTTATGGGTAATTGAGTTGTTATGTATATATAAGATCACTAAGAAGCTAAATTCTTGGTGAATTGTGATAGTAATGGTAAGAAGTAGTGTTAATTACCCATTTACATGTGATTAGGTATTAATTGTATGGAACTTATGTTAGAAATTTAGGTGTTATGTGATTTAGCACCTAATTGATAGGTAAGAAGTAAGAAAGAGTTAGTTAAATGCGTAAATGATTTGTGTTTATGTGAATAGGTGATCAAGTGTGCAAGAGTTCAAGTGAATGTTTAAGTTATTTGCAAGGTAAGTAGATGGATATATGTGGAGCCAAGGAATGATTATTCATTTGCTTGGCGGTATCCAAGTAATGACTAAGTCATTAGCTTGGTATAATGTCATATCGTATGATTTGACATGTTAGATGTTAAGGATCTTTGACTTGTGGCAGATTTTATAATTGTGTTTCCATTACTTACTAAGCATTTATACTTATTCGTTGTGTTTAACATGTTACAGGAAGCTCTAGTAAGGTAAAGGAAGAGTCGGGAAAGAAGATTATGGAAAGCTAGTGGTGGAGCTCATTGCTTGGTTGGTAATGAGTTTATATCCCTTTTTGATCATGCTCACGATACAATAACACCCCCTTTGTAATGTATAAGTGTGTTTGATACATTAGTCTCACTTTTGTTAGTATATGAGTTTGAAAAGAATGGTTAGTTGTGAGACTATGTAAAAGATTATGTTTATGTTTAAAAGTGAAGAAAGTATGTTTGTTTTGACTTTGATAAGTCAAATGTGCAGAAATGTTTGTTATTGGAGGGTCAAAACTTTAAACGGGTCAGTTAGTGTCAAAATGGGTTGTCATTGGGTCATGGTGTCCAAATGGGCTATGGTTATGTTATGAAAGTACTAAAAGTTGCTTTAAGTCTCATTTTAATAGTCAAAGCAATTGTCAAAGTCTGAAAGTCAGAAGATTAGTGGTTTGAGTATTGGTATGTTGAGATTTTTGGTCAAAAAGTGTTCATCTCGAGTCAAAGGATCGTTTTGAGTTTAAATGTAAATTTGAAAAAGTGGAAATAAGGAAATGTTTATATGATCAAAGTGAAGGTGTACGTAAATTTTCAGGTCAAAAGGATTCACGAGTCAAAAGTTATACGTGTTTGAATGTCGGTAGTTTTGAAAAAAAAAAGGCAGTTTTGAGAAAAGGATTGTGTGCAACGGGGCAGTTTTGAGGGAAATTTTGAGGGCAAGGAAGCAGTCTTCAAGGGAAGGTGTAAACACGAAAAATGTTCATTTTGTTGTAGTAAAGGCGCCTGTAAAATTTGGTGGTCTAACTGTCAACGAGTAAAAAGTTATACGTGTTTAAAAAAGGCGGTTTTGACTAAAATGGGCAGTTTTGGAAATGGGCAGTTTTGCCCCTAAAGTATAATGGATGTCTAACTCGCATAGTCTTGCGTATGTGATCTTGTGTAGTATTTTAATCGATCATTGGGACAAAAAAAAGAGTATATTAGTATAAAAAAAAAATTTTGTTTACGAATTTCGGGGTGTTTCAAGTTGGTATCAGAGCACGGTTTAAGGGATTCGGGTATCCACCGTTAGTGGGTACTTGATCTTAGACCATTTAATTATTGTACTGAGCATGATTTAGAACTGTTAGTGTTATGTGTATGAGATTATGTGTGCTAATGATTTTGAATCAAGGTGTGTCGTATTGACTTTGGATATGTATAATGTAATACGGTAATTAATGCGCCTGGCCAACGCAGTGATTATCATATTACATTAAGGGTATCCACGGAAACTACGAGACATTTGAGGATAAGTTATTAGCTATTGTTAGTATTATGTGTTAGAAGTACAGATAAAGTAGACTTGTAATTGTTTAGTAAGTCAAGTTAATAATACCATGTCTACTTTCAGTAAAGATGGATGAGCGAGAAATAGATCTTACTCTTGGGTTTAACCCGAGTAGGAGAGCCCAAGACGATGAGGCAGGAGGCAATGGTGGAAGACCAAGGTCTCCTATTCCTGACACCGAGTTGTCTTGGGAAGGTATAAAATCCCTTGTGTCCAAAGAAATTAGTCAAGCTCAAGAAGCATCTCTTCCGTTCTTGGTGACGACGATTACTGACACTGTTAGAAAGATTGTGAGTGAAGAAATGCAGAAAGGGAGAGAAGAAGTAGTGATACCCAGACCAGAGGCAATCCCTCAAGTTGTTGTTCAGGAGGAGCAGAAAAAGATAAGTTATAGAGACTTCTCAGCTTGTAACCCACCAGAATATGATGGCGATCTGGATCCAATCAAATGTTACCGTTGGATCTCAGAAGTAGAAGGGGCATTCGCCTCTGTGGATTGTCCCAGCAAGTTTAAAGTAAGGTATGCAGCTAATCTTTTGAAGAATCGTGCTAAGTGGTGGTGGAATGTACAGTGTAGAACTAAGGGTGATGAAGCTATTAGCAAGTTAACTTGGGAAGAATTTAAAGTGATGTTTGAAAGCACGTATTCTCAAGACGCAGATTTAAATAGAATTCGTCAAGAGTTTCTTGCTATGGAGCAAACAAACGAATCGGTGAATGAGTTGGTGGGCAATTTTCTGGATAGAGCTCGTTTTTGTCCAGAATATATGGATAATCCAAGGATGCTTATGAATCATTTTCATAAGGTCTTGAAGAAAGAAATCAGAAAGTATGTACTTCCGAAGAGATGTCAGACACTTGAAGAGATGATAGATGAAGCTCGGTTTCAGGAATTAGAATTGAAGAAAGACGAGCCAGTTGGAGTGCCTGTAAAGAGAAAGACTGAACAAACCTATACTCCATCGAAGAAGTTTAAACCGAGTGGGAGTACAAAGAAAGAAGATAGACCGGTGCCACCCGAATGTAAAAAGTGTCGTCGAAAACACTTTGGAGAATGTAAGTTTGGCACCAATGCTTGTTACCAATGTGGACAAGAAGGCCACTTTGGCCGTGATTGTCCAAATCCAATCAGAGTTTGTTATGGTTGTTATCAACCAGTGCACATAAAGTCTGAGTGTCCGAATCTTGGGAACAGGCCTGTTATTCCAGCTCCAAAGAAGAATACAGAAAAGAAAACTACAGAAATTCCAAGGTCCAGAGGCCGTTCCTTCCAAATCACTGCTGAGGAAGCTCAGCGAGCTCCTGATGTTCTGACAGGTACCTTTCTTGTAAATTTAATGCCTGCACATGTGTTATTTGATTCGGGAGCTTCGCGATCTTTTGTGTCAGAAAAGTTTAGTCAGAGATTTTCTATTCCCCTTAGTGAGTTAGACACTCCACTAGATGTTGAAATTGCTGATGATAGAATAGTTTATGTGGCTAGTGTATATCGTGGGTGTCAACTCCAAATCAGTAATGAGTCTTTCCTTATAAATCTTATCCCAATGCAAATGGGTGAATTTGACGTAGTAGTGGGTATGGATTGGCTTGGTAGACATAATGCGGTTATACAGTGTGAGAAAAAGATTATTCGTGTCAATGCTCCAAGTGGGGGAGTGATTGATATATATGGAGAAAAGAAAAAGCCATCCTTATCCATTTGTACCTTTGCTCGTGCCAAGCGTCATTTGTCACGTGGTTGTCAAGCCTTTTTGGCCCACGTGATAGATCTTCAGAAAAGTGTTCCAAAACTCGAGGAGATTCCTGTTGTAAAGGAGTTTCCCGATATTTTTCCTGACGAGCTACCGGGTATTCCACCCGATAGGCAAGTCGAATTTCGTATAGATCTTATTCCTGGAGCTACTCCTATTGCTAAAACTCCGTATAGACTTGCCCCTTCAGAAATGCAAGAGTTGATGAAACAGTTACAAGAATTGTTAGATAAGGGGTTTATTCGTCCAAGTAGTTCACCATGGGGTGCTCCAATTTTGTTTGTTAAGAAAAAGGATGGAACAATGCTCATGTGTATAGATTATCGGGAATTGAATAAGGTCACCATCAAGAATAGGTATCCCTTACCTAGGATTGATGATTTGTTTGACCAATTGCAAGGTGCCATCTATTTTTCTAAGATTGACTTACGTTCTGGTTATCACCAACTCAAGATTAGGGAAGAAGATGTATCTAAAACAGCTTTTAGAACTAGATACGGTCATTATGAGTTTGTGGTGATGCCTTTTGGACTAACCAATGCCCCAGCAGCTTTTATGGATCTTATGAATCGGGTATGTCGTCCAATGCTCGATAAATCTGTAATAGTGTTTATTGACGATATTCTTGTTTATTCCAAGTCTGCTGGCGAACATGAACTTCATTTGAGGCATGTTTTGCAAATGTTACGTATTGAAAAGCTTTATGCCAAGTTCTCAAAATGTGAATTTTGGCTTCGTGAAGTTAAATTTCTGGGTCATGTGGTGAATAGTCAAGGAATTAAGGTCGATCCTACCAAAGTCGAGGCGGTGATGAAATGGGAACCCCCAACCAACCCGACTGAGGTAAGGAGTTTTCTGGGTTTAGCCGGTTATTATAGACGGTTTATCCAAGATTTCTCCAAAATTTCTACCCCACTTACAAAGCTCACTCGTAAGAATGTTAAGTATGAGTGGAAAGATGAGCATGAACAGGCTTTCAGAACCCTTAAATTAAAGTTAAGTCAGGCACCTATCTTAGTACTACCCGATGGTACTGAAGATATGGTTGTATATTGTGATGCCTCTCATAATGGGTTAGGTTGTGTATTGATGCAACGTGGAAGAGTTATAGCTTATGCCTCTAGACAACTAAAAGAACATGAGAAAGGATACCCGACGCATGATTTAGAACTGGCAGCAGTTGTTTTTGCCCTTAAAATATGGAGACATTATTTGTATGGGGTAAAGTGCACTATCTATACCGATCATAAAAGTCTTAAGTATTTCTTTGACCAGAGAGATCTTAATATGAGACAAAGATGGTGGTTAGACTTGGTGAAGGATTATGATTGTGAAATCCTTTATCATCCTGGAAAAGCAAATGTGGTTGCAGATGCTCTTAGTAGAAAGGCAATGCATCATGCCTTGATTGTTAGATCTTTACGGATTACGGTCTCTCCAAGTTTGTTAGAACAGATTAAAGAGGTACAACAGAGAGTGTGGCGAAAAGCTGACTGGAAATTTGAGAGAATTAAAGGTCAGGTTCAACATATTGTTGATGATTCACGAGGGTTAAAAACCCGACATGGCAGAATCTGGATTCCAAAATCACCGGAGATAAAGAAATTACTACTTGACGAGGCTCATAGATCCAGATATTCTATTCATCCTGGTGCCACTAAGATGTATCATGAGTTAAAAGCAGATTATTGGTGGCCAGGTATGAAAAGAGAGATTGTTAAATATGTCAAACAATGTTTAACTTGTTTACAGGTGAAAGCAGAACATCAAAAGCCAATGGGAATGATGCAACCCTTGGATATTCCTGTTTGGAAGTGGGAGCATGTTACTATGGATCTAATCACCAAATTACCAAAGACCCGACTCCAGTACGATACAATTTGGGTGATTGTGGATCGTTTGACAAAAAGTGCTATATTTCTGCCAATTAAAGAGACATATACTTCGGAGGCACTTGCAGATCTCTATGTTCAAGAAGTGGTGGCACGTCATGGAGTACCTCTTTCTATTGTTTCTGACCGGGATAGCAGATTTACTTCCAGGTTTTGGAACAAGTTTCAAGAAGACTTGGGTACTCGCGTTAACTTAAGCACAACTTTTCATCCGCAGACTGTGTGAAAGAACTATTCAGACATTAGAAGACATGTTAAGAGCTTGTGCTATTGATTTCGGTGGTAGCTGGGATACACATTTACCGTTGGCAGAGTTTTCTTATAATAACAGCTACCATGCGAGTATAGGTATGCCACCTTATGAGATGCTTTATGGAAGAAAGTGTAGAACTCCAATTTGTTGGGGCGAGATTTATAACACCCCATGTTTTCAAGACATTTTTTTTTTTTTTTTAAAACAACCTGGAAGCGTTATCCCATTCAACAACATATACACATACATTGTATAATGTCAAAGATTAGTTATTACATATACTACCATTAAGTTATTTAGTTACAAACAGGTAATCTAGTGGGTGTTATTTATACAAACGTTTAACAACCAACAAAAGTAATCAAGAGTTGCCAGCTTGTCAAACATTTCACCAAAACCTCTCAACCGAGCATAATCAAACTTAACCTGCAAAAGTGAGGTGGGGGATTAGCACGAAGCTAAGTGAATAAAGATTCCAACAATCTAACTTAGCATAAACAATCAACTCACAACAATCAACTAATAGTAACAATCAAATTAGAGGATCGGTGGTTCTTGAGGTACCCTCAGCCCGCGGATGGCCCACCAAGAACACTTACAATCCACTGCAGGCCAATACAGAGATTTTACCGATAGTTCGATGCTATCTTTAATCAATATGGACAAATTCACAACGAATGTTCATCAATACCATAAAGATTAACCTATAGCAACTAAACCCAACCGAAATTGACCTCTATCATCCCAACCTATCATGGAACGAGTCACTAGCAATCAATCATTTAACCGCAATCAATTTATCAATAACTCAATAATATCAATCTAATTAAAATTGATGTAACTAAATTGTTAACACCAATTTAAACTGTAAGAACCAGTCACTCACCTGTCTCGTTTCAAACTCCACTCAAAGATCTAATTTATTGAGTCGTGGTCGGATCTGAAATACAAAAGAATCTCAAGTCAATTCTCATATTATATTTACATAACTTAATATCAACAATCAAACAGGTATTAAGTCATATAAACATATTATGCAAACAAAATCACATTATTAAGCTTAAGTTAAAGTTTCTGTCCAGCCAAGGGAATCCGCCCGGATTCCTGGGAATACGTCCGTATTCACTTGAATCCGGCCGGATTCATATGAATACGCCCGTATTCCCGACCAATTTTCAAACCAGAACTCTTGCTAAGGAATACGTTCATGAATACTGAGGGGAATACGCCGTATTCCCGGGAATACGTCCGGATTCAATTGAATCCGTCCGGATTCCCACTTCAAACCTGTGCGAATTTTGCAGGTTTCCTGCACAACTCAACTTCGAACAAAATTCACCAAAATCGACCAAACTCAGTTTTAACTCAAACTTTTACCTATCTTTGGTCACAATATCATATACTAACATCATATAACAATGATTCAAGCTTCAAATCATCACAATTTCAATCAATCTCCTATAACCTAGCAATTCCACTTACAAACCTAAAACTCAAGAATCTATCAAGTTTCTTCATGTAATTAACATGAAATTATCACCAAATCAGTTTATGAAGCACATATATATCATTTAAACTTGAATCCTATCATGTACACACCAAAATTACCTAGATTTCAACTTTAAGTATCAATACATATCTAACTAATTATTCACTAATACTTACAAGATGAAGAATCAAAGAAGCTTATGGTGAGGAAGATGATGAGCTTATGATTAAATCTCCAATCTTGTTTAAGTCTTGCAATTGATCACTAGCAATTTGGTGTAGGTTTGAGTTTGAGGTTTTTGAGAAGTAAAATGAAGAACAAGAATTTTGGGGAAAATTAAGTCGGCCTCATCCTTTTATTTAAACCGACTCCCTTTATTTCACAGTGTAAGATTATACCATCTTTTAATCTATTGTCTGGAACCTCAATTTCAATTGCGATAAAATTATTTTATTTTACCGTTACCTAAGTTTATTTAAAACAAATAATATTTTACTAGTCACAATATTTCCTGAGGCTTATTTACCTATAAATTTCACAATTAAACACAAAATACAATTTAATATCACAATTAAATACAAAGAAATACCTGTTTCTCCTAGGCCCGATTTGGGGATGTTACAAATCTTCCCTCCTTAAGAAGATTTCGTCCCCGAAATCTCACTAGACATAAACAAACTAGGATATCTAGTTTTCACTCTCCTCGGTTTCCCATGTTAAATCTGCGCCCAAGCTATGTTTCCACTTAACTAATACCATCAAGATTTCCTTTCTACGAAGTTTGGTCACTTTTCTATCTAAAAGTTCAACAGGTTCTTCCACCAATTTCTTACTTGGGTCAACTCTAAGATCTTGCAAAGGAAGGATTTGGGATTGATCCTCCACATTACACTTTCTTAAATAACAGACATTAAACGTATCATGAATACCAGCTAATTCCGGAGGAAGTTCCAAAGAAACTGATTGGTCATTAATTACTTGCCGAACTTTAAATGGACCAATATAACGAGGAGCTAACTTTCCACGCTTACCAAATCTAATAACACCCTTCCACGGAGAAACTTTCAAATATAGAAGTTCACCTTCAACAAACACAACGGGTCGTCTACGTGGATCAGCATACTGTTTTTGCCTATCTCTAGCTGCTTTCAATTTCTCACGTGCAACCTTAACTTTATCAGCTGTAATCTGAACTATATCGGGACCCGCAAATTGCTTTTCTCCTGCTTCTAACCAACATGTTGGAGTTCGACAACGACGGCCATACAACATTTCGTACGGTGGCATACCAATACTAGAATGATAAGAGTTGTTATACGCAAACTCTATCAAAGGCAAGTGTGAATCCCAAGAACCGCCATACTCAAGTACACAGGCTCTTAACATATCTTCTAAAGTCTGAATAGTACGTTCTGACTGTCCGTCTGTCTGAGGATGGTAAGCTGTACTGAGATTAATTCGAGTACCTAACTCACGCTGCAAACTCTGCCAAAAACCAGAAACAAACCGGGAATCTCTGTCGGACACAATAGATAAAGGAATACCATGTCTTACAACAATCTCATTAATGTACAAAAGAGATAACCGCGTCAAAGAAGCAGTTTCGCTGGTGGCAAGAAAATGGGCACTTTTAGTCAAACGATCGACAATGACCCAAATCATATCATTTCCTTTCTGTGTACGAGGCAACTTAATAACAAAATCCATAGTGATATGCTCCCACTTCCACTCA
Organism: Helichrysum umbraculigerum; assembly: GCA_949592205.1. NCBI lineage: Eukaryota > Viridiplantae > Streptophyta > Magnoliopsida > Asterales > Asteraceae > Helichrysum > Helichrysum umbraculigerum. The sequence goes on along the minus strand of CATIUR010000002.1, from coordinate 92,565,730 downwards.
GGGATATCCAACTGTTTTAATGTACTGTAAGGTTTCTGATGCTCTGCTTTTACTTGGGAACATATGTGGCAAGTTTCAACCATTCTAGCAACATCGGTTTTCATCGTTGGCCACCAATATAACGGTTTCAAATCATTATACATTTTCGTACTCCCTGGATGTACTGACAACCTCGATTTGTGTACTTCAGTCAATATCAAATCCCGAAGTCCCCCAATCAATGGAACCCAAACACGAGACTGAAAAGTTTTCAACCCACGAGAATAATCAACCAATAAATCTTTCCTTTTCAACAAAATCTCAGATTTTAAATTATGATCTAACAATGCTACTAACTGTGCAGCTCTCAACTGAGAAAATAAATCAGAAGATATTTCCAAGCGCATAAAGTAGACTCGATTAGAAGATACCTTTCGACTTAAAGCATCGGCTACTACATTAGCTTTACCTGGATGATATCGGATTTCACAATCATAATCCTTAATCAATTCTAACCAACGGCGCTGTCTCATATTAAGCTCTTTCTGAGAAAACATATACTGGAGGCTTTTATGATCTGTACATACAATGCATTTGGTACCGTATAAATAATGTCTCCAGATTTTTAGGGCGAACACCACAGCAGCAAGTTCCAAATCGTGCGTAGGATAATTTCTTTCATGAGTTTTGAGCTGACGAGAAGCATACGCAATAACACGATCACGTTGCATTAAAACTGCACCCAACCCAGCATGTGAAGCATCACAATAAACCACAAAACCATCAGAACCATCAGGAAGTGCTAACACTGGAGCTTGACACAACAACTGCTTAAGAGTCTGAAAAGAAAATTCTTGTTGATCACCCCACTGAAACTTAACATCTTTCCTAGTCAATCGAGTCAACGGACCAGCAATCTTAGAAAAATCTTGGATAAATTTCCGATAATACCCAGCTAAACCAAGGAAACTTTTAATCTCAGAAGGGGATTTAGGAGCATTCCAATTCATAACAGCTTCTATCTTAGAAGGATCTACTTTAACTCCATCATTACAAATGATATGACCAAGAAATTGCACCTCTTAAAGCCAGAATTCACATTTAGAAAATTTAGCATAAAGGTGTTCTCTTTTCAGAATTTCCAGAATCAACCTCAAATGACGTTCATGTTCAAATTTAGACTTAGAATAAATCAATATATCGTCGATAAACACAATCACAAACTTGTCTATAAAAGGTCAACATATTCGATTCATTAAGTCCATGAAAATAGCAGGGGCATTAGTCAATCCAAAAGGCATGACTAAAAACTCATAATGTCCGTACCTGGTGCGAAAAGCAGTTTTGGGAACATCTTCCTCACGTACTTGCACCTGGTGATAACCGGATCTCAAATCAATCTTAGAAAAGTAAGATGATCCTTGCAACTGGTCAAAGAGTTCATCGATTCTGGGCAAAGGGTATTTATTTTTCACTGTTCTCTTATTAAGTTCCCGGTAATCGATACACATCCGTAAAGTGCCATCTTTCTTTTTCACAAACAATACCGGAGCACCCCACGGGGAAGAACTCGGCCTTATAAACCCTTTATCTAACAATTCCTGAATCTAACCCATCATTTCCCGAATTTCAGCTGGAGCTAATCTATAAGGAGACTTAGCTACCGGAGTCGAACCAGGAATCAAATCAATCTGATATTCCACTTCTCTTACAGGGGGCAAACCAGGAAGTTCATCAGGGAACACCTCCGGGTATTCAGAAACCACCCGGATATCGGAAATGGATTTCCTTTCTAATTTAGTATCTACCGCATAACACAAATAAGAATCACAGCCCTTAGCTAGAGATTTTCTAGCCTTCATCACAGAAATCAACGGAATATTACCCCTTTCCCGTTCCCCTCGAGCCACGACGTGAGACTCATCAGAGACGGGAATTTTTATAATCTTTCTATGACAATCGATATTAGCTTTATTTAAGCTCAACCAATCCATACCGATAACCGCATCGAAACTCGGAATTGGCATTAACAGAAATGAAATCAGAAAGTTATGACCCTCTATTAGTATACTAGCTCCAGTTACCGATGTGGTAACAGGAACTACCTTACCATCAGCAATTTCAACTTCTAAAGGTTTCACAATCAAAGAGGGAATCAATTTCAGTCTATCACAAAATTTCACAGATATAAACGAGCAATTGGCACCAGAATCAAATAATACGCGAGCTGGTACAGAATTTTTGAGAAATGTACCCGTTATAACGTCCTCAGTAGTGACAGCTTCATCCACTGTAATTTGAAAAACTCGACTAGCAGCTACTGTTGGTACTTTCCTCTTTTGGCCGGAGGATGAGGAACCCTTAGCCATACCCATACTCTGTCTCTTAGCCTCGGTACAATCTCCAGCTCGATGCCCCTCTTTTTGACAATTCCATCACACGCTATTAGGAAACGTACAATCCTTGGCAGCGTGTCCAAAAGTTCCACACTTAACACATCTTGATGTTTGGGGAGTACAAGGACCATTATGTCTAGCCCGACATTTGTTACAGTAATTACTATCCATTGGATTAAATCTTCTGTTCTGCTGACCACCTTGCCCCTTTTGTTTACTAGTTGAATCTCCCCTTTGTTTCTGTGAATACCTTTCCTTATTCATTAACCTTTTAGCTTGAATATCACCAGCCACCGAACGATCATAATCATATGCTTGTGAAAGAGAACCAGCTAATCTCACTGAAGTACGATAATCTGGAGGCAAAGTCTTCACAAAATGCTCAATCTGAGTTCTATCTGTCGGAACCCACTGTCTCACAAATCGTAATTTGTCAGAAAATTGCTTAATAAGCTCTTCAATCGACAATTGATCCGTCTTTTGTAAGTCAAGAAACTCTTGTCTAATACGCGATAAATTGTACTCTGAACAGAATTGTTGTAACATCCTCTCCAATGGCCTGGTATTTTCTATTTATATTTGCGTATTTAATTGTTTTAAATAATTTTGCGATATAATTGTTTAATTGTGAAAGTTGGTGAAATAGGTCTTAGGACTTATTGTGGATAATGAAATATGGCTTGAATTAAATTATTAAAGTTGACGGAACAATAAAATAAATTTATCGCATTTAGTAATTAAGTGCCAGACAATAGATTTAGAGCGGATATTAAATACCCAAAGTTGTGGGTCGGTTTTAATGAGGGCCGACCTTTATTTGGTGGTCACTTTACCAATTTTGTTCTTCTCATTCCATTTCAAGAAACAAAAACATAAACCCTAACTAGTTCAATCTAATTTCAATCATCAAAGTTGAGTTGTGGATTGAAGTTGTAAATTATTAGCAATCATCATCATCTACCTCCTATCATTCATCACTTTGTGCATCTATCAATGGTGAGTAATTGTTTCATAAGTTCATATGTCAAATTGATTAGTAATTGATGAATTGCTTTGGGTGTTTGTGTTTTGGGATAACTACTTGTGATTTATGCTGATATGTGATGATATTTAACTAGTTACATGGATCAAATCCATGTTCTTGATCTATTATTGATGTTAGTTGAAAACTTAAATTTGGGTTTTATGAATTTGATGTAAATTTTGATAAGTGGATGTTATTGTTGTTATTAGAAGTAAACTTGTCATTAGAAACATGTTTTGATTGAGTTAGAAGCTAGCAACATGAGTATTTTGCATATTTGATTCGTATTTGGTTTTGTGGTTTTAAAGTTCTGCGCAGGTCTGCAGGGCAAAGGGAATCCGGACGGATTCCTGGGAATACGGTCGTATTCCTGGGAATACGGCGTATTCCCTAGCCGTATTGCTTAAATATTGGTCTGATCGAAAATGATGCTGAAAAATGGTCGGGAATACGGCGTATTCTAGTGAATACGGTCGTATTCCGGTGAATACGGACATATTCATGGGAATACGGTCGGATTCTCGGGAATACGAACGTATTCCCCTGTCGATTAAAAACTGTTTGTTTTGTGCATTAAGCTGTAGCAATATTGAGATTTGTATCTTGAACCAGTATGCATATTATCAAGTTAATATATATGTTAAATGGTTGTGTTAAAATATGTTACCTCCCAATATAAGTTATGAGATTTAAAATGATTACTAACTTATAATTGATGTTGAATCTCAGATCCTTTGAAAGACACAGTTGCCCCGAGAATCTGAGTAGTTGAAGACGAAGGTATTGGTGAGTGGATTCGAAACTCACCGTTTGGCTTAGTTGTAATCATTTGATTACAACGGGTAAATGTGGACTTGATTATTGAATTGATTTGATGCTATTGTTGGTTATATTCATATATGTGCTTTGTGTGGCCTTCGGGCATTGTTGTTAATGAGGTCAACAAGTTGATGAACTATTGGTTGGGCTAGTGAGTTGTTGTGTGAACGGTACAGGGATGTACTTCATTTGTTGTGTGTGCTGAACTGTACCTAAGTATGATAAACACTAGCTATCAGTCTCGTCTGTTATGGCCATACGGATATGTTTGGATAAGTGATCTTTGGGGAGCCGCCCGGGTGCTAAGGTTATCCCCGGATCCACCGATCCTCATTAAGTTGTTGTTGATTGTTGTGTTTGCGAATATTTGTTGTGATTAATTGGTTTAGCTAAGTTGAATGTTGGGTGTTGGATTTACTCACTTAGCTTTGTGCTAATCCCTCGTTGTTACTTCCTGCAGACTTTTGATTTTGAGCATGCGGGTGGGTAGCAGGAAGGTCAAACCTTGAAAGAATGGAATGTTTGATATTCAAGCTACTCTGACTATTTTGTAATAACTCAGTTTAGTTTATATAATACCCCGACATGCTAATCTTTTGAACCGGTTTTAAATTGAAGTGACTTAAACGTGTAGACGGTTTTAATACTTTAGTAGAATATGTAATCAAGTATTGTGTTTTAATTACTTGCGCTTCCGTATTATCTATAATATTATTACTATGGAATGAGGGGTGTTATAAATTGGTATCAGAGCATAGTTTTGGGATAATTGTTCATTGTTGAATGATCAATCCCAAAACTCGAGCGTGATATATCAAACATTCTTGGGTATGGGATTAGTATTGGTTGAAGGTAGTTAGTGTTTAGATGCTAACGATTAACAAAAGTTCAAGTGTTGTGTTGAATTTCAGAAATGGCAGATAACGAACCACCGACCACCAACCCCAACAATGTCTCCAGGATTGTCGCTCCTCACTTAGAGACTAATACCGAGCAACACGATCATGATGGTACTTCTCAACCAACCGGACACCAATCTAACCGAGACGAGTATATTCATGAGATGGAAGACGAGTTGGTATTTCTTAGGGAATTCAAGAGGAAAGCTGAGGAAGCTACGACTAGACAGTTATTTCAGCAAGCCCCAGTCTTTGGTTCTGGTTCAACTTCTCAATCAGAAAAGAAGTGTTCATACAAAACTTTTATGGCTAGTCGACCACCGGAATTTCAAGGAAGTAAAAATCCTACGGTAACGTTGAATTGGCTTAGGGATATGGAACGCAAGTTTGATGTGACTTGTTGTGATGAGGAATTGAAAGTCAAATATGCGGTTCAATGTATGAAGGATGATGCCATGGTTTGGTGGGATTCCATTACCGGTCATTTCAATCAACAATAGAAAGAAGCTATTAGTTGGTCACAGTTTCATCAAGTTGTTCGTAATCAATATTGTTCGGATTTTGATATTGCTAGGATTCGAAGAGAGTTTGTAAATCTTCGATTGAAGGATGACATGACTATTGATGAATTGATTACGCAGTTTACGGATAAGCTTAGGTTCGTGCAACAATGGGTTCCGGATGAGAAAACGCAAATTGAACAATTCGTGGATACCTTACCGGATAACTATCGTACGGTTGTGAGATTAGCTAAGGATTTAACGCATGCTTTCAATCTTGCAAGATCAGCTGATAGTGATTTAAGTGGTTTGCGATTATGGCAAGGAAGGGATACAAGTTCCTCTAAGGCAAGAACGGAATCGTCGGGTAAGAATAAATCTAGGTGGCAAGGGAATCGACAAGGTGGTAAGAAGTTTGTTGGAAGAAGTAGTTCTTCGGGAAGTTATAATAGTTCCAACTGGTGTAGTTCGTGTAGGTCTCGGCATGATGGTCCGTGTACGGCTAAGACGAACAAATGTATGAAGTGTGGTGAATTGGGTCATGAGATAAAGAGTTGCCGTTATCCCAACTTTGTTTGTTGGTCATGTAAGAAAGAGGGGCATAGGGTTGGTCAATGTCCGGAGGCAAAGTCGACGGGGTCGGGTTCGGTCGGGAGTTCGGGATCTTCCGGTCAGAAAAGAAAGAACCCTCCTCCAGCAACTAGTAGGGCTTTTCAGATGACGGTTGATGAGGCCGTGCGTACTGAAGATGTTATCACGGGTACATTTCTTATAAACTCTGTACCTGCACGTGTATTGTTTGATTCGGGTGCTAATTGTACTTTCATTTCTTTGCAATTTTGTGATAAGTTGAAATTAGCCCCTATTGTGATAACAAAGCCTATAGAAGTAGAAATAGTTAGTGGTAAGTTAGTTCCTGTTACCACCTCGGTGACTGGAGTTAATATTACTATTGATGATCATGTATTTCCTATTTCCTTCTTGTTGATGCCAATCCCTAGTTTCGATGTAATAATTGGTATGGATTGGTTGAGCCAGAATAAGGCTAGTATTGATTGTCACCAGAAGTTGGTTAGGATCCCAATCTCCGAAGGGTCATATGTTGTGGCTCAAGGAGAACGGGATGGTGTAGCTATTCCTTTGATTTCGTTGATGAAAGCTAGGAGGTCATTGTCAAAAGGTTGTGAGTCATACCTAGCCTATGTAGTCGATGCCCAATTAGAAAGGAAAACTGTTTCGGATGTTCCGGTTGTTTGTGATTATTCTGAGGTGTTTCCCGATGAATTGCCTGGGTTACCACCAGTTAGGGAAGTAGAATACAGAATTGATCTTGTTCCGGGCTCGTCGCCGATTGCTAAAGCTCCATATAGGTTAGCTCCTTCTGAGATCCGTGAAATGATGAATCAGATTCAGGAGTTGTTGGATAAAGGTTTTATCAGACCTAGTTCCTCGCCATGGGGTGCACCAGTGTTATTCGTGAAAAAGAAAGACGGGTCGTTGCGCATGTGTATTGATTATAGAGAGTTGAACAAGAGAACGGTAAAGAATAAGTATCCTCTTCCTAGAATAGATGACTTATTTGATCAGTTACAGGGTTCTTCAGTGTATTCAAAAATTGATTTGAGGTCGGGTTACCATCAGGTCCGTGTTCGTGAAGAGGATATACCTAAAACTGCTTTTCGTACTAGGTACGGTCACTATGAATTTCTAGTTATGCCTTTTGGGTTAACAAATGCACCAGCAGTATTTATGGATTTGATGAACCGTGTGTGTCGACCATTCTTGGATCAATTTGTTATTGTTTTCATTGATGATATACTTATTTATTCGAAATCTGAAACTGAACATGCTACGCATTTGAGATTGGTTCTTGAAACATTGAGACGGGAACAGTTGTATGCAAAGTTTTCCAAATGTGAATTTTGGATTCGCGAAGTTCAGTTTTTGGGTCATATAATTTGTCGAGATGGTGTGAAAGTGGATCCATCAAAAGTTGCAGCTGTGATGAATTGGAATGCGCCGAAATCTGTTTCTGAGATAAGGAGTTTTCTTGGGTTGGCTGGATATTATCGGAAATTTATCAAAGATTTTTCTAAGATAGCCGGTCCGTTAACTAAGTTAACTCGTAAAGAGGAGAAGTATGTATGGACTGATCAATAGGAGCAAGCTTTTCAGACATTGAAACAATTACTGTGTCAGACGCCGATCTTAGCATTACCGGAAGGTACTGATGATTTTGTGGTATACTGTGACGCTTCATATTCGGGTTTGGGTTGTGTTTTAATGCAAAGGGACAGAGTTATCGCTTATGCTTCTCGACAGTTGAAACCACATGAGAAGAACTATCCTACGCATGATTTAGAACTCGCAGCAGTTGTATTCGCCCTAAAACTTTGGAGACATTATTTATATGGGACTCGATGTGTTGTTTGTACCGATCACAAGAGTTTGCAGTATGTGTTCTCTCAGAAAGAATTGAATATGCGGCAGAGACGATGGTTGGAATTGATAAAAGATTATGATTGTGAAATTAGATACCATCCGGGCAAAGCTAATGTGGTCGCCGATGCTTTAAGTCGAAAGAATACTCCTGAACGAGTTTTCTATCTGAAAGTGAATGTTTCCTCGGATTTGATTAATCAAATTAAAGTTATGCAACTAGAAGCATTGAAAGATCAGAATCTGAAATCAGAAATCATGCTAAAACGCAAGGACGAATTAGTTGATGATTCAAGGGGATTAAAGACTTATCAGTCTCGTGTTTGGATTCCTTCTATTGGTGGTATTCGAGATTTAATTTTGAATGAAGCTCATAAGTCACGAATGTCTATTCATCCGGGTAGTACTCGAATGTATAATGATTTGAAACCGTTGTATTGGTGGCCAACGATGAAAACCGACATTGCAAAGTTTGTGGGATCTTGTCATATTTGTGCTCAGGTCAAAGCGGAACATCAAAAACCGTATGGGTCGTTAAAACAGTTGGAGATACCTGAGTGGAAGTGGGATAACATAACTATGGATTTTGTGACTAAACTACCGCGTACTGCTCGAGGCAATGATATGATTTGGGTTATTATGGATCGATTGACAAAGAGCGCACATTTTCTTGCTACGAGTGAGACTGCATCGTTGACTAAACTTGCTCAATTGTATGTTAACGAAATTGTTTCTAGGCATGGTATTCCCTTATCGATTGTGTCAGATAGAGATACTCGTTTTGCTTCTCGTTTTTGGCAAAGTCTACAACAAGAGTTAGGTACACGGGTAAACCTTAGCACAGCTTATCATCCCCAGACCGATGGTCAGTCAGAACGTACGATTCAAACTTTAGAGGATACGCTTCGTGCTTGCATTCTAGAATATGGAGGTTCATGGGATTCACATCTTCCATTGGTTGAATTTACTTATAACAATTCGTACCATTCAAGTATTGGGATGCCCCCGTATGAAATGTTGTATGGTCGTCGTTGTCGCACACCTACTTGTTGGTTAGAGGCAGGTGAGAAACAGTTTGCTGGGCCCGATATTGTTCAAATAACCGCTGACAAAGTTGCTATCGCACGTGAGAAGTTGAAAGCCGCAAGAGATAGGCAGAAACAGTATGCGGATCCTAAAAGACGACCGGTTGTGTTTTCCGAAGGTGAATTAGTGTATCTTAAAGTTTCCCCGTGGAAAGGTGTGATTAGGTTCGGGAAACGTGGAAAGTTGGCGCCTAGGTACATTGGTCCATTCAAAATACGGCAAGTTGTAAATGATCAGTCAATGGAATTGGATCTTCCTCCAGAGCTCTCTGGTATTCATGATACGTTTAACGTATGTTATTTAAGAAAGTGTAACGTGGAGGACCAGTCGCAAATTCTTCCGTTGAAAGATTTAATGGTTGATCAAAATCAGAAATTGGTTGAGGAACCAGTTGAAATTGTAGATCGAAAGATTACCAAACTTAGGAAGAAACAAATTCCTATGGTATTAGTAAAGTGGCGACATAGTTTAGGTTCCAACCTAACTTGGGAGAGCGAGGAGTCGATGAAATCCAGATATCCTGGATTGTTGGATAGGGCTGAGATTTCGGGGACGAAATCTCCTTAAGGAGGGGAGATTTGTAACATCCTCTCCAATGGCCTGGTATTTTCTATTTATATTTGCGTATTTAATTGTTTTAAATAATTTTGCGATATAATTGTTTAATTGTGAAAGTTGGTGAAATAGGTCTTAGGACTTATTGTGGATAATGAAATATGGCTTGAATTAAATTATTAAAGTTGACGGAACAATAAAATAAATTTATCGCATTTAGTAATTAAGTGCCAGACAATAGATTTAGAGCGGATATTAAATACCCAAAGTTGTGGGTCGGTTTTAATGAGGGCCGACCTTTATTTGGTGGTCACTTTACCAATTTTGTTCTTCTCATTCCATTTCAAGAAACAAAAACATAAACCCTAACTAGTTCAATCTAATTTCAATCATCAAAGTTGAGTTGTGGATTGAAGTTGTAAATTATTAGCAATCATCATCATCTACCTCCTATCATTCATCACTTTGTGCATCTATCAATGGTGAGTAATTGTTTCATAAGTTCATATGTCAAATTGATTAGTAATTGATGAATTGCTTTGGGTGTTTGTGTTTTAGGATAACTACTTGTGATTTACGCTGATATGTGATGATATTTAACTAGTTACATGGATCAAATCCATGTTCTTGATCTATTATTGATGTTAGTTGAAAACTTAAATTTGGGTTTTATGAATTTGATGTAAATTTTGATAAGTGGATGTTATTGTTGTTATTAGAAGTAAACTTGTCATTAGAAACATGTTTTGATTGAGTTAGAAGCTAGCAACATGAGTATTTTGCATATTTGATTCGTATTTGGTTTTGTGGTTTTAAAGTTCTGCGCAGGTCTGCAGGGCAAAGGGAATCCGGACGGATTCCTGGGAATACGGTCGTATTCCTGGGAATACGGCGTATTCCCTAGCCGTATTGCTTAAATATTGGTCTGATCGAAAATGATGCTGAAAAATGGTCGGGAATACGGCGTATTCTAGTGAATACGGTCGTATTCCGGTGAATACGGACGTATTCATGGGAATACGGTCGGATTCTCGGGAATACGAACGTATTCCCCTGTCGATTAAAAACTGTTTGTTTTGTGCATTAAGCTGTAGCAATATTGAGATTTGTATCTTGAACCAGTATGCATATTATCAAGTTAATATATATGTTAAATGGTTGTGTTAAAATATGTTACCTCCCAATATAAGTTATGAGATTTAAAATGATTACTAACTTATAATTGATGTTGAATCTCAGATCCTTTGAAAGACACAGTTGCCCCGAGAATCTGAGTAGTTGAAGACGAAGGTATTGGTGAGTGGATTCGAAACTCACCGTTTGGCTTAGTTGTAATCATTTGATTACAACGGGTAAATGTGGACTTGATTATTGAATTGATTTGATGCTATTGTTGGTTATATTCATATATGTGCTTTGTGTGGCCTTCGGGCATTGTTGTTAATGAGGTCAACAAGTTGATGAACTGTTGGTTGGGCTAGTGAGTTGTTGTGTGAACGGTACAGGGATGTACTTCATTTGTTGTGTGTGCTGAACTGTACCTAAGTATGATAAACACTAGCTATCGGTCTCGTCCGTTATGGCCATACGGATATGTTTGGATAAGTGATCTTTGGGGAGCCGCCCGGGTGCTAAGGTTATCCCCGGATCCACCGATCCTCATTAAGTTGTTGTTGATTGTTGTGTTTGCGAATATTTGTTGTGATTAATTGGTTTAGCTAAGTTGAATGTTGGGTGTTGGATTTACTCACTTAGCTTTGTGCTAATCCCTCGTTGTTACTTCCTGCAGACTTTTGATTTTGAGCATGCGGGTGGGTAGCAGGAAGGTCAAACCTTGAAAGAATGGAATGTTTGATATTCAAGCTACTCTGACTATTTTGTAATAACTCAGTTTAGTTTATATAATACCCCGACATGCTAATCTTTTGAACCGGTTTTAAATTGAAGTGACTTAAACGTGTAGACGGTTTTAATACTTTAGTAGAATATGTAATCAAGTATTGTGTTTTAATTACTTGCGCTTCCGTATTATCTATAATATTATTACTATGGAATGAGGGGTGTTATAATTGTTTACAAACTTCAGCATGAAAGTCTGACCATCTAATCATTTTGATTTGTTCCGATGTCAATGGTGCAGTTATAGCATCCCACCATGACATTGCTTGACCCTTTAACAACTGAACCGCATATGGTACTTTATCTTTTTCTTCACAATGGCAAACTTCCAATTTTCGCTCCACATCACGTAACCAATCCAAAGTGTCAGTAGGATTAGTACTTCCCGAGAATGAAGAAGGATTAGTGGACATAAAAGTCTTAAGTGAACAACCCACTTTTAACTGCTGAAATGGAGGAATCGCATGTATCTGATAACTAGGAAATCCGGAAGAAGGAAAAGGTACAGTAGCTTGATAACTATAACCTTGTTGCTGCTGCTGAGAAACAAAAGGTATAGATACTGGAATTCGCTCAGAAGATACAACAGGAGGAGCAATAGTTATAACATGTGGCTGATTAAGAATAGGCTGTTGAGAAGACCCAGCCTGTTCATTCTGTAATTCTAACACCCGATTCTCTAATCTCATAATATACTCTTGATCAGTTTCTGTTTCCACGCCTCTTGGATTAGATATTCCATTATGCTCCTGATTTTCTGGGGGTGCATTGATCTGAGAGGCTTCATTAAGAGTATGGACAGGTTGCTCATTATCCGCCATTTCTGAAATCACATCATATCTCAAAATTCGTTAATCATTAGTACTAGCAAACTAATCCAATTTCCTTTCCTAACTAATCCCCATAACATGAAATGTTTGACCAACGGGACTAAGTTTAGGTATGAACACCTAACATGTTCATTCCCCCTAAACTTACGCTGGATACCAACTTATAACACCCCATGTTTTCAAGACAATTTTTTTTTAAACAACCTGGAAGCGTTATCCCATTCAACAACATATACACATACATTGTATAATGTCAAAGATTAGTTATTACATATACTACCATTAAGTTATTTAGTTACAAACAGGTAATCTAGTGGGTGTTATTTATACAAACGTTTAACAACCAACAAAAGTAATCAAGAGTTGCCAGCTTGTCAAACATTTCACCAAAACCTCTCAACCGAGCATAATCAAACTTAACCTGCAAAAGTGAGGTGGGGGATTAGCACGAAGCTAAGTGAATAAAGATTCCAACAATCTAACTTAGCATAAACAATCAACTCACAACAATCAACTAATAGTAACAATCAAATTAGAGGATCGGTGGTTCTTGAGGTACCCTCAGCCCGCGGATGGCCCACCAAGAACACTTACAATCCACTGCAGGCCAATACAGAGATTTTACAGATAGTTCGATGCTATCTTTAATCAATATGGATGAATTCACAACGAATGTTCATCAATACCATAAAGATTAACCTATAGCAACTAAACCCAACCGAAATTGACCTCTATCATCCCAACCTATCATGGAACGAGTCACTAGCAATCAATCATTTAACCGCAATCAATTTATCAATAACTCAATAATATCAATCTAATTAAAATTGATGTAACTAAATTGTTAACACCAATTTAAACTGTAAGAACCAGTCACTCACCTGTCTCGTTTCAAACTCCACTCAAAGATCTAATTTTATTGAGTCGTGGTCGGATCTGAAATACAAAAGAATCTCAAGTCAATTCTCATATTATATTTACATAACTTAATATCAACAATCAAACAGGTATTAAGTCATATAAACATATTATGCAAACAAAATCACATTATTAAGCTTAAGTTAAAGTTTCTGTCCAGCCAAGGGAATCCGCCCGGATTCCTGGGAATACGTCCGTATTCACTTGAATCCGGCCGGATTCATATGAATACGCCCGTATTCCCGACCAATTTTCAAACCAGAACTCTTGCTAAGGAATACGTTCATGAATACTGAGGGGAATACGCCGTATTCCCGGGAATACGTCCGGATTCAATTGAATCCGTCCGGATTCCCACTTCAAACCTGTGCGAATTTTGCAGGTTTCCTGCACAACTCAACTTCGAACAAAATTCACCAAAATCGACCAAACTCAGTTTTAACTCAAACTTTTACCTATCTTTGGTCACAATATCATATACTAACATCATATAACAATGATTCAAGCTTCAAATCATCACAATTTCAATCAATCACCTATAACCTAGCAATTCCACTTACAAACCTAAAACTCAAGAATCTATCAAGTTTCTTCATGTAATTAACATGAAATTATCACCAAATCAGTTTATGAAGCACATATATATCATTTAAACTTGAATCCTATCATGTACACACCAAAATTACCTAGATTTCAACTTTAAGTATCAATACATATCTAACTAATTATTCACTAATTCTTACAAGATGAAGAATCAAAGAAGCTTATGGTGAGGAAGATGATGAGCTTATGATTAAATCTCCAATCTTGTTTAAGTCTTGCAATTGATCACTAGCAATTTGGTGTAGGTTTGAGTTTGAGGTTTTTGAGAAGTAAAATGAAGAACAAGAATTTTGGGGAAAATTAAGTCGGCCTCATCCTTTTATTTAAACTGACTCCCTTTATTTCATAGTGTAAGATTATACCATATTTTAATCTATTGTCTGGAACCTCAATTTCAATTGCGATAAAATTATTTTATTTTACCGTTACCTAAGTTTATTTAAAACAAATAATATTTTACTAGTCACAATATTTCCTGAGGCTTATTTACCTATAAATTTCACAATTAAACACAAAATACAATTTAATATCATAATTAAATATAAAGAAATACCTGTTTCTCCTAGGCCCGATTTGGGGATGTTACAAGATTGGTCAGCGAGAATTGGGTAGTACCGATATTGTGCAGAAAATAACTGAAAAGATTGACCAAGTCATAGAACGGTTGAAAATGGCACAGGACCATCAAAAGTATTATGCCAATGTTAGAAGACGCCCAATTGAATTTCAGGTTGGAGATAGAGTGATGTTAAAAGTATCTCCATGGAAGGGCATTATACGTTTCAGAAAGCGAGGAAAGCTAAATCCTCGGTTTATCGGTCCTTTCAAAATTCTAGAAAGAGTAGGAAATGTAGCATATAGACTTGAGCTACCGACAGAGTTAGCAGGAATCCACAACACTTTCCATGTGTCATATTTAAGGAAGTGTTTGGTAGATGAGGCGTCTTATGTACCTTTGGATGAAATAAAAATTAATGATCAACTGAACTACGTAGAACAACCGGTTATGATTCTAGAAGAGAAAGTTAAGAGATTGAGGAATAAAGAAATTAAGTTGTTTAAAGTTCAGTGGAAGCACAGAAAAGGGTCAGAGTTTACATGGGAACCGGAGCATGAGATTGTTAAGTATTATCCGGCTTTGCACCAAGAATGGATTGTGAGGACACAATCCTGAATAAGTGGGGGAGAGTTGTAACACCCCAAAATTTTTGTAAGTTTAAATTATATTATATGCATCTAGTTATTTAATTATATGTATATAATAATATGTTATGTAAAATAATTGTTATGTGTTAGAATTAGTTAGTGAGACTAACTATGTAAAGAAGCTTGAGTTAGAGGGTATAAACTGCCAATTAGTAAAGTTGAGGGGTTAAATGTGAAATTTTATTATTTAAAACTCAGTTTCTTGTAAGTTCCATTTCAGAATTTAGTTCAGAAAATAAAATACGTACAGAGAAAATAAAGAGAGAGTAAGATCGACAGAGAGAGAGAATCAAGAAGAAGAACAAGACTAAATTAAGCTAGGGTTTCGATTGATAGAGGTTTTAAACCTTTAATTCATATTGTATAAGGTAAGAATCTTCCCTCTAATTGTTTAATTGAAGTTAGGGTTTAAGAAATTAAAACCCTAAGTTAGGGATTTCTATGGGTAAGTGAGTAATTAAGTTAAATTAGGTTCCATACATGTTTTTGAATGTGAAAGAATGATTAAATAGTGTTAATTGTATTGAAAAATCCATAATCATATGTTTTTTATGGGTAATTGATTTGTTATGTATATATAAGATCACTAAGAAGCTAAATTCTTGGTGAATTGTGATAGTAATGGTAAGAAGTAGTGTTAATTACCCATTTACATGTGATTAGGTATTAATTGTATGGAACTTATGTTAGAAATTTAGGTGTTATGTGATTTAGCACCTAATTGATAGGTAAGAAGTAAGAAAGAGTTAGTTAAATGCGTAAATGATTTGTGTTTATGTGAATAGGTGATCAAGTGTGCAAGAGTTCAAGTGAATGTTTAAGTTATTTGCAAGGTAAGTAGATGGATATATGTGGAGCCAAGGAATGATTATTCATTTGCTTGGCGGTATCCAAGTAATGACTAAGTCATTAGCTTGGTATAATGTCATATCGTATGATTTGACATGTTAGATGTTAAGGATCCTTGACTTGTGGCAGATTTTATAATTGTGTTTCCATTACTTACTAAGCATTTATGCTTATTCGTTGTGTTTAACATGTTACAGGAAGCTCTAGTAAGGTAAAGGAAGAGTCGGGAAAGAAGATTATGGAAAGCTAGTGGTGGAGCTCATTGCTTGGTTGGTAATGAGTTTATATCCCTTTTTGATCATGCTCACGATACAATAACACCCCCTTTGTAATGTATAAGTGTGTTTGATACATTAGTCTCACTTTTGTTAGTATATGAGTTTGAAAAGAATGGTTAGTTGTGAGACTATGTAAAAGATTATGTTTATGTTTAAATGTAACACCCCCAAATTTACTGTTGGCGGAAGCATACTTTGGGGCGTTACTAATCAATAACAAAACACATAAGATACATAATGAACGACCACTACATGCGTCGTTTTGTTTTACATGTGAACGCAAGTATCAAATTATCACGTATGCTGCATGAGTTGTTTTCATCTAATCAATCAAAGTCCTCTGAAGCATAGTTCTGTTAATATGATTTAGCGTGAATGTTAGTGTATGGTACCATATGGGATTGACAATCCCCGTCCGAGTTAGCAAGCACTAACCTGTCAAACGGATGCATTATCATTTGTTCAAACGTATGTTGATTGGGCATACGCATAGAGGCACCCTCGATCAGGCACTTGATAGTGATCCTGACCCCTCAGTTAAGCTCAGACTATGTGCTCATGTTGGTTGCATCAATCTTTACTTATTTGTTTAGTTACAAATATTCATGTGATATCCATCAATCAATTATTTACATGCTTTGTAAATCAAATCATTAAATCTTGCGGTTCACAAATCATATATTGTTATATCAAACCTGTGAGCTCACCAGCTTTATAGCTGACCTTTAGCATGTTATCTCAGGTACTCAGCAGTAGGTTGAACTGCCCATCAGGATACTGTAGCTCGAGTCGCATGCAATTATATAAAACATCAAGAGATTTCCCTGCATTTCTATATTTTGTTAAATTAGATATGTATTAGAATCTCTCAAGTAGATTATGCGAACTCACCTTTTGAAAACGATTATGTAATTTCTATTACATCAATGTATTCTATCAAAAGACGCATGTAGTGGTCGTTCATTATGTATCTTATGTGTTTTGTTATTGATTAGTAACGCCCCAAAGTATGCTTCCGCCAACAGTAAATTTGGGGGTGTTACAGATTGGTATCAGAGCCTAAGGTTATAGTGAACTAGGTTGCATTTGTGGGCCTAGACTATGACCGTTAGGCAGTATTCTCTGTTAAGTATGATTGGTTCAAGAGTTACGTCCTACAAGTTTAATTTAACATAGCTTGATCAACTATGTACAATTAAATAAAGATGATGTAAGGCTTGAAATGGTTATGCTAGGATAGGAATACGTTAGTTGACTCTGACCTCGAGAGAAACCGGACTCATAATTGTTTGTGCTAGACACTCATAGGACTATTATGTGATATATGTATGTATACATAGATAGTCATCGCTCAAGCACTATACGCTAGTCTATTATATATTATATATATATAGGCACTCACATATCCAAACACTTTGTCATAGAGATGACAACACACACCCACTGAAACATCTTCAAATTCATCCCACTCTCAATAATCTCTCTTAGAATCAAGAAACCCATAGGTAATTAGAAGTACTACCAAGTCACTTCTAGTGAGACCTTATCCAATTCACAATCAATTCAAAATAACCAGGCTAGTTAGCACGTAGTTGCTAGTCAGTAGAGATGGTTATACAACACCTCTTGATTGTTCTATAATGTTGATTGTCATATTGTGATGTTGTATATTACCGCATTTGTATATGTACATCTATGATAATCATCATTTGTGAACAATCTCTCATGAACCCTATCCTTCTATTCTCAGGAAAGCATGCCGCCAAAGTCAAGGACTTTCACCGAAGCTCAGATGGCATCCCTCATTTCCCGGGCAGTAACTGAAGCCTTAGCGCGACAGTCGTCAGATACCACTGGAAGGACTAGTGGTACTACCAATAACCCTCCCACTGTCAAGCCTTGTTCCTACAAGGACTTCCAAAACTGCAAACCCTAAAGCTTTAAGGGGACTGAAGGAGCCATCGGCCTAATTAGATGGTTCGAGAAGATGGAATCCGTCTTTCGCATTAGCAAATGTGCGGAAGAGGATAGAGTACAGTTCTCCACCTGCACCCTTGCTGACGGTGCCCTCACCTGGTGGAACTCTTATGCCCAGTCTGTGGGTATAGATACCGCCTATTTACTTCCATGGGAAGATCTGAAGAAAATGCTCACAGAGGAGTATTGCCCATATGAAGAACTTCAGAAGTTAGATGAGGAGTTCTGGCATCTCAATGTTCAAGGAACCGACATTGTTGGGTACACCACTAGGTTCCAACAATTGGCAACCCTTCGCCCAGCTTTAGTATGTACTGAGACCGCCAAGATCAAGAGGTACATCCGCGGTCTTCCGGAGCCTGTCCGGGGGAACGTCGCATCTTCTGGAAAAACCACCATTCAGGGAGCCATTCGATTAGCTCATGAGCTCATGTCTATGCAAGAGAGCCAAGGAAACCCTGTCTCGTCTTCTGGGAACAACAACAAGAGAAAATGGTCTGGGAATCAGAACCAGCAGACCTTCAAAAAGACTGAGACTGGCAAGACTGAAACGTCTGGTTCAGGAGAGAGGAAAGGGTACACAGGAAGTAAACCCTACTGTTCAAAGTGCAATCATCATCACGATGGTCCTTGTGGTACACCTTGTAACAACTGCAAGAAATATGGGCATCTTACCAAAGATTGCCGTACACCTGCAGCCAACCCCACCACCAATACCAACAACAACCAACCTAAAGCCTGCTATGAGTGTGGAAACACTGGACACTTCAGGAATGCGTGTCCGAAGCTAAAGAACAAGGGTAACAACAACAACGTTGCTAGGGGCAGAGCTTTTGTGCTGAACGCTGGAGAGGCCCGTGAAGACCCTAACGTGGTCACGGGTATGTTTCTTCTCAACAATTTAACTACTTCAGTTTTGTTTGATACTGGTGCTGATAAGAGTTTTATATCTGAGGAATTTAGCCCATTATTAGACATTTCCCCAGTTGCCTTAGAAGCTAAGTACACTGTAGAGTTAGCTAATGGCAAATTGATCGAGGCTGATAGTGTGTTACCAAATTGCACCCTAAACCTCGCAAATGAACTATTTCCCATAAACCTCATACCCATCGAGATTGGAAGTTTTGACATAGTAGTAGGCATGGATTGGCTATCAAAGCATTGAGCTGAAATTGTCTGTCATGACAAAATTGTTCGTATTCCTCTCGTCACTGGTAGTACTTTGATCATACAAGGGGAGACCGGTGGGACGAGATTGAATATCATATCATGCATGAAAACTCGCAAGTACCTTAGAAAAGGTTATCAG
The DNA here is from genome assembly GCA_949592205.1 of Helichrysum umbraculigerum. Classification (NCBI taxonomy): domain Eukaryota; kingdom Viridiplantae; phylum Streptophyta; class Magnoliopsida; order Asterales; family Asteraceae; genus Helichrysum; species Helichrysum umbraculigerum. The sequence continues at coordinate 92,546,164 of CATIUR010000002.1, read as the reverse complement.
GCAATCCTCGCTCATGTTATTGAGAAGAAGTCAGAAGAGAAACGACTCGAGGATGTGCCCATCGTCAGAGACTATCCAGAAGTCTTTCCTGAAGAATTGCCTGGTCTTCCACCACCGAGGCAAGTTGAGTTCTCAATTGACCTTGTGCCTGGGGCAGCACCCGTGGCACGAGCACCATATCGTTTAGCCCCTTCAGAACTTCAGGAGTTATCTATTCAGTTGCAAGAACTGCTAGATAAGGGTTTCATAAGACCGAGTTCTTCACCCTGGGGAGCTCCAGTCTTGTTTGTGAAAAAGAAGGACGGTTCATTCAGGATGTGTATCGACTACAGAGAGTTGAACAAATTAACCATCAAGAACCGTTATCCACTTCCTCGTATTGATGATAGCAAAGTCGATCAACTCCAAGGGTCAAGTGTCTATTCAAAAATAGATCTACGATCGGGTTATCATCAGTTACGAGTTCGCAATGAAGATATTCCGAAAACTGCTTTCCGAACTCGATATGGTCATTATGAGTTTCAGGTTATGGCATTTGGTTTGACTAACGCACCGGCAGTATTCATGGATCTTATGAACCGAGTGTGCAAACCATACCTTGACAAGTTTGTCATTGTATTCATAGACGACATTCTTATCTACTCACGCAATGAGCAGGAGCACGCGCAACATCTTAAAACCATTCTAGAACTTCTCAGACATGAAGAGTTATATGCTAAGTTCTCTAAGTGTGAGTTCTGGATTCAGACCGTTCAATTCCTTGGTCATGTGATTGACAGTCAAGGAATTCATGTTGATCCCTCAAAGATTGAGGCTATCAAGTGCTGGCAAGCACCGACAACGCCGACAGAAGTACGCCAATTTCTAGGATTGGCTGGTTATTATCGGCGCTTCATTGAGAATTTCTCCAGAATAGCTCAACCTCTCACAATACTGACTCAGAAAGAGAAGAAGTTCAATTGGACTGATAAGCAAGAGTCAGCCTTTCAGCTATTGAAGCAAAAGCTTTGCAGTGCGCCCATCCTATCGCTACCCGAAGGCAACGAAGACTTCGTGGTATACTGCGATGCTTCACATCAAGGTCTTGGTTGCGTGTTGATGCAACGAGAGAAAGTCATAGCCTACGCCTCCCGACAACTCAAAGTTCACGAGAAGAACTACACAACTCATGATCTCGAATTAGGAGCCGTAGTGTTCGCACTCAAAATCTGGAGACATTATCTGTATGGCACGAAATGTACCATCTTCACTAATCATAAAAGCCTCCAGCATATATTCGATCAGAAGGATCTCAATATGAGGCAGCGTCGTTGGGTCGAGTTACTCACCGACTATGACTGCGAGATCAAGTATCATCCGGGCAAGGCAAATGTAGTTGCCGATGCCTTAAGTCGCAAAGAGCGCACCAAACCACTTCGAGTCCGAGCTCTTAGTATGATCATCCATAATGATCTAATCATTCAAATCCTCACCGCTCAACTCGAAGCATTGAAACCTGAAAACCTCAAAGATGAGGCCTTGCAAAACATGGAGAATCAATTTGAAACCAAACTCAATGGAGTCAAGTACTTCGCAAATCGAATCTGGTTACCTAAGTTTGGAAACCTTCGAGACTTAGTGATGGATGAAGCTCACAAGTCCAAATACTCAATACATCCTGGATCAGACAAGATGTATCATGGCATCAAGGGACTGTACTGGTGGCCGAGCATGAAAGCAGAGATTGCCACGTACGTCAGCAAATGCCTCACATGTTCAAAGGTTAAAGCCGAATATCAGAAACCCTCCGGCTTGCTACAGCAACCGGAAATCCCTCAATGGAAATGGGAGCAAATCTCTATGGATTTTATCACTAAACTCCCAAGACCAGCTAGCGGTTACGACACCATTTGGGTGATCGTAGACCGGCTCACCAAATCAGCTCATTTCATCGCTATGAAGGAAACTGACAAAATGGAACGTCTTACGCGAATCTATATGAAGGAGATCGTATCAAGACACGGCATTCCTATCTCGATCATCTCTGACAGAGATAGTCGTTTCACTTCTCAGTTTTGGAAATCATTACATAAATCGCTAGGTACTCAATTGGATATGAGTACAGCGTATCATCCTCAAACCGATGGCCAAAGTGAAAGGACAATTCAAACACTGGAGGATATGTTACGCGCCTGCGTAATTGACTTCGGTGCGAATTGGGAACAGCATTTGCCATTGTGTGAATTCTCATACAACAATAGCTACCACACCAGTATTGGAGCTGCACCTTTTGAGGCACTGTACGGTCGTAAGTGCCGATCGCCCATCTGTTGGACCGAGGTTGGAGATAGCCAACTCACTGGTCCTGAAATCATTCATGAAACCACCGAAAAGATCGTTTAGATCCAGCAACGGCTGAAGGCCGCACGTGATCGTCAGAAGAGTTATGCTGACGTGAGACGCAAGCATCTCGAGTTCCAGGTTGGGGATCGAGTATTGCTCAAAGTATCACCTTGGAAAGACGAGGAAAGTTAAATCCTAGGTACATCGGGCCTTTGAGATCCTTGAGAGGATTGGTCCAGTCGCATATCGATTGCAGCTACCCTCAGAGCTCAGTAGCGTGCATCCCGTATTTCACATTTCTAACCTGAAGAAATGTCTGTCTGATGAGACACTCATTATCCCGCTCGAGGAAATTCAAATTGACGACAAACTTCATTTCATCGAAACACCAGTGGAGATCATGGACCGTGAGGTCAAACAGCTTAAGCAAAGTCGTATCCCTATAGTCAAGGTTCGGTGGGATTCGCGGCGCGGTCCGGAATTCACCTGGGAACGAGAAGATCAGATGCGACTCAAATATCCACATCTATTCTCAGACTCCACTCACACGCCAACTCAGAGTTAAATTTCGGGACGAAATTCTCTTAACAAGGGGAGAATGTGACACCCGTCAAATTAGGAATAGATTTTTAGTTCCTAATCACTTTGTAATACATGTAGTTAGTGCTATGTATTAGGCTAATTGTGTGTATCAAATTATATATTGGCAAATATATATCAATATGCGATTAAGTTTAATCGTTCAATTTCAAATCGGCCGAATTTCCGATTCATGTATATATACGGCGTTGGTGAAAAACAATATTAAGTAATATAGGAAATATTATTTAATACAACTCGTTATTTCTTATATATTATTTTGATAATATATATAAAGTATTCGTATCGTACAAATCAACCGTACGCGACAAAATTTATAAATAATGTATTATTATGGAAGATAATAATTATTATTTACATTCAGTTAAAATAAAACATATTTCGTTTTATAACCTTTTACTCCAACGCGACGAAATCAATTAAATTATATCCGTCTCTCGAACATAAAACAAAGATATATTTTTATATCTCATTAAAAGTATTTTTGTAAAATACTTCAATTGAAATCATATCCGAAATTATATTTAGAAATTTATAAATATAAAACATTATACTACTTTTGCGATCGGGTACAAAAACACGGGTCAAAGTACCGCGAAGCGGGACAAAATTTGGCCAACCACCTCCAATAATTGGAGATGGCCGGCCTCTCCCTCCCTCATTTCTCCAATCACTCTCGCTCTCTACACTCTCTCTCGGCTCTCTCGATTTCTCTCAAAAATCAAACAATAATAACAATAACAAGCAACAACATCATCACAATCGCCATCTTCATCATCAAGTTGGATCATCATCATCATCATCCGTTCATCTCCATCATTTTTACCAAAATCATTGTAAGGAAAAATCACTAACTTTTACTTTATAAATTCGTGTTTAAATAGTTTATATAATCTTGTATTAACATCCTAGTAAGTCGATTGTATGCGGAAATTGATTAGGAATGGGTTTGGGTGATTTTGGCAATGTCAGACTCGTTACAGACCTCGGAATACGGCGTATTCAAGGGAATACGGCGTATTCCCACCCAGAAATCATGATCCTTCATATTTAGCCTGAATACGGCGGATTCATGGGAATCCGGCGTATTCCCTCAAATTTTCATGAATACGGCATATTCAAGGGAATACGGCGTATTCCCATCAAATGTCCCCAATCCGGCGGATTCAAGGGAATCCGGCGGATTCCCCCTTTATATTTCATGACCCGACAAATCAACAAACTAACCCTGCGAATACTAGCTAAAACAGAACAAATAATTTTTCGAAAACGTTATTATAACGGATTGAGCTCAAATTCGCACGGTTATTCGAAAACAGCCAAATGATCAAAGCTAAGTACCTTAGCCTAGTCGGTTTTAGGCCATTCGGGGTCATCTAGGGGTCGAAAATGGCATATTACTGTTTTCAGGACTCGTACCAAAACTTCGTAATTTATGAAATAAATTGTAACGAATGTAATGAACTTGAATAACAACTAAACCTATATGATACGCTTTTAAAATCAATTTCATTTATATGAAACAAACATATTATGTTTTCGAAACCTTGATTTCAATCAATCACCAACAATCCGTATACATTTTCACAAACTCAAACAAAATCATTAACCAAAGTATTTGGTCATAACTAGTTAAGGGAAAAACTAGCATAGATGGTCCGTAGAGTCATCAAATCAATTGAACCTTGCGCGTTTAATACGCCCGGCAGGTTTCAAGTATCTAATCATTTATCAAAACCTTGCGCGTCTAAGACGCCCTGCAGGTTCAGTCGTTGTAACGACATCAAAATCATTGTGAATCATCATAATTGTTGGCTAACAATTCATTAGGCTCAGGTGAGTCTCATATCCCCTATTTTAAATGCTTTTACCTAAGGGTGAGATACATTCTCGTTTTGTTTTACATGTGAACGCAAGTATCAAATTATCACGTATGCTGCATGAGTTGTTTTCATCTAATCAATTAAAGTCCTCTGAAGCATAGTTCTGTTAATATGATTTAGCGTGAATGTTAGTGTATGGTACCATATGGGATTGACAATCCCCGTCCGAGTTAGCAAGCACTAACCTGTCAAACGGATGCATTATCATTTGTTCAAACGTATGTTGATTAGGCATACGCATAGAGGCACCCTCGATCGGGCACTTTATTGTGATCCTGACCCCTCAGTTAAGCTCAGACTATGTGCTCATGTTGGTTGCATCAATCTTTACTTATTTGTTTAATTACAAATATTCATGTGATATCCATCAATCAATTATTTACATGCTTTCTAAATCAAATCATTAAATCTTGCGGTTCACAAATCATATATTGTTATATCAAACCTGTGAGCTCACCAGCTTTATAGCTGACCTTTAGCATGTTATCTCAGGTACTCAGCAGTAGGTTGAACTGCCCATCAGGATACTGTAGCTCGAGTCGCATGCAATTATATAAAACATCAAGAGATTTCCCTGCATTTCTATATTTTGTTAAATTAGATATGTATTAGAATCTCTCAAGTAGATTATGCGAACTCACCTTTTGAAAACGATTATGTAATTTCTATTACATCAATGTATTCTATCAAACGACGCATGTAGTGGTCGTTCATTATGTATCTTATGTGTTTTGTTATTGATTAGTAACGCCCCAAAGTATGCTTCCGCCAACAGTAAATTTGGGGGTGTTACATTAAAAGTGAAGAAAGTATGTTTGTTTTGACTTTGATAAGTCAAATGTGCAGAAATGTTTGTTATTGGAGGGTCAAAACTTTAAACGGGTCAGTTAGTGTCAAAATGGGTTGTCATTAGGTCATGGTGTCCAAATAGGCTATGGTTATGTTATGAAAGTACTAAAAGTTGCTTTAAGTCTCATTTTAATAGTCAAAGCAATTGTCAAAGTCTGAAAGTCAGAAGATTAGTGGTTTGAGTATTGGTATGTTGAGATTTTTGGTCAAAAAGTGTTCATCTCGAGTCAAAGGATCGTTTTGAGTTTAAATGTAAAATTTGAAAAAGTGGAAATAAGGAAATGTTTATATGATCAAAGTGAAGGTGTACGTAAATTTTCAGGTCAGAAGGATTCACGAGTCAAAAGTTTTACGTGTTTGAATGTCGGTAGTTTTGAAAAAAAAAGGCAGTTTTGAGAAAAGGATTGTGTGCAACAGGGCAGTTTTGAGGGAAATTTTGAGGGCAAGGAAGCAGTCTTCAAGGGAAGGTGTAAACACGAAAAATGTTCATTTTGTTGTAGTAAAGGCGCCTGTAAAATTTGGTGGTCTAACTGTCAACGAGTAAAAAGTTATACGTGTTTAAAAAAGGCGGTTTTGACTAAAATGGGCAGTTTTGGAAATGGGCAGTTTTGCCCCTAAAGTATAATGGATGTCTAACTCGCATAGTCTTGCGTATGTGATCTTGTGTAGTATTTTAATCGATTATTGGGACAAAAAGAAGAGTATATTAGTATAAAAAAAAAAATTTTTGTTTACGAATTTCGGGGTGTTTCATTCTTCTTCCTCCTTTTCCTTCCAAAACCGTCACCCACCATCACCATCTCCATTTCTCCATTTTTTCCATCATTTTTCTTCAAATCAAGCTCCATATCTTCCATATCTTCATCTCTTTTGCATCTAGATCATCTTTACATCAAGGTTGAGGTATGATTCTAACCTAAAATCATTATTTTGAAAATTTTTATAAAGTTAGGGTTTATGCTTAGATCTTGGATTTTGATCATCAAGTTTCATGCTTTTTGCTTGCAAAGTGCTATATTCTTGATTGTTAACATGTTTTGGGAAGTAATTTGAGGTTTCCATGGCTAGATTTGATGTTTTGATTTTGAAAATTGACTTTTTGTTAGGGTTTTAGCAATTTTGACTTTCTTGAATGATTATTTGCTTATGATTGACTTTTCGGTGATTAATTTGCTCTTAAAATGATTAGTTTACATAAGTAAAGTGATTGTTAAGATGAGAGGATTGATTTAATTGCATATTTATGAATTAAAGTAAGGCTTTTTATACAAAACTATTTAAAAACCATTACTTTAATTAAAATCATTATCTTTTAAATGGTATTTATTTAAGCTTTGTGTAATTTACTTCATGAAAATGCAATTAAATATATTTGGAATAGCACTACTTTAATTAATAAAGTTAGTGAGATTTCAAATTAATCATCCTCCGACTAAAGTCTTATGCTTAACCAAAATGATGGGTGGTAAATAAAATCGCTTTGCGTGCTTATTATAATCAAAGTAAGGTAATTATATGATTTATGATCATGATGTTTGCTTGATTATTTTAAGTAAATAGGAAAGCTGTGGTTTTGTTTATTTGGATAATTTGTGGATTGATGATTGCGGTTTAGGGTATTCATAAAAATAATAATGGGATAATTGCAAAATCTAAAGCCTACATTTCGAATTTTTTCTGAAAATTTGGAATAAATATTATATTGTCCAATTATTGTTATATGATTTGTTTCCTTGTTTTTCTTAAACAGATGGACCCGATTCCACCTACTCTTGCTTATTTGGCCAAGACTACACAAGAAAAGACTTTGATTCGGAAACGGCTAAAGAGGGCATTTGGAAGTAATCGGTACACAGTTTGGGAAGACATGGGGAAACTTGGAATTGAGGACAGGATGAGGAATTTGATAGGATATGAGGTTCAGGGACATGAGTTCGGTTCTTGGATCCAGCTTTTTAGCATTCGTGAGCCCATATACCCCGAGGTTGTTACTGAGTTCCTGATGACATTTGAGCTTAACCCAGAGTTAGGGATTGGAGATGACAAGAAGATAGCCTTTAGATACCGAGGGAAGAGCCAGAGTGTCTCTATTTTGGGCTTAGCTAGACATTTGGGATTATATTCAGCGGATCAGATTAGCTCAGATTGGTTCTTACATAGTCATCAGACGATTCCTCATCTTCCCGAGAGGAACCATAGGATCATTTGGAGTGAGCTGACGGGCACTCACTATACTTGTGGTGCCAAGTCCTTGGCTTTGATTCTACCTCAGCTACGTCTCCTACACAAGCTTATTGTTACATCTATTATGGGAAAGAAGGAGACCGGGCCGATAAATGGGGATGAGTTGTATATTATTGATGCTATCATGAGCCGCCAGAATATCAATGTGGCTTGCATTGTTGCTGAGAGGATGGAAAAAGAGAAGAACTTAGACCTGACGAAGCATGTTTTTATGGGAGCTTTCATCACCAGATTGTTAAGAGGGATGCGACTCTTGAAAAAGAGTCATGAGGCCGAGTATAGAGTGTCTTCCACTTCATTACCATGTGACTTGGACTACTGCAAGCAGATCCATTTGATCACTTAGGGTTCTGAGAGACAGTGTTACTGGAAGGACACTGATGAGCTTATCCCTGGATGTTTCATGACCAGGAAGAGGGTCAGAGAGGAGGATGTTGAGACTCCGGTTGCTGATAGAGTAGATAGAGTACCGGCTGTGCCTAGGAGTACCAGGACACCAGTCAGGGATGCTGGGGTTGGGACATCAGGTCCCCGAGCTCAAATACGACATATAGATGCAGTCACTCCCTTGACCCAGTACTTCACATTGCACGCGTTGGCTTTCAACAACACGCATCAGGCACTTATAGCTAGGGCTTTAGGTATTTCAGCTCCCGAGCCGCTCCTGTACGAGTGTGTGCCACTACCACCAGTTCCACCATCCATCACCATTCCACCATCCGTTACCATTCCACCACCTACTACCATACCACCATACATACCACCTACCACTACCATTCCACCCACACGGTCAGTAGAGCACTATTTATCGGTTGATGCTGCATTCCCACATCCTACTGTGTCAGCCCGTAGAGCCCGTTCTTCAAAGCAGTCTGCAGGAGGAGAGGCTGTTGGTTCCTACCGACCAGATATTGTTCATTTGGGCACTGATCCATTCACTTTATCAGAGTTTCAGGGATTGTTGGCATTAGACCCTATACCTTCTGATCAGCTTCCTACAGAGGAGATACTCAGGCATATCTACAGATCCAAGATGGAGCGAGAGGGGATGACTTTTGAGGATTTCAGACAGTTGGCATTAGAGGATCCAATGAAGTTACCTGCTTGCTCCCTTAGAGATGTATTGATGCAGTATAGGCAGGTGAGGTCAGAGGAGCAGAGAGTCTCCAGTGGTCAGCAGGCAGTTACCGGACCATCCTCAGTTCCTCCGCCGATTCAGCCTTCTGTTCAGGACTCCGATCAGGGTTTTCCAGCACCCTAGATCTGTGCACCCATATCTACATACTTACTATTCCTCTATTCCATACTTTTGACTTGTTGTGTGGTTGTGGAACTTTACTTTGTTATATTTTGGGACATGAACTATCAGATACAGTCTGTTTAGTTTCTTTATCTTTAGTATTTAGTTATCAGTTATTTAGTTTACTTATTATGTTTTATCTCAGTTTTTCTTCTTATTTAGAATAAGTGAATTGTGTTTGTGCAAATGAGAATTGAGGAAAGGAGATGCCGATCATTCACGAAGAAACTGCTTTCTGCATGGATTCAACTAAGGAATTTCAACCACCTGCAGACCGCCACTTCTTTCTTAAAACCATCTCCCCGCCTCTATCGTAGGGAAGTTCCTTTCTTTTCGTCATGATTTTCACCATTACCACATATCCAAATATGCCTAAATTCTAAGTGTGGGATTCCATCCCACCAAAATTTTCAAAACACTTAAAATTGTTCCACTATTTCAAAACCTAAATGTGGGATTTTTTCCGAAGAAAATCCTATGTCTTAGCAATGAACATTGAGGAAAATGTTGTTTTAAGTGTGGGATACACGGTATATATATACCGCAAGTTTATATTTGTCTGTCCAAAGTAATACCTCCGTTTTAATTCAAACTTTTTCAAAATTTTTCGCAAAACCAACCCAAAAGGTTGAGATTTTTAATCACCAAAACATTCAAAAACCCAACCTCGACGGTGTTCGACATCCATTCGGTTGATTTCGAATATTTTCAAAAGATTTTAGTCTTAGAATATTCTTTTAAAGGGATAACCCTTCTGTCAAAATAAATAAATTGCTTTGGAAAGTAAGATAAGGCAAAGATAACAACATATCTTAAACTAAAATTGAGAAATCTTCTAGGCATCGCATGACTTGGTGCATATGACCCTTTGATTGTGAGGTACTTGAGCCTTTAAAAAGCATTCACTTTTAATGCTTCACTTTCGTTTCTGAGTGTGCGCCGATGCATGTGTCTTTGAATTAGAACTTGCTCCTGTAATGCGTTTCGAGACCATACCAATGAGTGCCGTACGCGGTATAGGTGCAATTAGATGATCTTGGCATTTATTAGGATTAACCCATTTCTTTCATATCTTTTCAAGCCAACCCATCCAACTTTCTTTCTAAGACTGTTGATGATCCGATTAGAAAACCCTTTGCGCCTTAGCCATTTCATTTCTCTAAACCCTAAAACACTTCCCCACAAAACAAACACTTTCCCACCAAACACCATTCCAGCTCGTGAATCTTCATAGATCATAAGTGAAGAACTGCTTTAGATATCTTTCTATAGGTGTCTCATCTTCAAACATCTCTCCGTACCTGTCAAGAGTTTAAAGAAAGAAATGCAGAAAGAAGATACGGTACAAAAGCGCAGTTATTACTCATCACGAAGATATTATCCGCCAAAGACAGTACGAAAAATTGGTACTTGTCAAAAGAGAAGTCAAAGATGTCTCACTATACGAAGGATCTCCAGGGTCATAAAAATAAGAAAAAAGAAAAAAAAAAAAAGAAAAATCAAAGAAAAAGAAAAAGAAAGAAAAGAAAACCAGTCCTTGGAGAGCTCCTAGAAGAAGAAGACTACTCTCCAAAGAAGAAAAATCTATCAGAACTCAAAAGAAACATCAAAGAGAAGAGATTATTCCTCTAGGAGATGAGTCTACTCTAGAAGTTATCTCAAGAGAAACTTGCTTTGATCTTTGAAAAGCTCCGAGTCTGAAGTTCCAAAAACCTAGAACCATTTACCAGCCTACCCCTATCCATACCCACTTTACCCTTACTCACACAACCCACTAAAATGCCTTGGGATAATTAGCACCGTTCTCAAAGGAGTGGTGGAGATTCGATTCTCGACTAAGCCTATGACGTTAAGCACTGCATGACTGACAATGAGCAATTTCGTTTCTATAGATTATAGGTAACCCGATACACTTTGAGTGAATTGAGTGACCCACTTGTGAGAATCGTCCAGTCATGTACATCTACGTCTCGAGAGTTGCAAAGTATGCCAAAGAGGGTTTAACAATTTATGTTTAAGTATAGTTAATTTTTGCTGATGCTTACTTTCCGAAAAGATTTATCTACTTTGAAGAAAGTGACTTTCTGCGGAAGATACTCTAAGCATCCAAAATAATTTTTCAAAAAAACTATTTTCCAAATGAGGTTTGTTTGAGGACAAGCAAAAGCTTAAGTGTGGGATATTTGATGTATCGCAAAAAGTCACGTTTTTACATGCATTAATTGTCCCATATTTAGCTCTTTTCTAACAAATACATCTTAAAATCATCATTATTCATTAACTTTTATTAGAAAGGTATAAACTTGTCGGTCTTTTGAAAATCAAGCAAAAAGGGCAGAATACTGACCTAAATAGGCACTATTCTGAGCCTAACCCTAATTATACTATAAACTTAATACCAGAGCCTCATAATAGTCTTATTTTGTAGCTATGAAGATTACGAGAACGTGGATATAAGGATTACTCAGAACGGATCAAGGATGAGAAAGTTATGCAAGAAACAGCACCGCCGAAGACTACAAAACGTATTCTGAGCACGCTCAGGCCCCACACATCCAATTTCTACCAAATTGGCATCATTAGAAGCGTAACAGAATTACGAAGCCGTAGGTGAAAGAATCAAGTCAAACGGACTTGAAACGAAGGAGATACGGCCTTCCGAAGCAACGAGAAAAGTAAGAAAAATCACACGGCCTAGCACACGGCCACCACCCAGCCGTGTACGGCCTTGGGATAGCTGTGTATGGCCCTAAACAGGCCGTGTACGGCCTCTGTTGCTCTCACACGGCCTCCTCCTTGCTTTGTTTGCTTGTACGTGTGCTTGTGGACTTGTACTCTTTGATCCAAGGCTTGCCTATAAATAGAGACCTCATTCAACCTCATTTCACACACCATTCTTCATAGAATTCTCTCACTTTCTCTCTCTAGCACTACTCTTAGGAGTTAGAGGAGAATTATATTAGTGTTGGGACATAGAGTGTGACAACAGATCTAGCTTGAAATAGGACTAGTGTAATTATTATTGTGTTTGTATATTGGTTTGGATTTGTAAAAGAATATTTGTTTTGTTAGTAATATTCGTTAAACATATTACTTTGTTAAAGTTAGACGAATAATTAAATACGAAATAAATATATACGTTTGATGCGAGTCGAGTTCTCAAGTCGCTGCGAGTTGAGAAGCGAGATGAGAACTGAACTCGTGGACACAGATAGGCATAACGAGCCGAAGTATAATGGGCTTGGGCTTGCAGAACGAGTCGAGTCAACTCGCAGGCCCAGCGGCAGCGAGTTGAGACGACATATTTAATGTTTTTCAATCGTGAAAAACATAACACTTTTTTGATACTTTCTGATCTGCGAATTTGACAAAACCAGAGAAAAACCAAACCTATCGACTAGGCTTTGACGATTCATTGTTTAAAGCTAAGTCTTATTAAACGCAATACGAACATATTCGTTGTTAGTAAGATAATACCGTATTGAGGGATTCCGCACCTTAATACTACATATAACGAAGTTATCGATCCTAAAACTAGGGGACTTACATCTGGTATCAGAGCTTTCGGGCTAGATACGAGTGTGTTCGTGAGTTTTAGTGTTATTGCGTTTTTGATTCGGGTCGTTTTTACGTGCATTCTTGCAATACTAACGATCAAAATCATTCTCTGGACATTTTAGGGTTTGTTTACAGCCGAAATTTTAAGTTTCAGTCGTAAAAATACCTTAAAAATTCATTTTCGGGTTTAACAGCCGTTTCGCGAGTCGAGATTAGGGTTCCAGCGTCGCCTGCGAACCGAGTTGAACTAGCGAGTCGAACTGAGGCTTGCGAGTCGAACCAAGATCCCTCGCGAATCGACATCACTTGTGAATCGACATCTTTTAGCAATCCGAACTGAGGCTTGCGAATTGACGAATTCTGCGAGTCGAGCTGAGATTGCGAGTTGAGCTGAGTCTTGCGAGTCGAGTTTTCTGAATTCGCTGAAACAGTTTAATTTTACGTTTTAAGATGTCTGACTTAAGTAGAATGATCGAAATGGACCACGAGGTGGGAAAGTCAAACGTTCCACCTAAGTTGTTAAGAATCGAGGATTACTACAATTGGAAGGACATATTTGAATCTTACTGTAGATTCCATGACCTGTCAATCTGGATGTGTATCAAGAGTGGATACACCCCACCTACTCAAACTGTTCAAAATGCTACTGTGGTTCTTACCTATGCGAACATGAGTGATCAAGAGAAGGAAGCTTACAGAAATGAAAATAAATCACATTCTTGCATAAAGATGTGTCTTCCTAAAGAGATTGCTCATCAACTGAAATCTTTTCATACTGCTAGAACGCTCTGGGAAGCTCTAGAGAAAAGAGGTGAAGGAAGTCCACAGGTGAGAGCTGGCAAGAGGAGTCTTCTTAAAAAGCAGTTTACTATGTTTAAAGCTTTAAAAGGAGAAGATCTTGATGCCTATGTCACGCGTTTCTACCATCTGCTAAGTGAATTAGAATACCATGAGATTGTTGAAGAAGAAGTATCTAAAACCGACAAGTTTCTTGAGGGTTTGCCTTCTAAATGGGAAATGTATGGTGTTATGATTAAGGATAATGAAACTAGATATTCTACTATGATCTTAGAGCAAGTCATTGACAAGCTGAAAGGTTATGATTTCTCCAAGAAGTCAAGAGATAGTGATTCTGATCAGGTTCAGAACCCTGGGTTGTATCATGGAAAGTCAAGTCTTTCGACTGCGTCATCTAGTTCGACCACTGCACTGTTAGTTGGTGATACTAGTGAAAATGGAGAAATGATTACTGAAGATCTGTGTTTTATTTCCTCCTCTGGTGATGAGACAAAGGGAAAGAATTCTGAGAAGTCACCTCAAGAGCATCAGAAGATGCCGATGAGTGTGAAATCTGCTGAACAGCAACTGTCTGTTCTTGCTTCCTTTGTGGCATCATATGAGAACTACATAGAGGGAAAGATCAATGATCCTATTCTGTTTGATGAGGATTATGAGCAGATAGATTCTGATTATCTTGAGGAATTGGAGCTTCAAGATCAACTAGCGTTGATATCTAGAAAGGTGAAGAATTTCCTCAAGAGAACTGGTAGAAAGGTGCTGGGCAATAGATCAGGGTTTGACAAAACCAAGGTCAGATGCTTTAACTGTCAGGGTATTGGTCATTTTGCTAGAGAATGCCAAAGATCTAAAGTAGAAGCACAAGGAAAACAAGGTTCGGGAAGTACTCTCGCTTCCAAAGCCTTAGTGGTGAAGCAGTTGGATGGCTCTTATGATTGGCAAGCTCATTCTGAGGAAGCCTTGATGGCCGAGATCGAAGAAACAACTGCTGGATCAGTTTCCTACATGCCCACTGATATGGAACAGAGAGTAGAGGTGCCTAAGTCTGAAGTGAAGGCAAGTGATGATGTGACACCCGTCAAATTAGGACTAGTTTTTAGCTCCTAATCATTTAGAAATACGTGTAATTAGTTCTATGTATTAGGCTAATTGTATGTATCAAAATATATATTGTTGAATATATATCAATACTCGATTAGATTTAATCGTGCAATTATCAAATCGGCCAAATTTCCGATTCATATATATATGGCGTTGGTGAAAAACAATATTAAATAATATAAGAATTATTATTTAATAACTCATTATTTATTATATATTATTTTGATAATATATAAAGTATTCGTATCGTACAAAATCAAAACGTTCGCTACAAAACTCATAAACAATGAATTATTATTTGAAATAATAATTACTAGTTACTTTGGTTGAAATAAAACATATTTCGTTTTATAACATTTTACTCAAACGAAACGAAACCATTCAAATCGTATCCGTCTCTAAAACGTAAAACAAAGATATATTATTATATCTCACTAAAGGTATTTTTATAAAATACTTCCAATAAAAGTATAAACGAATTCATTTTTAGAAATTTATCAAATTAAAACATTTTACTATTTTTCGATCGGGTACAAAAACACGGGTATTTTGTACCACAAAATGGAGCACCCAACTCCAATTATTGGAGTTGGGCATAAACCAAACGAACACACCCTTTGTTTCATTTCATTCTCAATCTCACTCTATAACTCTCTCGGCTCTCTCTCGGTTCCAAATCAAACAACAACAACAAATAACAAAAACAAGATCAAGCATCATCATCATCATCGTGATCATCCTCATCATCATCTTCATCATCTTCATCGTTCATCATCACCATCATCCGTTCATCATTTTGATTGTAAGGAATCGTTTATGTTTTTGTTAATTTTACATGTTTATATTACGTATATTAGCATGCTAGGATGTTCTACAAACTAATTATGCCCCCAAATCAAACACAAGTTTTTGAATTTAATCTGCTGTTCGTCACAGACCTGCACACGCAGACAAACCACGCGATCGCGTGATTTGTCCAGCCGATCGCGTCAAACTATAACCCACGCGATCGCGTGATCATTCAAACCGATCGCGTCATTTCAATTTCAAACCGATCGCGTGAAGACCTTCAACCGATCGCGTGATCTGGTCCCTGGATCGCGTGAATTTTCATAAAATTTGTGTGCAAATTTCAAAAGTGCATAAGTGTTTAGTAGCCCTTTTTCCCACGGAAAATATAACAAATTTTCAATTAACTCGGATTAAGCTCAAATTCGCACGGTCATTCGAAAACAGCCCAATGATCAAAGCTAAGTACCTTAGCCTTGTCAGTTTTAGGCCATTCGGGGTCATCTAGGGGTCGAAAATGGCATATTTTAGTTTTCGGACCTCCGTTTTTCCATAAACTTAAAACTAAAGGTTTACACTAAATGTCAGACATCGCGACATATTTCATACTTATACGATACAACATTTAAACACTTCAAATATGCTTTTATAAGTTCAAAACAAATGAAAGTAGTATTAATAATTGAAGAATTATTATTTCAATCATATCACCAATACGCCGTATACATTTTCACAACTCGAACGTAATCATTAAACCAAAGTATTTGGTCAAAACTAGTTAAGGGAATAACTAGCATAGATGTCCGTAGTGTCATCAAATCAATTAAACCTTGCGCGTTTAATACGCCCGGCAAGTTTCAAATATCTAATCAATCAAAACCTTGCGCGTCAAAGACGCCCTGCAGGTTCAGTCGTTGTAACGACATCAAATCATTGTGAATCATCAATTGTGCTTAGTAGCATCTCATAGGCTCAGGTGAGTCTCATAGCCCCTTTTTAAATATGTTTTCTCAGGGGTGTGATCCATTGCTTGTTTTGTTTTACAATATGAACGCAAGTATCATTAAATCAAATACTACATGAGTTATTTTCTCTAATCATTTTAAAGCCCTCCATCAACATAGTTTGGTAATACGTAGTAGCGTGAATATTAGTATATGGATCCATATAGGTCTGACCAGCCTCATCCGGGTTAGCACGCACTAACCTGTCAAACGGATGTAGTAATATTTGTGTAGACGAGTGTTGATTAGGCACTCGTAGGAGGCACCTCGATCAGGGTACCTTAAATGTGGACCTGACATCTCGAGTTAAGCTCAGACTATGTGCTCATGGCTGTATAACTTTTATTTTGCTTAATTGCATTTTAAATTCAATTATCATTAAATCTTGCGGTTCATACAAATATGTGTTGACATACAAACCTGTGAGCTTACCAGCGTTTTCGCTGACCCATTTTAGCATGTATCACAGGTGATCAGCAGCAGTAGATCTGCCACTCAAGATGCCCATTAGTTCGAGTCGCATTCAGACATCAAGAGATTGTCATGCATTACTATATTTTGTATAATTTAGTTATGCCATAGAATCTCTATCATTTGGACTCAAGGGCTTTTGTAAACTATATTATAACGGTGTAAAACCTTTATTTTATCAATGTATTTGTAAACGACGCATGTAGTGGTCGTTCATTATGTAATCTTGTGCTTTGTGTATTGATTAGTCGCGCCCCGAACTGACCCGCTTCCGCATCATAAATTGGGGGTGCGACAGATTGGTATCAGAGCCTAAGGTTATAGTGAACTAGGTTGCATTTAGTGGGCCTAGACTATGACCGTTAGGCAGTATTCCTTATTAGATATAACTGGTTCAGTGATTACACCATATGAGTTTAATTTAACATAGCTTAGCTAACTATGTACAATTAAATGAGTACGATGTGAAATCTGAAAGGGGTTATGTTGAATAGGAATGCGATAGTTGACTCTGACCATGAGAGAAACCGTGACTAATACTGGATTAGTGTTAGACACACATTAGGCTATTATGTGATATAGGCGTATATACATACATAGGCCTCATTTATGTGCTACCTTATAGGCTATTATATATTGAAGATATATGATTAAACCCCACTCGCGTATTATCTTCTAAGCTATTATATATATCGAATATATATAGATCACACACGATAATACACTCGTTAACATCTTTACTATCAAAGACGATACGTATGAATTACTATCGTCTATCCCTTTATTACGCACTTAACATCTCACAACACAATTCCGCTGTACCATCGTATTTTCACGAGGAGTATATCATTTCGTATTTCCTCAAGCATTCTATTTCCTTAGAATCACAAATGGAACTTATTGTTTGAAGGACTATAGGCTCCATACGTAAAACCATATCCCACCTACTCGCAAACTCGCATCTAGTATGCAACTCCGTTGTTTGTCAAATGTGATTATCACTTGTGTAATTGTATATTACCCCATAAATATATATATGCATATGTGATGTATCATGTTTAGGTGCAAACAACTCATCCACTCTCTTTGCTTTTATCAGAATCATGCCGCCAAAGAAGACTGGTTTCAGTCAAGCTGAACTCAATGCTGCGGTTACCCGAGCTGTAGCCGAAGCCATGGCTGCTCAAGAAGCCCTAAGGAATGCAGAGACAGTCAATGCTACTCCTACTCCTGTTATCAAACCTTGTTCCTACAAGGATTTTCTCAGCTGCAAGCCACTCTACTTTAAGGGCACGGAAGGTGCTATTGGCTTAATCCGATGGATTGAAAGAATGGAATCTTTCTTCAGTCTCTGTAACTGTGCTGAAGATAGTAAGGTCAAGTTTGCTGCTTACACCTTTCAAGAAGGTGCACTAACGTGGTGGAACACCCACGCAAACTCTATTGGCGTCGAGATCGCAAACCGACTTCCTTGGCCTGAATTGAAGAAAAAGCTAAGGGAGAAGTACCGTCGCGAGGAAGAACTACACCGACTGGAAGTGGAGTTCTGGCATCTAGCGTTACAAGGGAACGATATTGCTGGGTACACCACCAAATTCCAGCAATTCGCTCTGTTGTGCCCAGGTTTGGTTGATACGGAAGGAAAAAGTATCAAGAAGTACATCCGCGGACTTCCGGAGAATATCCAGGGGAATGTCGCCTCAGCGCAACCAACCACCCTTGATAGAGCTATCGAAATTGCTCATGAACTTATGGCCATGATTGTCAGCCGTGAGACATCTGCTCCATATTCTGGTAACAACAACAAGAGAAAGTGGTCTGGGAACACCACTCAAAATCAATCATCATCAAAGAGGTCTGAGTCTGATAAGACCCTCAACACTGGTTCTGGTTTCAACAAGGGTTACACTGGAAATAAACCCTACTGTTCAAAGTGACGCCGTCATCATGATGGTCCTTGCAGCACACCTTGTGGAAAATGTCAAAGGTATGGACATTTGACCAAAGACTGTAGGTCTACTACCGTCAACACCACCACCAGCCAACCAAAGACTTGCTATGAGTGTGGAGAAACTGGGCACTTTAGGAATGATTGCCCAAAGTTGAAGAACAAGGGTAACAACACTGCGAAGGGAAGAGCTTTCGTTCTGAACTCAGGAGAGGCCCGTCAAGACCCGAATGTGGTCTCGGGTACGTTTCTTCTCAACAATCTTACTGCTTCTGTTCTGTTTGATTCTGGTGCTGATAGGAGCTTCATATCTGATGAGTTTAGTAAATTGCTTAACATTGCCCCTATTGCCTTAGATGCTAAGTACATGGTAGAATTAGCTAATGGCAAGTTAATTGAGACTGACAGTGTAATACCAAATTGCACTTTAAATCTATCTGATGAAATCTTCTCTATTGACCTTATACCCGTTGAAATTGGAAGTTTCGACGTTATTATTGGAATGGATTGGTTATCCAAGCACCGAGCTGAAATTGTCTGCTATGACAAAATCGTCCGTATTCCTCTTGTCACCGGTAGTACTCTAATCATACAAGGGGAGACCGGTAGGACGAGACTGAATATTATATCCTGTATGAAAACTCGCAAGTACCTTAGGAAAGGGTACCAGGCGATTCTCGCACATGTCTTGGAGAAAAAGTCGGAAGAGAAACTACTTGAGGATGTGCCCATTGTTAGAGATTATCCAGAAGTCTTTCCCGAAGACTTACCTGGCCTTCCACCACCGAGACAAGTTGAGTTCTCGATCGATCTCGTGCCGGGGGCAGCACCTGTTGCACGAGCACCATATCGTTTAGCCCCTTCAGAACTTCAGGAGTTGTCTACTCAGTTGCAGGAACTCCTGGATAAGGGATTCATTAGACCGAGTTCTTCACCATGGGGAGCTCCGGTTCTGTTTGTGAAAAAGAAGGACGGTTCATTCAGAATGTGTATAGACTATAGAGAGTTGAACAAATTGACCGTCAAGAACCGTTACCCACTACCTCGAATTGATGACCTATTCGACCAACTTCAAGGGTCAAGTATCTATTCGAAGATAGATCTAAGATCAGGTTATCATCAGTTACGAGTTCGTGACATCGACATCCCAAAGACTGCCTTCCGAACTCGCTATGGTCATTACGAGTTTCAGGTTATGGCCTTTGGTTTGACTAACGCACCGGCAGTATTCATGGACCTTATGAATCGTGTGTGCAAACCATATCTTGACAAGTTTGTCATTGTTTTCATCGATGATATTCTTATTTACTCGCGCAATGAACAGGAACACGCGCAACATCTTAAAGTCATTCTAGAACTTCTTAGACACGAAGAGTTATATGCTAAATTCTCCAAGTGTGAGTTCTGGATGAAAACTGTTCAATTCCTTGGTCATGTGATTGATAGTCAAGGAATTCACGTAGATCCATCAAAGATTGAGGCTATCAAGTGCTGGCAAGCACCGACAACGCCGACCGAAGTACGCCAATTCTTAGGACTGGCAGGTTATTATAGGCGTTTCATTGAGAATTTCTCCAAAATAGCTCAACCTCTCACAGTACTGACTCAGAAGGAAAAGAAGTTCGATTGGACTGATAAACAAGAGTCAGCATTTCAACTATTGAAGCAAAAGCTTTGCAGTGCACCAATTCTATCATTACCCGAAGGCAATGAAGACTTCGTGGTATATTGCGATGCCTCACACCAAGGTCTTGGTTGCGTGTTAATGCAACGAGACAAGGTTATTGCCTACGCCTCCCGACAACTCAAAGTTCACGAGAAGAACTACACAACGCATGATCTCGAATTAGGAGCCGTAGTGTTCGCACTCAAGATCTGGAGACACTATCTGTATGGCACAAAATGTACCATCTTCACCGATCACAAAAGCCTCCAGCATATATTCGATCAGAAGGATCTCAATATGAGGCAACGTCGCTGGGTCGAGTTACTCACCGACTATGACTGCGAGATCAAGTACCATCCAGGGAAGGCAAATGTGGTTGCCGATGCCCTAAGTCGCAAAGAGCGCACAAAACCATTTCGAGTCCGAGCCCTTAGCATAACCATCCATAATGATCTAATCATTCAAATTCTCACTGCTCAACTCGAAGCATTGAAACCTGAAAACATCAAGGAAGAGGCCTTGCGAAATATGGAGAATCAATTTGAAACCAAACCCAATGGGGTCAAATACTTCGCAAACCGAATCTGGTTACCCAAGTTTGGGAATCTTCGAGACTTGGTGATGGATGAAGCTCACAAGTCCAAATATTCTATACATCCTGGATCTGACAAGATGTATCATGGCATCAAAGGATCATACTGGTGGCCAAACATGAAAGCAGAGATTGCCACGTATGTCAGCAAGTGCCTCACATGTTCAAAAGTTAAAGCTGCATATCAGAAGCCCACCGGTTTGCTACAACAACCGGATATTCCAGAATGGAAATGGGAGCAAATCGCTATGGACTTCATCACTAAACTCCCGAAAACATCAAGTGGTTGCGATACTATATGGGTAATAGTTGATCGTCTAACCAAATCTGCTCACTTCCTTGCCATGAAGGAAACCGACAAAATGGAACGTCTCACACGAATCTATATGAAGGAGATCGTAACAAGGCACGGCGTTCCAATCTCAATTATCTCTGATAGAGACAGCCGATTCACATCTAACTTTTGGCAGTCATTGCAAAAGTCATTGGGTACTCATTTAGATATGAGTACAGCCTATCATCCACAAACCGATGGCCAAAGTGAAAGGACTATTCAAACACTGGAAGATATGTTACGCGCCTGCGTAATTGATTTCGGTGTAAATTGGGAACATCATTTGCCATTGTGTGAATTCTCATACAACAACAGCTATCATACCAGCATTGGAGCTGCACCATTCGAGGCACTGTACGGTCGTAAGTGCCGATCGCCTATTTGTTGGACCGAAATTGGAGATAGCCAACTCACCGGCCCGGAAATCATTCATGAAACCACCGAGAAGATCGTTGGTATCCAACAACGCCTGAAGGCCGCACGTGATCGTCAGAAGAGTTATGCTGACGTGAGACGAAAGCATCTCGAGTTCCAAGTTGGGGATCGAGTATTGCTCAAAGTATCACCTTGGAAAGGTGTCATTCGTTTTGGTAAACGTGGGAAGTTAAACCCTAGATACATCGGACCTTTTGAGATCCTTGAAAGGATTGGTCCAGTCGCATATCGATTGCAGCTACCTCCAGAGCTCAGTAGCGTGCATCCCACATTTCACGTTTCTAACTTAAAGAAATGCCTGTCCGACGAGACACTCATTATCCCGCTCGAGGAAATTCAAATCGACGACAAACTTCATTTTGTCGAGACACCAGTGGAGGTCATGGACCGTGAGGTCAAACAGCTTAAACAAAGTCGTATTCCAATTGTCAAGGTTAGGTGGAATTCGCGGCGTGGTCCGGAATTCACTTGGGAACGAGAAGACCAGATGCGACTCAAATATCCACATCTATTTTCAGATTCCACTCACGCATCAACTCAAAGTTAAATTTCGGGACGAAATTCTCTTAACAAGGGGAGAATGTGACACCCGTCAAATTAGGACTAGTTTTTAGCTCCTAATCATTTAGAAATACGTGTAATTAGTTCTATGTATTAGGCTAATTGTATGTATCAAAATATATATTGTTGAATATATATCAATACTCGATTAGATTTAATCGTGCAATTATCAAATCGGCCAAATTTCCGATTCATATATATATGGCGTTGGTGAAAAACAATATTAAATAATATAAGAATTATTATTTAATAACTCATTATTTATTATATATTATTTTGATAATATATAAAGTATTCGTATCGTACAAAATCAAAACGTTCGCTACAAAACTCATAAACAATGAATTATTATTTGAAATAATAATTACTAGTTACTTTGGTTGAAATAAAACATATTTCGTTTTATAACATTTTACTCAAACGAAACGAAACCATTCAAATCGTATCCGTCTCTAAAACGTAAAACAAAGATATATTATTATATCTCACTAAAGGTATTTTTATAAAATACTTCCAATAAAAGTATAAACGAATTCATTTTTAGAAATTTATCAAATTAAAACATTTTACTATTTTTTGATCGGGTACAAAAACACGGGTATTTTGTACCACAAAATGGAGCACCCAACTCCAATTATTGGAGCTGGGTGTGACACCCGTCAAATTAGGACTAGAAATTAGTTCCTAATCATTATGTAATACATGTAGTTAGTGCTATGTGTTAGACTAATTGTATGTATCAAAATATATATTGATGAATATATATATATCAGTACTCGATTAGATTTAATCGTTCATTTTAAA
Source organism: Helichrysum umbraculigerum (assembly GCA_949592205.1). Lineage (NCBI taxonomy): Eukaryota > Viridiplantae > Streptophyta > Magnoliopsida > Asterales > Asteraceae > Helichrysum > Helichrysum umbraculigerum. Next base: position 92,522,905 of record CATIUR010000002.1, on the reverse strand, counting down.
TCGGCTGAATTCCGATTCAATTATACGGCGTTGGTAAAAATCAAGTAATTAAGTAACATGGAATTGTTATTTAATACCCTCATAATTATTATATATTATTTTGATAATATATCACGTATCTCGTATCGTACAAATCAAACGTCCACGACAAAACTATACATAAATAATGAATTATTATTGAAATTAATAATTATTATTTACATCAGATAAAATAAAACATATTTCGTTTTATATCATTTTACTCAAACGCGACGAAACCAATTATATTATATCCGTCTCTCAAACGTAAAACAAAGATATATTTTTATATCCCATTAAATGTATTTTTATAAAATACCTCGAATAAAAGTAAAAACGAATTCATTTTTAGAAATTTATCAATTTAAAACATTATACTACTTTTACGATCGGGTAAACAAACACGGGTAAAATACCACTCGGTGTGCACTATGGAGCTGGACAAGATCCACATTTTGTGGATCTTGCCCGTGCAATAATACTCCCTCCGTTCCCACTCTTCTTCTTTTTCATTTCATTCATCAATCTCTCAATCTCTCGGTTCTCTCTCAAAAATCGCAAACCACAACAACAAGTAACAAGTAACAGATTATCATCATCATTCGTGGATCATCTTCATCATCCTCTTCGTTTTCATCATCATCACCATCCAAGCTCCATTTTTAAATTGTAAGGAATCGTTAACTTTTACTTTGTAATTTCGTATTTAAATACCTTGTATTATCATATAGTAACGTTAGAATAGATGATTGTTGGTTAATTTGCGGATTAGATTTGGTTTGGGTGATTTTTGGAACGACAGACTCGAACCAGACCTCGGAATACGGTCGGATTCACGGGAATCCGGCGTATTCCCGCCCAGAAAACATGAACACGGCGTATTCAATGGAATACGGCGTATTCCCGTTGTTTGCCATGAATACGGTCGGATTCATGGGAATCCGGCGTATTCCCTCTATTTTTAATGAATACGGTCGTATTCAGACGAATACGGCGTATTCCCACCAAATGTCACCAATCCGGCGGATTCAAGGGAATCCGGCGGATTCCCCCTATATATTTCATGATCCAACGGATCAATAAACTAGCCCTGCGAATTCTAGCTAAAACAGAACATGTAAATTTTTGAAAACGTCGACGATTTCACAAGTTAAAACAGGGTAGCTTCTCGATGAAAAATTTATTATAACGGATTGAGCTCAAATTCGCACGGTTATTCGAAAACAGCCAAATGATCAAAGCTAAGTACCTTAGCCTAGTCGGTTTTAGGCCATCCGGGGTCGTTTAGGGCCCGAAAATGGCATATTACTGTTTTCAGACTCGTACCAAATTTTGTAAATTATGAAATAAAGTGTAACGGATATACTGAACTTGATTAACAACTAAACTTATACGATACGACTATTACTCTAAACATATATACTTTTCTAAGTACAACAAATCATGCAAAATAATAATAGTTTGAAATTATTATTACAAGCCGTCACCAACGACCCGTATACATTTTCAAAACTCAAACATAATCATTAACCAATGTATTTGGTCAAAACTAGTTAAGGGAATAACTAGCATAGATGGTCCGTAGAGTCATCTAATCAATCAAAACCTTGCGCGTTTAATACGCCCGGCAGGTTCAATATCTAATCATTATCAAAACCTTGCGCGTCTAAGACGCCCTGCAGGTTCAGTCGTTGTAACGACATCAAATCATTGTGAATCATCATAATTGTTGGCTAACAATTCATTAGGCTCAGGTGAGTCTCATAGCCCCTTTTTAAATGCTTTTACCTAGGGGTGAGATTTCATAGCCCCTCTTTTACTGTTTTTACTTGTTTTAAACTGTTTTGGGGTGGGATACATGCTCAAACTATTTTATGGAAACCGTTTTTGAAAACATTTCTACATATTGGCATGAGTTGTTTTCAAAATCCTTTTAAAGTCCTCTGAAGCATAGTTCTGTTAATATGGCTATAGCGTGAATGTTGGTGTATGGTACTATATAGCTATATGGTACCATATGGGATTGACAATCCCCGTCCGAGTTAGCAAGCACTAACCTGTCAAACGGACGCATTATCATTTGTTCAAACGTATGTTGATTAGGCATACGCATAGAGGCACCCTCGCTCAGGCACTTGATAGTGATCCTGACCCCTCAGTTAAGCTCAGACTATGTGCTCATGTTAGTTGTATCAATCTTTACTTATTTGTTTAATTACAAATATTCATGTGATACCCATTAATCAATTATTTACATGCTTTGTAAATCGAATCATTAAATCTTGCGGTTCACAAATCATATATTATCATATCAAACCTGTGAGCTCACCAGCTTTATAGCTGACCTTTTAGCATGTTATCTCAGGTACTCAGCAGTAGGTTGGACTGCCTATCAGGATACTGTAGCTCGAGTCGCATGCAATCATATAAACATCAAGAGATTTCCTTGCATTTCTATATTTTGCTAAAATTAGATATGTGTTAGAATCTCTCAAATATCTATGCGAACTCGTCTTTTGTAAAACATATGTAGACTTTTACGTTAATCAATGTATTTGTAAAACGACGCATGTAGTGGTCGTTCATTATGTATCTATGTGCTTTGTGTATTGATTAGTAACACCCAAAGTATGCTTCCGCGATTCATTAAATTTGGGGGTGTTACACTGGGCATAAACCAAACGAACACACCCTTTGTTTCATTTCATTCTCAATCTCACTCTCTAACTCTCTCGGCTCTCTCTCGGTTCCAAATCAAACAACAACAACAAATAACAAAAACAAGATCAAGCATCATCATCATCATCGTGATCATCCTCATCATCATCTTCATCATCTTCATCGTTCATCATCACCATCATCCGTTCATCATTTTGATTGTAAGGAATCGTTTACGTTTTTGTTAATTTTACATGTTTATATTACGTATATTAGCATGCTAGGATGTTCTACAAACTAATTATGCCCCCAAATCAAACACAAGTTTTTGAATTTAATCTGCTGTTCGTCACAGACCTGCACACGCAGACAAACCACGCGATCGCGTGATTTGTCCAGCCGATCGCGTCAAACTATAACCCACGCGATCGCGTGATCATTCAAACCGATCGCGTCATTTCAATTTCAAACCGATCGCGTGAAGACCTTCAACCGATCGCGTGATCTGGTCCCTGGATCGCGTGAATTTTCATAAAATTTGTGTGCAAATTTCAAAAGTGCATAAGTGTTTAGTAGCCCTTTTTCCCACGGAAAATATAACAAATTTTCAATTAACTCGGATTAAGCTCAAATTCGCACGGTCATTCGAAAACAGCCCAATGATCAAAGCTAAGTGCCTTAGCCTTGTCAGTTTTAGGCCATTCGGGGTCATCTAGGGGTCGAAAATGGCATATTTTAGTTTTCGGACCTCCGTTTTTCCATAAACTTAAAACTAAAGGTTTACACTAAATGTCAGACATCGCGACATATTTCATACTTATACGATACAACATTTAAACACTTCAAATATGCTTTTATAAGTTCAAAACAAATGAAAGTAGTATTAATAATTGAAGAATTATTATTTCAATCATATCACCAATACGCCGTATACATTTTCACAACTCGAACGTAATCATTAAACCAAAGTATTTGGTCAAAACTAGTTAAGGGAATAACTAGCATAGATGTCCGTAGTGTCATCAAATCAATTAAACCTTGCGCGTTTAATACGCCCGGCAAGTTTCAAATATCTAATCAATCAAAACCTTGCGCGTCAAAGACGCCCTGCAGGTTCAGTCGTTGTAACGACATCAAATCATTGTGAATCATCAATTGTGCTTAGTAGCATCTCATAGGCTCAGGTGAGTCTCATAGCCCCTTTTTAAATATGTTTTCTCAGGGGTGTGATCCATTGCTTGTTTTGTTTTACAATATGAACGCAAGTATCATTAAATCAAATACTACATGAGTTATTTTCTCTAATCATTTTAAAGCCCTCCATCAACATAGTTTGGTAATACGTAGTAGCGTGAATATTAGTATATGGATCCATATAGGTCTGACCAGCCTCATCCGGGTTAGCACGCACTAACCTGTCAAACGGATGTAGTAATATTTGTGTAGACGAGTGTTGATTAGGCACTCGTAGGAGGCACCTCGATCAGGGTACCTTAAATGTGGACCTGACATCTCGAGTTAAGCTCAGACTATGTGCTCATGGCTGTATAACTTTTATTTTGCTTAATTGCATTTTAAATTCAATTATCATTAAATCTTGCGGTTCATACAAATATGTGTTGACATACAAACCTCTGAGCTCACCAGCGTTTTCGCTGACCCATTTTAGCATGTATCACAGGTGATCAGCAGCAGTAGATCTGCTACTCAAGATGCCCATTAGTTCGAGTCGCATTCAGACATCAAGAGATTGTCATGCATTACTATATTTTGTATAATTTAGTTATGCCATAGAATCTCTATCATTTGGACTCAAGGGCTTTTGTAAACTATATTATAACGGTGTAAAACCTTTATTTTATCAATGTATTTGTAAACGACGCATGTAGTGGTCGTTCATTATGTAATCTTGTGCTTTGTGTATTGATTAGTCGCGCCCCGAACCGACCCGCTTCCGCATCATAAATTGGGTGTGCGACAGATGATGACGTGCTATATATGGATTCAGCTCCAGATATGAGTCCTGAGGAATTCGTGGCACGCATGGCTGAATTACAAACTGACAAGAAGAAGGTATGTTTAGATATTCTTAATCTTGCTGATGTTTGTTACTTAGTTACTGATTTACAATCTCAGAATAGTGTCTTAACTGTGTCAAATAGCAATTTGTCATCTCAATTGAATATGGATAAGGAATCTTATAAGACTGTTAGATCTGAACTCGATCAAGCCATTATGGATATTCGTAGATTAAGTGATGATAAACATGTCTTAAAAGATAAAATTAAGTCTGATGCTTCGGATAGAACAAAACTTAGAGATACCATAAGTGAAAAATCTGTGATCATAGATGGTCTCTATATAAATATTAAAGACTTAAATGAGACAATTGCTAGTAAGGATCAGGAAATAGTGAACCTTAACTTAAGGTTAATTGAGCAAAACCGTAAACTTGAGAACTATAGGACATCTCAAATGGATAAAATGTTAGATGCTCAACGTAGTGTAAAGGACAAGACTGGGTTAGGTTACAATGATGTATCCCCACCTTTTAATGCCAATTACACTCCTATTCCTGAAGATTCTAAGATGACTGAAGTTAATTCTGAGATTTCAGTAGCTGATAAACCTGAACAGTCAGAGGCACAGAAAGATGTTATTAAGAACGTATCATTAGGTAATAGCAAGGCTTCTCAGTTCACCAAAATACAGTTTGTATCGGGTGGAGTGATTAACGATGCTAAGACTGATGATAAAGTTGATAAGGAACAGCTTAAACCTTTAGTGCCTAAGACTCCAGATGAGAAAGCAAAAGTGAGTAAACCACGCAAGCAGATGTCATGTTTCAAGTGTCATCAAAAGGGACACGTGGCTTCGTGTTGTCCTAACAAAAAGCCTGAAACACCACATAAGCTTGTGATAGATGAAAAGACACAGACCAACTCTAGTATGACTGTAGATGGGTTAGATGCCAAATCTAACTTAGGTAATAAACCGGTTAACATTCTTAAAAGAGATGGTAAGCATAGTGTCTCCCCACCTAAACCTAAATGGCCATATACTCAAGGTGATAATTCTGTCCATAAGTATAGGGATGTGACTCCGTCAAGGTTTAGAACTCAAAGTAGAGGCCATAGTCATTATGAGAGTGGTACTACTTCACGATCACATGAGTTTAATTATAATTATCATAATAGAGCTCATAATTATGTGCCTAAGAGGTTTTCCTCAAACTCACCTCTTAAGGCTGATCGTCCACAAACTCAAGCTACTTCGAAAGTAACCAAAGCTCCTGATGGGAAGGATGGTTATTTTAAAGAGCTTAAGTTTGTTGATGATAAGGGACAAACCAAGACCATAATGGCTTGGGTCCCTCTTGATAACTGATCGTATTTTGTGTTATGTGCAGGAGCATGCTGTGAACAAGGACAGCTGGTGGTATGTAGACAGTGGATGCTCAAGGCACATGACCGGAGAAAGAAGTCTACTGAAGGACTTCAAGGATAGTCTCAAGCAAAAAGTAAACTTTGCAGGAGATAAAGGAGGAGTAATTTCGGGAAAAGGAAAAGTTTCAAATGGAACTTTGACTCTTGAGGATGTGAACTATGTTGAAGAACTTACTCACAACCTAGTGAGTGTTTCCCAAGTCTGTGATAAAGGTCACCCAGTTTATTTTAATGAAAAGGAGGCCTTAGTCCTGAAGCCAGGTTCTAAAATTCCTGATGAATGGATATTGATGAGGGCGCCAAGGAAGAAGGACATCTATGCTATCAACATGGGTGTTCCTAACTCTTCAATGGTGTCTACATGTTTATTATCCAAGGCTTCGGAAACAGACGCATTGTTATGGCATAGGAGAATGGCACACCTGAACTGGAGAAAGATGAATTATATAACCAAAAATGGTTTGGTTCTAGGTGTACCACAAAAACGTTTCGAGTCTGAGGATAAGTGTATTCCTTGCATGAAAGGAAAGCAGCACAAGAAACCACACAGACCTAAGACTGAAAACTCTATCTCTTCGCCATTTGAATTGTTACATATGGATCTCTTCGGCCCTATAAGCAAGAGAAGTCTAGGTGGCAAATGGTACTGTTTGGTTGTCACAGATGATTATTCTAGATTCTCGTGGGTATTCTTTTTAGGATCAAAGGATGAAACTCCAGGAATTCTAATTGAGTTCTTTGATCTAGTAGAGAATGTCTATAAAAAGAGAGTAAAGCGTATTCGCAGTGACAATGGAACAGAGTTCAAGAATTCAACGTTGAATATCTATTGCTTAAGCAAAGGGATATTACATCAATTCAGTGCACCTTATGAACCTCAACAGAATGGTGTTGCTGAAAGGAAAAATAGGACGTTGATTGAAGCTGCTAGAACAATGCTTGCTGATTCAAAGCTTCCGGTCATCTTTTGGGCAGAAGCAGTGAATACAGCATGTTATGTTCTTAATAGAGTTCTTACGGTTAAGAGACATAACAAGACTTGTTATGAGCTTTTGAACAATAAGAAACCTAACTTAAAAGGGTTTGAACCCTTTGGAGTTTCATGCACCATATTAAAGACTGGACATCAAGCTAAATTTGGTGAGAAGGCTGACGAAGGATTTTTCCTAGGTTATACGCCCAATTCGCCAAACAAGAGAGTCTTTAATAAAGTCACAGGACGTTTGGAGGTAGTTTATAATATTGAGGTTACTAGCTATTCACCTGATGTTCATAAGGGCTTAGATTGGCAATTTGATTATTCTGATCTTTTTGCATCATTTAAAGTTCTTATTAGTGACTATGTCAGTGATTCAGAGATAGCTGAACATTTATTGTTTGAAGATGAGAATATTGGTCCCGCTTCAACATCAAGTGTTAAGCAATCTGGAATTAAGACTAATGTTGACTCAGATAAAGCTTCCACAAGTGAGTCACAACAACCTTCAGAGGATAAGTCTCAAGAAACAGAAGATCCTGATGATCTTTCTACAAAGTTTGATGATATACTTACTCCTTTGAAACATTTAAGGATATCTTCAGCACGTACGGAAGATGTACCTGATTTGGAAGAGATTGGTACTAATTTAGAAGATGAGATACCGGTTGAACCAGTTACTACAACTAGAACGAGTAAGAATCATCCCGTTGAAAACATCATCGGTGATATTAATACTCCGGTTCAAACTAGGCATCAATCCAGAACTAGTACGTCTGAGAATTCGGAATACCAAAGCTTGTATACTGCAATGAAAGAGACAGGGATTCCTAATCAATGTCTATATTCATGCTTTATCTCACAAGTCGAGCCTAAAAATGTTCAAATGGCTTTAAAAGAAAGTTTGTGGGTAGAAGCAATGCAAGAAGAACTATCTCAGTTCTCTAAATTACAAGTATGGGAGTTGGTTGACCTACCAAAGGGAGAATATCCAATTGGAACTAGATGGGTATTTAAGTGCAAGAGAGATGATAAAGGAATCGTTACTCGCAATAAAGCTCGTCTGGTAGTTCAAGGTTTTAATCAACAAGAAGGTATTGACTACAACGAAGTGTTTGCACCAGTTGCTAGGCTAGAAGCAATTAGAGTATTCTTAGCATTTGCATCTTATTTTGGTATAAAAGTGTATCAGTTGGATGTTAAGAGTGCCTTTTTGTATGGCAAAGTAGAAGAATTGGTGTATGTTTCACAACCGCCAGGGTTTGCTAATCCTGAGTATCCAGATAGAGTATATCGTTTGAATAAGGCTCTATATGGATTACATCAAGCACCTAGGGCATGGTATGGAACACTATCAACGTATCTACTTGAGAATGGATTTACAAGAGGATCGATTGATAGTACACTATTTGTGAAATGGAAAAAGAAAGACTTTCTTCTCGTGCAAGTTTATGTTGATGACATTATCTTTGGATCATCTGATGAAAAGATGTGTCAAGAATTTGAGAAAGTTATGAGAAAAAGGTTTGAAATGTCTGCAATGGGAGAGTTAAATTTCTTCTTAGGATTACAAGTTGATCAAAAGAAGGATGGATTCTTTATTCATCAATCTAAATATACATATGAGCTATTAGAACGCTTCAAGATGGATGAAAGTAAGGTCTATAATACTCCAATTCCAGTCAATCATGGACTAGGTCCAGATACATCGAGTGATAGCGATGTGGATCCAACTCTTTATAGAGCCATGATCGGATCACTAATGTATCTTACAGCCTCTAGGCCTGACATAATGTTTGCTGTTTGTTTATGCGCAAGATATCAGGCTAATCCGAAAGAGTCACACATGCAAGCTGTTAAACGAATCTTTCGTTACCTCAAAGGGAAACCTAAGCAGGGTCTTTGGTATCCGATTGATGGAGACTTAGATCTCGTAGCTTATACTAATTCGGATTACGGAGGATGCAATCAGAATAGGAAATCTACGACAGGAGGATGTCAATTCCTAGGAGGTAGATTAGTATCCTGGCAGTGCAAGAAGCAAACCTCGGTAGCCATTTCTACATGTGAAGCTGAGTATGTTGCAGCTGGCAGCTGTTGCTCACAAGTTCTTTGGATTCAACAGCAACTGCGGGATTACGGGTTAAATATAAACAATACTCCTATGATGATTGATAATGAATCTACTATGTCGATCACCAATAATCCGGTGAATCACAGTAAAACTAAGCATATTGATATTCGACATCATTTTATTAGAGATTGTGCTGAAAAGAAATTAATAAAGTTAGTTAAGGTTCCATCATTGGAAAACTTAGCAGACTTATACACAAAGGCGTTCGACAGAGCAAGATTTGAGATTTTAGTTCAACTAAACGGAATGAGAAATCCAGAGTGATTAGTCTTCCAAGGGTATTTTTGTAATAGTTAGTATTTCGGTGTTCATTAAAAAAAAAAAAAAAAAAAAAAATGGGCGTATGGCATTCATTTGCTTGTTACCTAAGGGGAATCGCCTTCATTTAAGTTTTTATTTGCAAAAACTAAGGGAAATGATAGTACATTAGGAGAATAAGCTTCACAATAACAAGCTTAAGTCCTAAGTATGATATGGTAGTAGGTTCAACTAAAGTTGCTTTAGAACTATAGCGGTTCTATCAGGTATGTGTTTATATTTATTTGATTATACACCTATATCCACAAGTTATAATTTGTCTATTTTTAGTGAAAACTTTAGATGGCTTCATCATATGATGTACTGGTAGGCAAATTATATGAAATTTTCTAAGCCTTAAGAAGTAAATTAACTACTTGTTTATTATTTTGTGTTACTACTCTATGATGTATGACATTAAGTCTTAATTGTTGAAGGATGGTATTGCCATACACTGTTATCATGCATATTAATTTAAAGTGACAAATAGTAGCAATATGGGTATTAACTTAATTACTGGTAACTTTGTTGTACTAAGTACAGAACTGAAACCTTTAATTAAATTAATATTCTCAAATATATTTTGAATTATGCTAGAAGGGATCTTCTGTTGTACTACGTACAGACTTAGATAACATAGCATATTCAAAGTATGTTTGATATTTGTCTAACCTTAAAACTTCAAGTGTATGTTATATGTTTTGAAAAGATACATCATTTAGTAACCGCTACCTTGAAATTTAATGATGCAGTGCTATGTGTTTTACTTGAATTCTTCAGTATGTCATATAATAGGAAGCACTTGATAATATTCATACTAACAATAAAGAGTTTGCTTAGAAAATTGAGTATAATTTGTTTATGTGGATCATAATATCGGTAATCGTCTTGGACTGTCTATAATAAAATATTCACTTTATGTGAGTAATGCATTTATTAATTATGCTATGTGGATAAAGGTACCTAAGATATAGTTTTATAAATATAAATGTATAAATGATGAATTTAGTTGTAATTTTATAGTAATTTATTTGAATTTCATGAGGTATGTATACTACTAATCTGCTTAGACTTTTTAATATATATTTAATTGCTTATTCTTACTAATATGATCCCTAAGCAGATAAAATCTTATTTACTTTGTATATGTACTTTGTTTCAAATAATTAATAAAATGGTACTTGATACCAAAGTTTATATAGCTGTATTTTTTATCTTATTTTTATTTGTTTTTAAGTTTTTATGTTTATCTGAATTTACCCTTTGGAATTAAATTATACTGTATATTTTTGAGTTGAACAACGTGACAAATACAAGTGAAAATTAATCATAATTTAGACTTGTAAAATATCGGGTTTTTATTTATACTTAGCATTAAATTCGTGTTTTTAATTGTTTCTGCGAGTTTGACTAGTCAACTTGCGAATCCACTTGAATTCTCGCGAATCGGATACAGAGTATAAAACAGGAGGTCAAACGAGTCAATAGATCACCGGATCCACAGCATTTGCGAGTTCACTTCAACTTGGCAAATCCGCTTCCAGGCGAAACGAGACGAAACGTAGTTTTCGTTTGATTTCGATTTTACAAATACGAAGAACGAGTTTTTGATCCGTAGATTTTATTCACCTTTAGATTGCGAACATATTGAGGTAAAATACAACGGATTTCACCGTCTAATTAACGAGAAATCGAAGTTTTTATAAACTTAGGGTTTCGGTTTAAAGTTTGATCGATTCACGTAGATTAACGGCTTGTTAGAACACGAATCCTTAGGATTAATGTTAAACGAACCTTAATAAACGTAAATATATCATTTGATCATGTTAAAACTGACTAAATCATCGATTTTAAGTTTAAACTCGCGATGGCTGTCCATCGAACGAGTTGAACCTTCGATTCAACTCGCAGCGAGTTGACTAGCGGATCGACCAGCGAGTTGACCTGCAGATCGACATGATTAGCGAGTCCACTTGACTGCATATCCAATCGCGAGTTGATAAGCGAAACGAGTTGAACTCGCTTCGCATAGGTGTCTTATGCGAGTCCCGAACTTAGCAAATTTTTTTTTAAGAGTTAAGACTTTTTAAGTAATAACTAGTATATTTTGGATTCCTATGACAATGTATGTATATATATATATATATCGAAAGTCTACAGATTCACAATGTAATCGAGTGGCGTGTCCTAATTTTTGTTAGCGGTATAATATATATATTGGTTTTATAAAACGTTAACGACTTGAGGATTTCTTATTAACAAGTAATTAACGGATTTTACATATTGGACTTACGACTTATTAGTTATAAGTTATATATGTGTTTAATATGTTAAGAACTAAGATGTTAGATGATCATTTTGATTCATAAACATTATAGTTTATAACTTACTAACGTGCATTAACTGTTTTTGTCATTTGTGTTTCTTGTACAGATATGGCGAGACAATTCGATAAGGGTCACAATATTCTTGTGGATCTTGATCTATCAGCAAAGGGAGCTAGCAAAGTAGCTCAAGTGCTGACCTTCTTTGCACGTTCACGTATTAGATATACGCTTACAGAGTCTCCACAGATCTCTCAGACTATACTGAACGATTTTTGGACGGACATTCAGTATGATGAATCGGTTAACCCACCGGTTATTTGCGCATCGGTAAATCAACAACCGATTATTTTTGCTGCTTAAGACCTTCGTCAGATTTTACATCTGGGTACAGTAGACCAAGAAGATGGTCCTACTGAGTACTCCAGTGATTTTATCGAGGGTGCGTTAGGTCGCATGGGTTATACTGGTGAGAGAAGAGGACGTCAATTCCTCAAGGCACTTGTTATTGGGCAATGGAGATTCTTATGGCACGTTATAGTCACAGTTTTTGGACCGAAGAAGGGCGGTTTTGATGAGTTGAGCCCTGCTCTTGTATCGGCAGTACTGTCACTGGTTTACAATAAACCATACAGTTTTTGTGATTATATTTTTGGCGAGATGGTAAGACAGATATCGGGTTCTGTTAGATCTAGATTTATGATCTACCCGAGGTTCTGTATGATGATTATCCGTGCTCATCTTCCGGATATTGTTATCCCTGAGCCGCACTTACGTGTAGATACTATCGCGCTCAGAGGATACAACGCGATGTTTCAGCAGACTATTCGGCGGGAGGAATATGTCAAGCCGGAGACTCGTGATCTCTTTGGCTATATTGTTGATCCTGCTTATGTGACGCTGCCAAATCATGGGTGGTTGGATGTTGTTCCTGCCGTTGCTGCTATTGTTGATGTTTTACCAGAACCTGCAGCTGAGGAAGCTCAACCTGAAGATCCACAAGGGCTCCTTGAGGATGTTCTTATTCAGGTTGGTCAGGTTGATCAGCAAGTGAATCCAGATGTTGCTGCACAGGTTGTGCAAGAGGTTTTGGAGCAGAATGATGATGCGACAAATCCTTTGCTTCAAGACATTGAAAGTTATTTAGCACCATCTGAGGATGCTGAAGCTGAGGCTGCAAATCCCGAAGTTATATTACTTGAGGATGAGCAGATACAGCTTGATAAATCAGTTGTTGTACCGACTGAGGTATTATATCTGATTAATCTTAAATATATAGAACTTGTATGATAGAGCTTACGCTAATCATAAATGTTGAATATATTTAAACTTTAGGAGACTGTTAGATCATCTAGAGGTCGTGATTGTGAGACGGCATCAGATGAAGATTCAGACAATACACCTTCTCCTCCTCCATCTGTTTCTGAAAGGAAGAGAAAAGGTAAGAGTGTTATGGAGGAAGGTACTAAGGAAGTTGAGATTCCTTTGATGAAGCGTCCGAGAACGCTTGCTATTCGAGAAGGTTAGTATTGATTATAAAAGTTAAATAATCTTAACTTGTTGTTTATCAAGAGTTGAACTGAGACAGTTAATTCTGTATACAGTTGCTCAGGATACACCACAGGTAGAGATGGATGCACCGGTGGTTACTGAATCGATATCTTTACCGCTTCAGGTATGAGATATAAGTTCTATAACTATGAGTGTTATGCAATTAATTAGAGTTTGAGACAGAGTAATCTGTAACAATAACTGATTTTAATTGTGTTTAACTTTACAGCATGAGGTTGCTGATCTAGTTCGTGGAGCTAATTTTCTGACGAACAAAACAGCTAGATTTGCGACAAGTTTGCTTACGCAAGCTTTGTCTCAACCTCATACACCGCTTACCAGAGACTGGCATATTGAGTCTCTTACACCGCCTGGGCCAAGAACGATACCTGTTACTCCAACGACTGATGCAGAAAGGATTACATCCTTAGAGTCGAGGGTAAAGGATTTGGAGAAGCTTACTTCTCAGATTCCAGAGCTGGTTTCGAGCAATCTTCTTCTTTCACAGCAGATTCTCAAGCAGAGTCAATCATACAATCTGTTGATGAAGACTCATGAAACTTTGCTTGCGGACTTCAATGTACAGAGACTGAAGTTATCTTCTTTGGAGAGTCTGGTCTTGAGATCACATTCAGGACAGTCTACTCAGGGGGAGATATTGGTATATCTGGAGTCTTGCAAAGAGGATGAGCTAAGGAGGAAGAGAGATTCAGACAAAGACGATGATCCCAATGCACCGAGTGGTGAGCAGACTGGTCCTTCAAAGACTGGTGACCAAGCTACTATTCAGGGGGAGTCTGATGCTGGTGCTAGTGGTTCGGGTGTTGGTACAAGTGCTGATAAGACTGCACAGGTTGATACAGAAGCTGGTAAGATAGCTTAGTATTAGCATAGTGTAGTAATTATTGGTATTAATTTGTACAGAATAATTGTAACTTAATATTTTGGTAATTTATTCGGCTTGAGATTGTAATTACAAGTTAAATGTATTAGATATTATTAAGTTATTTGATTTTATATAATTATGTTAATATAAAATAGTGATCGAAAGACTTTCGACTCATTGAGTAGTCGAGTGGTGTGTTCCGATTAATATCGGCGGTCAAAATTTTATGATAACATATGCATTTTAGATTTGATTATGGACTTAAGACCGTAAGGTATATAAGTAATTAACAAGTTAAAAATGTATTCGTATTAACTAGACAAATGATATATAATTTAAAGGTTAAATTGATAATGAATGAGATCAATTAACACTTGGAAATTATATAAGGTAATTAATAGTAAATTTAAATGTTTGGTGATTATTCACAATGCATTAGAATTTAAAATTAATTAATATTTGTTAAGTAGACTTAAGAAATTTTGGATTGATTCAGGGTAATCAATAAAAGATTTTATAAGTTGTATGTAAATTGCGTTTATATGTTAGGTTAAAATATACAAAAGAATTAATAAAGAAATTCTTAGATTGGTTCAGGGAAATCAATGAAGAATTTGAATTATTAATATATTTGTATTTATGGTTTTCTCTTAGGATTGGAAATGCTTGATCTATCTGATTCGGAAGATGATATTTTTGATGAGATAGATGAAGACATTGATTTTGATCTTGAGGATGGAGAATTTTTACCACCTACAGATTGGACTGCTGTACCTGAGAATGTGCAAGACATGGGTGTAGATCTAGATGCAAACATTGATGAACACCATGTGAGCCCATCTAGGACAGAAGTTGTTATTGAAAATGAACAAGGTCCAACAATTGTCGATATAGATGAAGATATTGATGATTCAACCTCTGATGAAGAAGAAGAAGTTCTTGTTCAAACCAAAAATCCTGCTGTTGTACTTAGGAAACTTCCAAAGAAAAAGAAGAAGATTGGAATTTCTGAAGTTGATGTTACGAAAAAGCGTGTACCACGTAAAGGGATTATTGGTTGTACTTTGACTCAGAACTAAAGCTTTTTGCGATCAAAAGGTTTGACGGAGTTCAATATTTTGAGCGAAAGCTTGCAGTTTTTAGTTCTCTACCACGTTATGAAATACGTGATTTGGCTAGATTAGAGATTAACAACCCAAGTCGTGATGATTATGCTGATCGTGTTGAAAGAATCATTAGACATGAGGTTGGTACGAATAAGTTTGTTCAGATTAAGCCAAGAAAGGGAAAAACTGTGAAACTACAAGAGAGAAGTCAAAGAACAGGAAGAAGAAGAAGGAAGAAGATATATCCAGCTGTTAGATGCATACAGCAGATTCCACTGAAGACAATGCCACAAGATATTCTGGGTAATATGAAGAGATGGCATGTAGATTCAGGAACTGGAGAAGCTGTTATGGTTGAAGCTGATGATGAGGTTGACGGTGGTGAAAGAGAAATCTTCAGAGTCTTTGACCATCGACACCTAATGAACATGTCGAAGAAAGATTTGATTAAGTTGAATGAAAATAGAATCTTGACGACAGACGCATGGGGTGATTTAGGACGAGATTATCAGATGATGGTTAAGACATGTATCAAGATGAAGATTTACGCAGGCAGTAAGATTTACAAATGAAGATCAAAGACAAGCGTGAAGATAAAGACGCTAGAGCTATTGTCAAGGGGGAGTCTGTTGGGACATAGAGTGTGACAACAGATCTAGCTTGAAATAGGACTAGTGTAATTATTATTGTGTTTGTATATTGGTTTGGATTTGTAAAAGAATATTTGTTTTGTTAGTAATATTCGTTAAACATATTACTTTGTTAAAGTTAGACGAATAATTAAATACGAAATAAATATATACGTTTGATGCGAGTCGAGTTCTCAAGTCGCTGCGAGTTGAGAAGCGAGATGAGAACTGAACTCGTGGACACAGATAGGCATAACGAGCCGAAGTATAATGGGCTTGGGCTTGCAGAACGAGTCGAGTCAACTCGCAGGCCCAGCGGCAGCGAGTTGAGACGACATATTTAATGTTTTTCAATCGTGAAAAACATAACACTTTTTTAATACTTTCTGATCTGCGAATTCGACAAAACCAGAGAAAAACCAAACCTATCGACTAGGCTTTACAATTAGGTTAGTTTCTCTCTCTAGAGAACTAGAGAGATGTAGGCACGGTTCGAGTGGGGAAGATAGCTGTAGCTTGGGAATTTTATTGTATTGAAGTTTTCAAGATTCTAGCTTGTATTACTCAGTGTTACGCTGCTTAAATACTGGTTATTACTTATTCCTTTACTTACGGTTATTATGTTTTGTTTGCATGATATCTTTGTTTGTGTTGCGAATATTGCCATGCTATTTACGTAGTTTAATACTGTGATTGTTGAAATGTAGATATTAGGATTATGGATGATATTTAATTCATTGGGGTATTCATTATGAAATAACGGAAGTAACGTTATACGGCTTTCATTTGTATAGCGCCGGAATCATCACGAATGTGTGTAGTACGGAACGTGGAAGCTATGAAAGTCGTGGGCACAATCCGTTATGGAATAATGTTCCCAGTATTATGATTGGTGATTGTTTTGCTGCGTATCTGGTTGAGTTTTACATGAATATAGACTTAATAAAGTGTCCACCCTTTCCAGTCTTTCACGTGAGTATTGCCTTAGGATAGGATCTGATCAACCCTAATACTACGTAGATATAGTTATCTCATATTACAGTATGAAGCTATGAATATTCCGTAAAACGGCATAGTACTTCGTATAGCGTTGGAAACACCTCATGTGGAGTACAAATACGTGGAAGCTAAGGAACTGCCGTAGGTTTATTTCATAGTGGAATACCTAGAAGTCACCCTTTTAGAATATGGGTCTAGGAACAATAAAGCTGTGGAAATGCTCGCTGCACCATACACCGTTAGTACACCAAGGTTCAAATACAGCTGTGGAAATGCTTGCTGCACCGTACACCGTTAGTACACCAAGGTTAACATACGGATGTGGAACTACTTTAATGTACAGTACACCGTTAGTATGCCTTGAGTCTGGAACACTGTGGATATGCCAAATGCACTGTACACCGTGAGTATACCTTGAGTCCGGAACACTGTGGATATGCCAATTGCACTGTACACCGTGAGTATTCCTAGGGATGAACGCCTGATAGCAAAGGAGGGTCTAATTCATGACGGAGTTAATTATGCTAAAACCTGATATAAATGAGTTCTGAAAAGAAAGCAAGTATTCGGCTGTAATACAAGATGCTTAAACCGCTTAACTCAACATAACCGACAGCTCAACATATACAGCATACAATTCGTACTTACCTAGATAAACTCAGATAGATTTAGGTGTTAAGAAAGGTCAGATAGAAAATTGCAGTTTGTTACCTTATGTCTACACCCAGGATATATCATCCGTAGAGGTCGCTTAGTCTTACAAGGCAAGTGAGGGGGGTTTGAACAACCTGTTTCTGATCAGCATCAGGATAACCTAGGATTCAGTGACATATGCTTTTAGGCTTTTAGACTAAAATGTAGGGTCCTAGTGTTTACACCGACTTTCCGTCTGATGATTTGCCCAAGGTAGTTTCCAATCATCTATATCATCCAAAAACCCTTTTATTGAAGTTTCAGCAATCACGCTTTACCAGTTGCCTACTCTCTATTTTATTTACTTGTTTTATTTAGTATTAGCTTAGATAACCAACCAAAACCTACCTACTTTTATAAACCCATGCTATCAGAAAGCTCATTTACGGTAAGTCCCTTTTGGTTCCATTCGCTCCGATTTTAAGAACGACACTCGAGTTATACTTACTGCTTACTCCCCAAAAGTAGGTAGTACTTATAGTTTGAGCCCCAGCTCATATAAATTTAAAACCTAACACGTTTACACGTTGTTGCGTCGTTGCCTGCAGGACCGCCGTGCCACCCCCTTGGAAAACGACCGCGGCAGAGTCAGCACTCTAACGGCGCAACACACACCGCGTCGAGAAACGACCTCTTTGATATAGATCTTAGCCCGTTTCTCTAGTTTGTCAGTCTCTTTGATAGCAATAAAGTGGGCTGATTTCGTCAATCGATCGACAATCACCCTATTGAATCAACTCCAGTTGATGTCTTTGGTAGCTTTGTGATGAAATCCATCGTTATGTGCTCCCATTTCCATTGTGGCATCTCTGGTTGTTGCAAAAGTCCTGAAGGTTTATGATATTCAACCTTGACCTTTGAACAAGTTAGACACTTGCTGACATAAGTAGTGATGTCTCTTTTCATGTTAGGCCACCAATTGAAACCTTTCACGTCTTGGTACATCTTATCTGCACCAGGATGAATCGAGTAGTTGGACTTGTGAGCTTCGTCCAAAATCAGCTTGCGTAGTTCATCGTCGCATGGTTCCCAAACTCGGTCTATGAAGTATAACACTCCATTTTCTTTGGTTTCAAGTTGTTTCTCCATTCCCTTTAGGGATTCGTCTTTCATGTGCTCGGCAGTGAAAGCTATTCGTTGTGCGTCACGAATTTGAGTAATGAGATTCGAGTGGATTGTCAATACCAAAGCTCGAACTCTGCGAGGTTTAACGTTCTCTTTACGACTCAGGGCATCCGCTACTACATTAGCCTTGCCCGGATGGTACTTAATCTCACAGTCGTAGTCATTCAGCAATTCGACCCAATGTCTCTGTCTCATGTTGAGCTCTTTCTGGTCGAATATGTGTTGTAAACTCTTGTGGTTGATGAAGATCGTACACTTTGTACCATATAGGTAGTGTTGGTACATGTTTGTGTCTGTCAGTTGGTCTAGCTCGTAGTTTGTAATTAGAATTAGTTTTCCTGATTCCTGCGACGTTGCGTGTAACGTCGCAGGTGCGACGTCAGGTATTGGGCCTGCGACGTAGTCGACGTCGCATGGGCTTGGGCCTGCGACGTCGTGTCCGACGTCGCAGGTGCCAGATTATGTATAAAAACGTATTTACGTTTTCTGTTTAGGGTCGACGAAACCCTAAACGCCATTTGTCGAAATACCTATAATCTGATCGATTATAATTCAATATACAAACGTTTTGGTTCGTATTCATTGCGTATTGATTATTTGTGTGTTTAGTTTATAACTTAATCGTTGATTCCGCAAACGATTGAGTGACTCGGTTCATATAGATCCAAGGTTGGGGACAAACAACTGGTATCAGAGCAGGAAGTGCTCGTTTTTGGCTTAACGGATCGAGTTTGGGATTTAAAAGGACGTGATATTCGTGTGTTTTCGTGTTTATCACGTTTGATTTGTGTTTTTACAGGTTTTCGATCATTATTACTAGGGATTATTGAAGGTTTCTGTCGTTCGACATTCGTGGTTTTGGTTTTAGGGTTAAAAATTCGTTTTTAGGGTTTTTGGCCGCAGTTTTTCGCGTTTTGCGACGTTACCTGCGACGTCATCTGCGACGTCGCTTGCGACGTTAGTGATTTGGACTTTAATTAGTCTGTGCGACGTACTGTTGCAACGTCATCAGCGACGTCGCTATTTTGACTTTAATTAGTCTTTGCGACCTTGTGTTGCGACGTCTTGTTGCGACGCCGTGTGACTCTGCGATGTCCTCTGCGACGTCATCTGCGACGTGACTTTCAACGTCGCATATTTCTGATTCTTAATTGAATCCTTTGCTTTTTGCGACGTCACTATCGCCGTCGCATAATCTTTGTGCGACGTTATCATCAACGTCGCTAATATCAGAAGGTTGTTTTTTTTTTTTTCGATTAAGTAATTACAATGGCAGCTGATAAAGAGGATATTAGAGGACTGAGAGAAATGATTAAACAAAGTAATGACATAGGTTCAAGTAATAAACCTCCACTATTTACTACGGATATGGATTATGTATATACTGGAGAGACCGTGTTGAACAATACATTGACTTTCACTGTCCAGAATTATGGGGACCATTACGTGAGCGTTATGTACCTCTATTAGCTGAAGGGGAATACCGTGGTATTCGTCCTGCTAAGACTTATAAAGCAATGTCTCCCGAGGAGAAGAAAGATTTTGATACTGAGAGAAAGTCATTTTCGATGATTAAAATGTGTTTAACCAAAGATGTTCTATGGCTTTTCAGAACTCATGAAACAGCATTTGATTTATGGAAGGCAATTGAAACTCGTTGTGGAGGAAATGATAAGTACAAGGAAGCCAAGCTCGAACTAATTAAGAAACAGTACGATATCTTTGACATTCTTCCTAATGAAGACACAACTTCTTTATTCACTAGGTACTCACGGTTAGTTGGTGAGTTGTTTGAAGGGGGTTATACTTTTCCTCCTATTGAAGTCAATAAGAAGCTACTGGATGTGTTGCCGAGTTCTTGGGATGTTAAAGTTCAATTTTTAAAAGAAAATGAAGAACTTGCAAACATGTCTTTGGATACGTTGATAGGGGATCTTCAAGCTCACGTGATGGAGATTAAGAAGAAAGAAACAAGGTCTGGTGCTGCTGTTCAGAATCCTAGTGTGTATGGTGTTCAACTTAACTCTGGAAAGACTTATGGATCTGGAGTGGCCTTCGTAACAAATACAAATGCTTCATCAACCTCTTCTTCTTCTTACGATGGGATTCATTCTGTTTTCATGTCTGGACCTTCTTCAAATCAACAACAGGTTCAAGTCTCACCTGCTATTCAGGAGCAAGCTGCCATTTACACAGCTTTCTTAAGCTCATACAAGGATTTGGTTACTCAACTGAATCTTACTTTGGAGCTGACTAAGGAAGACTATGCTCAGCTCGATGAAGATGATCTGGAGCAAATGGATCTAACTTGGAATGTGGCAATGATCACCCGAAGAATTCAAAAGTTTTTGCAGAGGACAGGGCGTAAAAGCTTGGAAGGTGACGGGAAGACTGGCTTCGGATTTAACAAAAGTAAGGTCCGGTGTTACAATTGTCAAAACTTGGGTCATTTTGCCAGGGAATGCGAGAAACCCAAAATGCCAGCATCGGGATTCACAACACCTTCTACTCCTCCAAAGACAAAAGAAATGGAAGTCACCAAGAAAGGGCCTGCTGATAATGCCCTGATTGTTTTCGAGCCCACAAGTCAAATTAAAGTCGTATGATGTAATCCCTGAACTAGTCATAACTAATAAGGAATACTGCCTAACGGTCATAGTCTAGGCCCACTAAATGCAACCTAGTTCACTATAACCTTAGGCTCTGATACCAATCTGTGACACCCCCGAATTTAATGATATGCGGAAGCTCGATTTGGGTGTCACTAATCAATATACAAAGCACATAAGATATAATGAACGACCACTATATGCGTCGTTTTAAACTTGTATAGATAAACTCACCTGAGTCTTGAAGTGTTTAATTTAATAAGCTCGAAGTAATTAGCTGTGAGTTGGTGTCCAAAGACTTGAAACCTGAATGTGTCCACGACACTTGAATTGTTATTAATTGTACAGGTATCCCAAAGGACTACCTTTGTAGTTGTTATACAACTATGTATACATGTCCAAATTACTACGATTTGGTTGATTGAGTAGTTACAAGTTACTGCGACTTGTTTGACTGAATTGATACAAGTTACAACGACTTGTTTGATTTTAAGGAAGGTTGTGAAAACTTGTACGGCCCGTTGGTGGTCGTTGAAATTTAAATATTTCAATGTTCTCATTATGATTTGAAGTGTTAACCTTGAAAAGTATGTCTCATAGTGTTTGAAAAGTCGTATTGTATAGCGGGTTGAAGTTGTATAAGTTCGACACTTAGTGAAATTGTATTTTGAAATCCTGCTGTTTTATGCGACACAATAATGCGACACAAAAGTGGTTATGCGACACAAGGGTTGTGTCGCATAAGAGTGCGACACAATATCTATGCGACACAAGGGTTGTGTCGCATAGTTGCGAGATGCTGATTCAACAGCGACATAGTGATTGTGTCGTATGGGGTATGCGACATAGTGGTTGTGTCGTATGGGGTATGCGACATAGTGGTTGTGTCGCAAGACTTGCGACATTAATTATCTGATACGACATAAGGTACGACACAATGAATTTTATGCGACACAAAAGCCAAAATGCGACACAACATGCGACACAAGGCTTATGTCGCATGGATGAACACCAGCCCAGAAAGTCCGGCTGTCACGATATTTCCGGCCAAAAATCCGTTTTAGACTCGTTTTTAGGCTATAAATTCGTGTTCGAATGGCATCACTTGAAATTCGTAATGCCCGTAACGGGTTCTGAAAGCGGTTTTTGGAATATCGGCATCGCGGACACGCAGTTGGTGATAACCGGATCGGAGATCAATCTTTGAATAACAACTCGACCCTTGAAGTTGGTCGAACAAATCATCGATTCGAGGAAGTGGATACCGGTTCTTGACAGTTAACTTGTTCAACTCTCGATAGTCGATACACATTCGAAAAGAACCATCTTTCTTCTTAACAAATAGGACCGGAGCTCCCCAAGGTGAAGAACTCGGCCTGATAAACCCTCGTTCCAGGAGTTCCTGTAACTGGGTGGACAGCTCCTGAAGTTCGGATGGAGCTAAGCGGTATGGTGCTCGGGCCACCGGCGCAGCACCTGGTACAAGATCGATTGAGAACTCAACCTGTCTTGGTGGTGGTAGACCAGGTAGTTCTTCAGGAAAGACTTCTGGAAAGTCTCGAACAATCGGAACATCCTCAAGTCGCTTCTCCTCCAACTTTTTCTCCATGATGTGCGTGAGGATTGATGGATAACCCTTTCTCAGAAATTTCCGGGTTTTAAGACAAGAGATGATGTTAAGCCTCGTCCCACCGGTCTCCCCCTGTATGATCAGGGTCCTACCGACGGCGAGAGGTATGCGAACAATTTTATCGTAGCAAATGATTTCGGCGCGATGTTTGGATAACCAGTCCATGCCCACGATGACATCGAAACTTCCTATCTCAACAGGCATAAGATCTATGGAGAAGATTTCGTCGGCTAGATTTAAAGTGCAATTAGGTATCACACTATTGGTTTCTATCAATTTGCCATTTGCTAGCTCTACGGTGTACTTAACGTCTAAAGCAACAGGTGTAATGTCAAGTAGAGGGCAAAATTCATCGGAAACAAAACTCCTATCGGCACCAGTATCAAACAGAATAGAAGCAGTTAAATTGTTGAGGAGGAACATACCCGTGACCACATTCGGGTCCTGACGGGCGTCCCCTGAGTTGATCACGAAGGCGCTACTTTTGGCGTTGTTGTTGTTGCGGTGGTTGTTATTGTTGCTGCCCTTATTCTTCAATTTTGGGCAAGAATCCCTAAAGTGTCCTGGGTTTCCACATTCGTAGCAGGACTTAGGTTGTCGGGCATTTTTGTCAGAGGGGTTGTTGTTGGATTTGGGGGCTCGGCAATCCTTAGTCGAATGCCCATACTTCCTGCAGTTGTTGCAAGGAGTATTGCACTGACCAAAATGGTGATAGTTGCACTTGGGACAATAAGGCCTGTCCTCGGTGTAGCTGCGGGTGGGTTCAGAGTTTGAGGTGTAGACTTGGATGGCGTTGTTTTTCTTGTTTGAGTTGTGGTGGTGTTCAGTGGATTTGCGTTTGTTGTTGTTGGAGGATGAGGTGTTGGAGGTCTCACGGCTGACAACTAGAGCCATGAGTTCGTGGGCCAATCGAATGGCACTCTCAGTGGTGGTTGGTTTGGATGAGGCGACGTTTCCCTGGATGTTCTCGGGGAGTCCACGAATGTATCTCTTAATGCCCTTACTTTCTGGTTCGACCAAACTCGGGCATAATAAAGCAAACTGCTGAAATTTGGTGGTATATTCAGCAACATCATTTCCCTGCACCGCCAGGTGCTAGAATTCTTCCTCCAGCCTGTGCAATTCTTCTTCCGGACAGTATTTTTCTGTCAGCTTCTTCTTCAGTTCAGCCCAAGGAAGTCGATTTGCAACTTCAAGACCTACGGAGTTTGCGTGGGTTTTCCACCACGTGAATGCACCTTCCTGAAAGGTGTAAGCAGCGAATTTGACCTTGTTGTTCTCAGTGCAATCGCAGAGACTGAAAACAGATTCCATGCGCTCAATCCAACGGATTAAGCCAATGGCACCTTCCGTGCCCTTGAAGTATAGCGGTTTACAGCTAAGAAAGTCCTTATAGGAGCAAGGTTTGGGTGGTGGAGTATTGGTTGTTGTGTCCTCGCTACCGGGTGGTGTTCGGGTAGCCAAGGCTTCGGTCACACTGCGGGCAATTATTCCCGCGATCTCAGCTTCGCTAAGGGTAATTTGACGACGAGGAGGCATGATACTGAGTAAGAAAGAACAAAGAAAGGAAGTGAGATACTCGTCCGAGTGCGATGAATTTGGTGGTGTGTTTGTCATTCCGAGATAAAACGTTAGAGAGAAAGAGGCCAATATTCATATAATATAATATAGCCTAAAGTTGTAATGAGGTCTATTCATGTAAATATATGTATATCACATAATAACCTATTGAGTGTCTAGCACAGACGTGTTTTGAGTCCCGTTTCTCTCGAGGTCAGAGTCAACTAATGCATTCATGTTCAACATAACTCTTTCAGGTCTCACATCATCTTTCTTTAATTGTACATAGTTGATCAGGCTATGTTAAATTAAAGTCGTATGATGTAATCCCTGAACTAGTCATAACTAATAAGGAATACTGCCTAACGGTCATAGTCTAGGCCCACTAAATGCAACCTAGTTCACTATAACCTTAGGCTCTGATACCAATCTGTGACACCCCCGAATTTAATGATATGCGGAAGCTCGATTTGGGTGTCACTAATCAATATACAAAGCACATAAGATATAATGAACGACCACTATATGCGTCGTTTTAAACTTGTATAGATAAAGTAATTGTTTACATTAAAATATAGTTACATTAGCTCGATTCCTGAAATTGAGAGATTACATAGCATAATTACTTTTACAAAATATAATAATGCAATCCAATCTCTAGTTGTATGAATGCTGACTCGAGCTAATAGTTCCTGCTTGTGCAGCCAACCTACTGCTGGATACCTGTGATAAATACTAAAATGGGTCAGCGAAAACGCTGGTGAGCTCACAGGTTTGTATGTCAATGTATAGTTGTCAGAACCGCAAGATTTATATTGAATTTAAAATGCAATTAAGCAAAATAAAAGTTATACTGTCCATGAGCACATAGTCTGAGCTTAACTTGATTTGTCAGGCCCAATTAAGGAAACCTAACTTGAAATGCCTCCTACGAGTGTCTAATCCACACTCGTCTTCCCAAATGCTAATACATCCGTTTGACCGGTTAGTGCGTGCTAACCCGGATGAGGATTGTCAATCCCATATGATATCATATACTAACATTCACGCTATAAATACTAGAGACTATGCTATGGAGGACTTTAAATTGATTAGCTTGAAACTCATGTAGTATTTGAAGTTTGGCACTTGCGTTCTACTTGTAAAACAAAATGAAGTAGTAATATCACACCCCTAGTAAAAGTATTGAAAATGGGGCCATGAAACTCACCTGAGTCTTGAAGTGTTTAATTTAATAAGCTCGAAGTAATTAGCTGTGAGTTGGTGTCCAAAGACTTGAAACCTGAATGTGTCCACGACACTTGAATTGTTATTAATTGTACAGGTATCCCAAAGGACTACCTTTGTAGTTGTTATACAACTATGTATACATGTCCAAATTACTACGATTTGGTTGATTGAGTAGTTACAAGTTACTGCGACTTGTTTGACTGAATTGATACAAGTTACAACGACTTGTTTGATTTTAAGGAAGGTTGTGAAAACTTGTACGGCCCGTTGGTGGTCGTTGAAATTTAAATATTTCAATGTTCTCATTATGATTTGAAGTGTTAACCTTGAAAAGTATGTCTCATAGTGTTTGAAAAGTCGTATTGTATAGCGGGTTGAAGTTGTATAAGTTCGACACTTAGTGAAATTGTATTTTGAAATCCTGCTGTTTTATGCGACACAATAATGCGACACAAAAGTGGTTATGCGACACAAGGGTTGTGTCGCATAAGAGTGCGACACAATATCTATGCGACACAAGGGTTGTGTCGCATAGTTGCGAGATGCTGATTCAACAGCGACATAGTGATTGTGTCGTATGGGGTATGCGACATAGTGGTTGTGTCGTATGGGGTATGCGACATAGTGGTTGTGTCGCAAGACTTGCGACATTAATTATCTGATACGACATAAGGTACGACACAATGAATTTTATGCGACACAAAAGCCAAAATGCGACACAACATGCGACACAAGGCTTATGTCGCATGGATGA
Organism: Helichrysum umbraculigerum; assembly: GCA_949592205.1. Lineage (NCBI taxonomy): Eukaryota > Viridiplantae > Streptophyta > Magnoliopsida > Asterales > Asteraceae > Helichrysum > Helichrysum umbraculigerum. The sequence goes on along the minus strand of CATIUR010000002.1, from coordinate 92,496,280 downwards.
ACACCAGCCCAGAAAGTCCGGCTGTCACGATATTTCCGGCCAAAAATCCGTTTTAGACTCGTTTTTAGGCTATAAATTCGTGTTCGAATGGCATCACTTGAAATTCGTAATGCCCGTAACGGGTTCTGAAAGCGGTTTTTGGAATATCGGCATCGCGGACACGCAGTTGGTGATAACCGGATCGGAGATCAATCTTTGAATAACAACTCGACCCTTGAAGTTGGTCGAACAAATCATCGATTCGAGGAAGTGGATACCGGTTCTTGACAGTTAACTTGTTCAACTCTCGATAGTCGATACACATTCGAAAAGAACCATCTTTTTTCTTAACAAATAGGACCGGAGCTCCCCAAGGTGAAGAACTCGGCCTGATAAACCCTCGTTCCAGGAGTTCCTGTAACTGGGTGGACAGCTCCTGAAGTTCGGATGGAGCTAAGCGGTATGGTGCTCGGGCCACCGGCGCAGCACCTGGTACAAGATCGATTGAGAACTCAACCTGTCTTGGTGGTGGTAGACCAGGTAGTTCTTCAGGAAAGACTTGTGGAAAGTCTCGAACAATCGGAACATCCTCAAGTCGCTTCTCCTCCGACTTTTTCTCCATGATGTGCGCGAGGATTGATGGATAACCCTTTCTCAGAAATTTCCGGGTTTTAAGACAAGAGATGATGTTAAGCCTCGTCCCACCGGTCTCCCCCTGTATGATCAGGGTCCTACCGACGGCGAGAGGTATGCGAACAATTTTATCGTAGCAAATGATTTCGGCGCGATGTTTGGATAACCAGTCCATGCCCACGATGACATCGAAACTTCCTATCTCAACAGGCATAAGATCTATGGAGAAGATTTCGTCGGCTAGATTTAAAGTGCAATTAGGTATCACACTATTGGTTTCTATCAATTTGCCATTTGCTAGCTCTACGGTGTACTTAACGTCTAAAGCAACAGGTGTAATGTCAAGTAGAGGGCAAAATTCATCGGAAACAAAACTCCTATCGGCACCAGTATCAAACAGAATAGAAGCAGTTAAATTGTTGAGGAGGAACATACCCGTGACCACATTCGGGTCCTGACGGGCGTCCCCTGAGTTGATCACGAAGGCGCTACTTTTGGCGTTGTTGTTGTTGCGGTGGTTGTTATTGTTGCTGCCCTTATTCTTCAATTTTGGGCAAGAATCCCTAAAGTGTCCTGGGTTTCCACATTCGTAGCAGGACTTAGGTTGTCGGGCATTTTTGTCAGAGGGGTTGTTGTTGGATTTGGGGGCTCGGCAATCCTTAGTCGAATGCCCATACTTCCTGCAGTTGTTGCAAGGAGTATTGCACTGACCAAAATGGTGATAGTTGCACTTGGGACAATAAGGCCTGTCCTCGGTGTAGCTGCGGGTGGGTTCAGAGTTTGAGGTGTAGACTTGGATGGCGTTGTTTTTCTTGTTTGAGTTGTGGTGGTGTTCAGTGGATTTGCGTTTGTTGTTGTTGGAGGATGAGGTGTTGGAGGTCTCACGGCTGACAACTAGAGCCATGAGTTCGTGGGCCAATCGAATGGCACTCTCAGTGGTGGTTGGTTTGGATGAGGCGACGTTTCCCTGGATGTTCTCGGGGAGTCCACGAATGTATCTCTTAATGCCCTTACTTTCTGGTTCGACCAAACTCGGGCATAATAAAGCAAACTGCTGAAATTTGGTGGTATATTCAGCAACATCATTTCCCTGCACCGCCAGGTGCTAGAATTCTTCCTCCAGCCTGTGCAATTCTTCTTCCGGACAGTATTTTTCTGTCAGCTTCTTCTTCAGTTCGGCCCAAGGAAGTCGATTTGCAACTTCAAGACCTACGGAGTTTGCGTGGGTTTTCCACCACGTGAGTGCACCTTCCTGAAAGGTGTAAGCAGCGAATTTGACCTTGTTGTTCTCAGTGCAATCGCAGAGACTGAAAACAGATTCCATGCGCTCAATCCAACGGATTAAGCCAATGGCACCTTCCGTGCCCTTGAAGTATAGCGGTTTACAGCTAAGAAAGTCCTTATAGGAGCAAGGTTTGGGTGGTGGAGTATTGGTTGTTGTGTCCTCGCTACCGGGTGGTGTTCGGGTAGCCAAGGCTTCGGTCACACTGCGGGCAATTATTCCCGCGATCTCAGCTTCGCTAAGGGTAATTTGACGAGGAGGAGGCATGATACTGAGTAAGAAAGAACAAAGAAAGGAAGTGAGATACTCGTCCGAGTACGATGAATTTGGTGGTGTGTTTGTCATTCCGAGATAAAACGTTAGAGAGAAAGAGGCCAATATTCATATAATATAATATAGCCTAAAGTTGTAATGAGGTCTATTCATGTAAATATATGTATATCACATAATAACCTATTGAGTGTCTAGCACAGACGTGTTTTGAGTCCCGTTTCTCTCGAGGTCAGAGTCAACTAATGCATTCCTGTTCAACATAACTCTTTCAGGTCTCACATCATCTTTCTTTAATTGTACATAGTTGATCAGGCTATGTTAAATTAAAGTCGTATGATGTAATCCCTGAACTAGTCATAACTAATAAGGAATACTGCCTAACGGTCATAGTCTAGGCCCACTAAATGCAACCTAGTTCACTATAACCTTAGGCTCTGATACCAATCTGTGACACCCCCGAATTTAATGATATGCGGAAGCTCGATTTGGGTGTCACTAATCAATATACAAAGCACATAAGATATAATGAACGACCACTATATGCGTCGTTTTAAACTTGTATAGATAAAGTAATTGTTTACATTAAAATATAGTTACATTAGCTCGATTCCTGAAATTGAGAGATTACATAGCATAATTACTTTTACAAAATATAATAATGCAATCCAATCTCTAGTTGTATGAATGCTGACTCGAGCTAATAGTTCCTGCTTGTGCAGCCAACCTACTGCTGGATACCTGTGATAAATACTAAAATGGGTCAGCGAAAATGCTGGTGAGCTCACAGGTTTGTATGTCAATGTATAGTTGTCAGAACCGCAAGATTTATATTGAATTTAAAATGCAATTAAGCAAAATAAAAGTTATACTGTCCATGAGCACATAGTCTGAGCTTAACTTGATTTGTCAGGCCCAATTAAGGAAACCTAACTTGAAATGCCTCCTACGAGTGTCTAATCCACACTCGTCTTCCCAAATGCTAATACATCCGTTTGACCGGTTAGTGCGTGCTAACCCGGATGAGGATTGTCAATCCCATATGATATCATATACTAACATTCACGCTATAAATACTAGAGACTATGCTATGGAGGACTTTAAATTGATTAGCTTGAAACTCATGTAGTATTTGAAGTTTGGCACTTGCGTTCTACTTGTAAAACAAAATGAAGTAGTAATATCACACCCCTAGTAAAAGTAGTGAAAATGGGGCGATGAAACTCACCTGAGTCTTGAAGTGTTTAATTTAATAAGCTCGAAGTAATTAGCTGTGAGTTGGTGTCCAAAGACTTGAAACCTGAATGTGTCCACGACACTTGAATTGTTATTAATTGTACAGGTATCCCAAAGGACTACCTTTGTAGTTGTTATACAACTATGTATACATGTCCAAATTACTACGATTTGGTTGATTGAGTAGTTACAAGTTACTGCGACTTGTTTGACTGAATTGATACAAGTTACAACGACTTGTTTGATTTTAAGGAAGGTTGTGAAAACTTGTACGGCCCGTTGGTGGTCGTTGAAATTTAAATATTTCAATGTTCTCATTATGATTTGAAGTGTTAACCTTGAAAAGTATGTCTCATAGTGTTTGAAAAGTCGTATTGTATAGCGGGTTGAAGTTGTATAAGTTCGACACTTAGTGAAATTGTATTTTGAAATCCTGCTGTTTTATGCGACACAATAATGCGACACAAAAGTGGTTATGCGACACAAGGGTTGTGTCGCATAAGAGTGCGACACAATATCTATGCGACACAAGGGTTGTGTCGCATAGTTGCGAGATGCTGATTCAACAGCGACATAGTGATTGTGTCGTATGGGGTATGCGACATAGTGGTTGTGTCGTATGGGGTATGCGACATAGTGGTTGTGTCGCAAGACTTGCGACACTAATTATCTGATACGACATAAGGTACGACACAATGAATTTTATGCGACACAAAAGCCAAAATGCGACACAACATGCGACACAAGGCTTGTGTCGCATGGATGAACACCAGCCCAGAAAGTCCGGCTGTCACGATATTTCCGGCCAAAAATCCGTTTTAGACTCGTTTTTAGGCTATAAATTCGTGTTCGAATGGCATCACTTGAAATTCGTAATGCCCGTAACGGGTTCTGAAAGCGGTTTTTGGAATATCGGCATCGCGGACACGCAGTTGGTGATAACCGGATCGGAGATCAATCTTTGAATAACAACTCGACCCTTGAAGTTGGTCGAACAAATCATCGATTCGAGGAAGTGGATACCGGTTCTTGACAGTTAACTTGTTCAACTCTCGATAGTCGATACACATTCGAAAAGAACCATCTTTCTTCTTAACAAATAGGACCGGAGCTCCCCAAGGTGAAGAACTCGGCCTGATAAACCCTCGTTCCAGGAGTTCCTGTAACTGGGTGGACAGCTCCTGAAGTTCGGATGGAGCTAAGCGGTATGGTGCTCGGGCCACCGGCGCAGCACCTGGTACAAGATCGATTGAGAACTCAACCTGTCTTGGTGGTGGTAGACCAGGTAGTTCTTCAGGAAAGACTTCTGGAAAGTCTCGAACAATCGGAACATCCTCAAGTCGCTTCTCCTCCGACTTTTTCTCCATGATGTGCGCGAGGATTGATGGATAACCCTTTCTCAGAAATTTCCGGGTTTTAAGACAAGAGATGATGTTAAGCCTCGTCCCACCGGTCTCCCCCTGTATGATCAGGGTCCTACCGACGGCGAGAGGTATGCGAACAATTTTATCGTAGCAAATGATTTCGGCGCGATGTTTGGATAACCAGTCCATACCCACGATGACATCGAAACTTCCTATCTCAACAGGCATAAGATCTATGGAGAAGATTTCGTCGGCTAGATTTAAAGTGCAATTAGGTATCACACTATTGGTTTCTATCAATTTGCCATTTGCTAGCTCTACGGTGTACTTAACGTCTAAAGCAACAGGTGTAATGTCAAGTAGAGGGCAAAATTCATCGGAAACAAAACTCCTATCGGCACCAGTATCAAACAGAATAGAAGCAGTTAAATTGTTGAGGAGGAACATACCCGTGACCACATTCGGGTCCTGACGGGCGTCCCCTGAGTTGATCACGAAGGCGCTACTTTTGGCGTTGTTGTTGTTGCGGTGGTTGTTGTTGTTGCTGCCCTTATTCTTCAATTTTGGGCAAGAATCCCTAAAGTGTCCTGGGTTTCCACATTCGTAGCAGGACTTAGGTTGTCGGGCATTTTTGTCAGAGGGGTTGTTGTTGGATTTGGGGGCTCGGCAATCCTTAGTCGAATGCCCATACTTCTTGCAGTTGTTGCAAGGAGTATTGCACTGACCAAAATGGTGATAGTTGCACTTGGGACAATAAGGCCTGTCCCCGGTGTAGCTGCGGGTGGGTTCAGAGTTTGAGGTGTAGACTTGGATGGCGTTGTTTTTCTTGTTTGAGTTGTGGTGGTGTTCAGTGGATTTGCGTTTGTTGTTGTTGGAGGATGAGGTGTTGGAGGTCTCACGGCTGACAACTAGAGCCATGAGTTCGTGGGCCAATCGAATGGCACTCTCAGTGGTGGTTGGTTTGGATGAGGCAACGTTTCCCTGGATGTTCTCGGGGAGTCCACGAATGTATCTCTTAATGCCCTTACTTTCTGGTTCGACCAAACTCGGGCATAATAAAGCAAACTGCTGAAATTTGGTGGTATATTCAGCAACATCATTTCCCTGCACCGCCAGGTGCCATAATTCTTCCTCCAGCCTGTGCAATTCTTCTTCAGGACAGTATTTTTCTGTCAGCTTCTTCTTCAGTTCGGCCCAAGGAAGTCGATTTGCAACTTCAAGACCTACGGAGTTTGCGTGGGTTTTCCACCACGTGAGTGCACCTTCCTGAAAGGTGTAAGCAGCGAATTTGACCTTGTTGTTCTCAGTGCAATCGCAGAGACTGAAAACAGATTCCATGCGCTCAATCCAACGGATTAAGCCAATGGCACCTTCCGTGCCCTTGAAGTATAGCGGTTTACAGCTAAGAAAGTCCTTATAGGAGCAAGGTTTGGGTGGTGGAGTATTGGTTGCTGTGTCCTCGCTACCGGGTGGTGTTCGGGTAGCCAAGGCTTCGGTCACACTGCGGGCAATTATTCCCGCGATCTCAGCTTCGCTAAGGGTAATTTGACGATGAGGAGGCATGATACTGAGTAAGAAAGAACAAAGAAAGGAAGTGAGATACTCGTCCGAGTGCGATGAATTTTGTGGTGTGTTTGTCATTCCGAGATAAAACGTTAGAGAGAAAGAGGCCAATATTCATATAATATAATATAGCCTAAAGTTGTAATGAGGTCTATTCATGTAAATATATGTATATCACATAATAACCTATTGAGTGTCTAGCACAGACGTGTTTTGAGTCCCGTTTCTCTCGAGGTCAGAGTCAACTAATGCATTCCTGTTCAACATAACTCTTTCAGGTCTCACATCATCTTTCTTTAATTGTACATAGTTGATCAGGCTATGTTAAATTAAAGTCGTATGATGTAATCCCTGAACTAGTCATAACTAATAAGGAATACTGCCTGACGGTCATAGTCTAGGCCCACTAAATGCAACCTAGTTCACTATAACCTTAGGCTCTGATACCAATCTGTGACACCCCCAAATTTAATGATATGCGGAAGCTCGATTTGGGTGTCACTAATCAATATACAAAGCACATAAGATATAATGAACGACCACTATATGCGTCGTTTTAAACTTGTATAGATAAAGTAATTGTTTACATTAAAATATAGTTACATTAGCTCAATTCCTGAAATTGAGAGATTACATAGCATAATTACTTTTACAAAATATAATAATGCAATCCAATCTCTAGTTGTATGAATGCTGACTCGAGCTAATAGTTCCTGCTTGTGCAGCCAACCTACTGCTGGATACCTGTGATAAATACTAAAATGGGTCAGCGAAAACGCTGGTGAGCTCACAGGTTTGTATGTCAATGTATAGTTGTCAGAACCGCAAGATTTATATTGAATTTAAAATGCAATTAAGCAAAATAAAAGTTATACTGTCCATGAGCACATAGTCTGAGCTTAACTTGATTTGTCAGGCCCAATTAAGGAAACCTAACTTGAAATGCCTCCTACGAGTGTCTAATCCACACTCGTCTTCCCAAATGCTAATACATCCGTTTGACCGGTTAGTGCGTGCTAACCCGGATGAGGATTGTCAATCCCATATGATATCATATACTAACATTCACGCTATAAATACTAGAGACTATGCTATGGAGGACTTTAAATTGATTAGCTTGAAACTCATGTAGTATTTGAAGTTTGGCACTTGCGTTCTACTTGTAAAACAAAATGAAGTAGTAATATCACACCCCTAGTAAAAGTAGTGAAAATGGGGCCATGAAACTCACCTGAGTCTTGAAGTGTTTAATTTAATAAGCTCGAAGTAATTAGCTGTGAGTTGGTGTCCAAAGACTTGAAACCTGAATGTGTCCACGACACTTGAATTGTTATTAATTGTACAGGTATCCCAAAGGACTACCTTTGTAGTTGTTATACAACTATGTATACATGTCCAAATTACTACGATTTGGTTGATTGAGTAGTTACAAGTTACTGCGACTTGTTTGACTGAATTGATACAAGTTACAACGACTTGTTTGATTTTAAGGAAGGTTGTGAAAACTTGTACGGCCCGTTGGTGGTCGTTGAAATTTAAATATTTCAATGTTCTCATTATGATTTGAAGTGTTAACCTTGAAAAGTATGTCTCATAATGTTTGAAAAGTCGTATTGTATAGCGGGTTGAAGTTGTATAAGTTCGACACTTAGTGAAATTGTATTTTGAAATCCTGCTGTTTTATGCGACACAATAATGCGACACAAAAGTGGTTATGCGACACAAGGGTTGTGTCGCATAAGAGTGCGACACAATATCTATGCGACACAAGGGTTGTGTCGCATAGTTGCGAGATGCTGATTCAACAGCGACATAGTGATTATGTCGTATGGGGTATGCGACATAGTGGTTGTGTCGTATGGGGTATGCGACATAGTGGTTGTGTCGCAAGACTTGCGACACTAATTATCTGATACGACATAAGGTACGACACAATGAATTTTATGCGACACAAAAGCCAAAATGCGACACAACATGCGACACAAGGCTTGTGTCGCATGGATGAACACCAGCCCAGAAAGTCCGGCTGTCACGATATTTCCGGCCAAAAATCCGTTTTAGACTCATTTTTAGGCTATAAATTCGTGTTCTATACATTGTAATGGACATATACTAGTTATAATAACAACCACAAATGAAAAATACTAAGAATCGAGAGATTTCGGGATTTTGTCGGAAACTTACAAATTGCCGAAATGAAAATCCGGAAAGATAGCGTTGTAGATCGTCGCGAGGTGGTCGTGAATCTCTAAAAATATTGATGATACGATTGCGTTTCGTGGTGTTATTTGTCGATTTTGTGAGTTTGGTGTGTTTGGTGAGTTGAAAGAAAAAGAGAGGAAAAAGAGAGAGAGGAAAGGAGAAAGTGAAAGAAATGAGGAAAGAAAATGAGAAGTGGGAGGTTATCCCCACTTTTCGGTTTTCGCTCCGCGCTCCGCGTGGTGTTCGTTTTCTCCGTCGTTTAACGTCAAATAATTATTTACATTTTTATTATAAGTTTTAAAATACGATTTATTACGCGACATATTGTTTAAATATTTTACAAGTAAATTTTTTTTTTTTTTTTTTTTTTTTTTTTTATTTGAGTTATAAAATGTAAGTTTGTTTATTTAGTTTGCGCGTTTTTAATATTTTAAATTGTGAAAGTTCGGTTTGTACGATACAAATGAATACGAAATATTATCACACTAATATTCTAAATAAAATTGAGTTATTAAATAATATTTGTATTACTGAATAAAATTGTTCACCAACGTCCGTATTTATTGTATCGAAATTCATTCGATTTGAAACTTGTACGATTTAAACAAACCGCATAATTGTAGATATATATTCAACAATATATATAATAATTGATACATTAATTAGCCTAACACAGAACTAATTACATGTATTAAAACTTGATTAGGCACTAAATTCTAGTCCTAATTTGACGGGTGTCACATTCTCCCCATGTTAGAAGAATTTCGTCCCGAAATTTATGTTGAAGTTGTGTTTGACGTTGAATCAGTGAAGAGTTGAGGGTACTTGAGTCGCATTTGGTCTTCCCGTTCCCAGGTGAATTCCGGACCGCGCCGCGAATTCCACCTAACTTTGACGATGGGAATACGACTTTGTTTAAGTTGTTTGACCTCACGGTCCATGATTTCAGCGGGTTCCTCAACAAAGTGAAGTTTTTCGTCGACTCGAATTTCATCGAGTGGAATGATAAGTGTCTCATCAGACAGACACTTCTTCAGATTTGAAACATGAAAAGTGGATTGCACGCTGCTGAGTTCGGATGGCAGCTGCAATCGATACGCCACTGGACCAATCCTTTCGAGGATCTCGAATGGTCCAATGTATCTGGGATTTAACTTCCCTCGTTTGCCAAACCGGATTACGCCTTTCCAAGGCGATACTTTGAGTAGAACTTGATCCCCAACCTGGAACTCGAGTGGCTTGCGCCTTACGTCAGCATAACTTTTCTGACGATCTCGCGCGGCTTTGAGTTTGTTTTGAATTTCGACAATTCTCTCGGTCGTCTCGTGAATGATTTCTGGACCTGTGAGTTGGCTATCCCCAACTTCAGTCCAACAGATAGGTGACCGGCACTTACGACCGTACAGTGCCTCGAAAGGTGCAGCTTTGATGCTGGTATGATAACTGTTGTTGTATGAGAACTCGCACAATGGTAGGTGTTTTTCCCAGTTTACACCGAAGTCTACTATGCAGGCCCGTAGCATGTCTTCCAGTGTTTGAATGGTTCGTTCACTTTGGTCGTCGGTTTGAGGATGGTATGCGGTACTCATATCAAGTCGAGTACCCAGAGATTTTTGAAGTGATTGCCAAAATTGTGAAGTGAAACGACTATATCTATCGGAGATAATTGAGATTGGAACACCGTGTTTGGTCACGATTTCCTTCAGATAAATGTTGGTGAGGCGTTCCATTTTGTCGGATTCCTTGATTGCCAGGAAGTGAGCAGACTTTGTGAGACGATCCACGATCACCCAAATGGTATCGCAACCGCTCGACGATTTGGGTAGTTTGATTATGAAGTCCATGGCAATTTGTTCCCATTTCCATTCAGGAAGACTGGGTTGTTGAAGTAAACCAGAAGGTTTTTGATATTCGATTTTGACTTTGGAGCAAGTAAGGCATTTGCTGACATAGGTGGCGATTTCAGATTTCATGTTCGGCCACCAGTAGAAGTCCTTGATACCGTGGTACATTTTATCGGACCCCGGGTGGATAGAATATTTAGACTTGTGAGCTTCATCCATCACCAAGTCTCGTAGGTTCCCAAATTTAGGCAACCAGATTCGGTTTGAGAAATACCTAATCCCGTTAGGTCTGATTTCGAATTGTTTATCCATGCCCCGCAAGGCTTCATCTTTGACATTTTCGGGTTTTAAGGCTTCGAGTAGAGCAGTGAGAATTTGAATGTTTAAATTGTTGTGAATGGTCATACTGAGGGCTCGAACCCGAAGTGGTTTCACTCGCTCTTTTCGACTGAGGGCGTCAGCAACAACATTTGCTTTGCCTGGATGATATTTGAGTTCGCAGTCGTAATCGGTAAGCAACTCGACCCATCGACGTTGCCTCATGTTGAGATCCTTCTGATCGAATATGTGTTGAAGGCTTTTATGGTCGGTAAAGATTGTACATCTGGTACCGTAAAGGTAATGTCTCCAGATTTTGAGGGCAAAAACGACAGCTCCTAGCTCAAGGTCGTGGGTGGTGTAATTCTTTTCATGAATCTTGAGCTGTCGGGAAGCATAAGCTATGACTTTGTCTCGTTGCATGAGCACACAACCGAGACCTTGATGAGAAGCATCGCAGTATACCACGAAGTCATCGGTGCCTTCGGGTAATGATAGAATAGGAGCACTGCAAAGCTTTTTCTTTAAGAGTTGGAATGCCGACTCTTGTTTATCAGTCCACTCAAACTTTTTGTCTTTCTGGGTCAGCGTCGTGAGTGGTATGGCTATCTTGGAGAAATTTTCAATGAATCGTCGATAGTATCCGGCCAGTCCTAAAAACTGCCGTACTTCAGTCGGAGTGGTTGGCGATTGCCAGTCTTTGATAGCCTCGATTTTTGACGGGTCGACGTGAATCCCCTGACTGTCAATCACGTGACCAAGGAATTGAACGGTTTTAATCCAGAACTCACACTTAGAGAACTTGGCATAGAGCTCCTCGTGTTTAAGTAGTTCAAGGATGGTTTTGAGATGTTGCGCGTGTTCTTCTTTGTTTCGTGAATATATGAGAATGTCATCGATAAAGACAATGACAAACTTGTCAAGGTAAGGTTTACACACCCGATTCATAAGGTCCATGAATACAGCCGGTGCGTTTGTTAGTCCGAATGGCATCACTTGAAATTCGTAATGCCCGTAACGGGTTCTGAAAGCGGTTTTTGAAATATCGGCATCGCGGACACGCAGTTGGTGATAACCGGATCGGAGATCAATCTTTGAATAACAACTCGACCCTTGAAGTTGGTCGAACAAATCATCGATTCGAGGAAGTGGATACCGGTTCTTGACAGTTAACTTGTTCAACTCTCGATAGTCGATACACATTCGAAAAGAACCATCTTTCTTCTTAACAAATAGGACCGGAGCTCCCCAAGGTGAAGAACTCGGCCTGATAAACCCTCGTTCCAGGAGTTCCTGTAACTGGGTGGACAGCTCCTGAAGTTCGGATGGAGCTAAGCGGTATGGTGCTCGGGCCACCGGCGTAGCACCTGGTACAAGATCGATTGAGAACTCAACCTGTCTTGGTGGTGGTAGACCAGGTAGTTCTTCAGGAAAGACTTCTGGAAAGTCTCGAACAATCGGAACATCCTCAAGTCGCTTCTCCTCCGACTTTTTCTCCATGATGTGCGCGAGGATTGATGGATAACCCTTTCTCAGAAATTTCCGGGTTTTAAGACAAGAGATGATGTTAAGCCTCGTCCCACCGGTCTCCCCCTGTATGATCAGGGTCCTACCGACGGCGAGAGGTATGCGAACAATTTTATCGTAGCAAATGATTTCGGCGCGATGTTTGGATAACCAGTCCATGCCCACGATGACATCGAAACTTCCTATCTCAACAGGCATAAGATCTATGGAGAAGATTTCGTCGGCTAGATTTATAGTGCAATTAGGTATCACACTATTGGTTTCTATCAATTTGCCATTTGCTAGCTCTACGGTGTACTTAACGTCTAAAGCAACAGGTGTAATGTCAAGTAGAGGGCAAAATTCATCGGAAACAAAACTCCTATCGGCACCAGTATCAAACAGAATAGAAGCAGTTAAATTGTTGAGGAGGAACATACCCGTGACCACATTCGGGTCCTGACGGGCGTCCCCTGAGTTGATCACGAAGGCGCTACTTTTGGCGTTGTTGTTGTTGCGGTGGTTGTTGTTGTTGCTGCCCTTATTCTTCAATTTTGGGCAAGAATCCCTAAAGTGTCCTGGGTTTCCACATTCGTAGCAGGACTTAGGTTGTCGGGCATTTTTGTCAGAGGGGTTGTTGTTGGATTTGGGGGCTCGGCAATCCTTAGTCGAATGCCCATACTTCCTGCAGTTGTTGCAAGGAGTATTGCACTGACCAAAATGGTGATAGTTGCACTTGGGACAATAAGGCCTGTCCCCGGTGTAGCTGCGGGTGGGTTCAGAGTTTGAGGTGTAGACTTGGATGGCGTTGTTTTTCTTGTTTGAGTTGTGGTGGTGTTCAGTGGATTTGCGTTTGTTGTTGTTGGAGGATGAGGTGTTGGAGGTCTCACGGCTGACAACTAGAGCCATGAGTTCGTGGGCCAATCGAATGGCACTCTCAGTGGTGGTTGGTTTGGATGAGGCGACGTTTCCCTGGATGTTCTCGGGGAGTCCACGAATGTATCTCTTAATGCCCTTACTTTCTGGTTCGACCAAACTCGGGCATAATAAAGCAAACTGCTGAAATTTGGTGGTATATTCAGCAACATCATTTCCCTGCACCGCCAGGTGCTAGAATTCTTCCTCCAGCCTGTGAAATTCTTCTTCCGGACAGTATTTTTCTGTCAGCTTCTTCTTCAGTTCGGCCCAAGGAAGTCGATTTGCAACTTCAAGACCTACGGAGTTTGCGTGGGTTTTCCACCACGTGAGTGCACCTTCCTGAAAGGTGTAAGCAGCGAATTTGACCTTGTTGTTCTCAGTGCAATCGCAGAGACTGAAAACAGATTCCATGCGCTCAATCCAACGGATTAAGCCAATGGCACCTTCAGTGCCCTTGAAGTATAGCGGTTTACAGCTAAGAAAGTCCTTATAGGAGCAAGGTTTGGGTGGTGGAGTATTGGTTGTTGTGTCCTCGCTACCGGGTGGTGTTCGGGTAGCCAAGGCTTCGGTCACACTGCGGGCAATTATTCCCGCGATCTCAGCTTCGCTAAGGGTAATTTGACGACGAGGAGGCATGATACTGAGTAAGAAAGAACAAAGAAAGGAAGTGAGATACTCGTCCGAGTGCGATGAATTTGGTGGTGTGTTTGTCATTCCGAGATAAAACGTTAGAGAGAAAGAGGCCAATATTCATATAATATAATATAGCCTAAAGTTGTAATGAGGTCTATTCATGTAAATATATGTATATCACATAATAACCTATTGAGTGTCTAGCACAGACGTGTTTTGAGTCCCGTTTCTCTCGAGGTCAGAGTCAACTAATGCATTCCTGTTCAACATAACTTTTTCAGGTCTCACATCATCTTTCTTTAATTGTACATAGTTGATCAGGCTATGTTAAATTAAAGTCGTATGATGTAATCCCTGAACTAGTCATAACTAATAAGGAATACTGCCTAACGGTCATAGTCTAGGCCCACTAAATGCAACCTAGTTCACTATAACCTTAGGCTCTGATACCAATCTGTGACACCCCCGAATTTAATGATATGCGGAAGCTCGATTTGGGTGTCACTAATCAATATACAAAGCACATAAGATATAATGAACGACCACTATATGCGTCGTTTTAAACTTGTATAGATAAAGTAATTGTTTACATTAAAATATAGTTACATTAGCTCGATTCCTGAAATTGAGAGATTACATAGCATAATTACTTTTACAAAATATAATAATGCAATCCAATCTCTAGTTGTATGAATGCTGACTCGAGCTAATAGTTCCTGCTTGTGCAGCCAACCTACTGCTGGATACCTGTGATAAATACTAAAATGGGTCAGCGAAAACGCTGGTGAGCTCACAGGTTTGTATGTCAATGTATAGTTGTCAGAACCGCAAGATTTATATTGAATTTAAAATGCAATTAAGCAAAATAAAAGTTATACTGTCCATGAGCACATAGTCTGAGCTTAACTTGATTTGTCAGGCCCAATTAAGGAAACCTAACTTGAAATGCCTCCTACGAGTGTCTAATCCACACTCGTCTTCCCAAATGCTAATACATCCGTTTGACCGGTTAGTGCGTGCTAACCCGCATGAGGATTGTCAATCCCATATGATATCATATACTAACATTCACGCTATAAATACTAGAGACTATGCTATGGAGGACTTTAAATTGATTAGCTTGAAACTCATGTAGTATTTGAAGTTTGGCACTTGCGTTCTACTTGTAAAACAAAATGAAGTAGTAATATCACACCCCTAGTAAAAGTAGTGAAAATGGGGCCATGAAACTCACCTGAGTCTTGAAGTGTTTAATTTAATAAGCTCGAAGTAATTAGCTGTGAGTTGGTGTCCAAAGACTTGTAACCTGAATGTGTCCACGACACTTGAATTGTTATTAATTGTACAGGTATCCCAAAGGACTACCTTTGTAGTTGTTATACAACTATGTATACATGTCCAAATTACTACGATTTGGTTGATTGAGTAGTTACAAGTTACTGCGACTTGTTTGACTGAATTGATACAAGTTACAACGACTTGTTTGATTTTAAGGAAGGTTGTGAAAACTTGTACGGCCCGTTGGTGGTCGTTGAAATTTCAATATTTCAATGTTCTCATTATGATTTGAAGTGTTAACCTTGAAAAGTATGTCTCATAGTGTTTGAAAAGTCGTATTGTATAGCGGGTTGAAGTTGTATAAGTTCGACACTTAGTGAAATTGTATTTTGAAATCCTGCTGTTTTATGCGACACAATAATGCGACACAAAAGTGGTTATGCGACACAAGGGTTGTGTCGCATAAGAGTGCGACACAATATCTATGCGACACAAGGGTTGTGTCCCATAGTTGCGAGATGCTGATTCAACAGCGACAAAGTGATTGTGTCGTATGGGGTATGCGACATAGTGGTTGTGTCGTATGGGGTATGCGACATAGTGGTTGTGTCGCAAGACTTGCGACACTAATTATCTGATACGACATAAGGTACGACACAATGAATTTTATGCGACACAAAAGCCAAAATGCGACACAACATGCGACACAAGGCTTGTGTCGCATGGATGAACACCAGCCCAGAAAGTCCGGCTGTCACGATATTTCCGGCCAAAAATCCGTTTTAGACTCGTTTTTAGGCTATAAATTCGTGTTCTATACATTGTAATGGACATATACTAGTTATAATAACAACCACAAATGAAAAATACTATGAATCGAGAGATTTCGGGATTTTGTCGGAAACTTACAAATTGCCGAAATGAAAATCCGGAAAGATAGCGTTGTAGATCGTCGCGAGGTGGTCGTGAATCTCTAAAAATATTGATGATACGATTGCGTTTCGTGGTGTTATTTGTCGATTTTGTGAGTTTGGTGTGTTTGGTGAGTTGAAAGAAAAAGAGAGGAAAAAGAGAGAGAGGAAAGGAGAAAGTGAAAGAAATGAGGAAAGAAAATGAGAAGTGGGAGGTTATCCCCACTTTTCGGTTTTCGCCCCGCGCTCCGCGTGGTCTTCGTTTTCTCCGTCGTTTAACGTCAAATAATTATTTACATTTTTATTATAAGTTTTAAAATACGATTTATTACGAGACATATTGTTTAAATATTTTACAAGTAATTTTTTTTTTTTTTTTATTTGAGTTATAAAATGTAAGTTTGTTTATTTAGTTTGCGCGTTTTTAATATTTTAAATTGTGAAAGCTCGGTTTGTACGATACGAATGAATACGAAATATTATCACACTAATATTCTAAATAAAATTGAGTTATTAAATAATATTTGTATTACTGAATAAAATTGTTCACCAACGTCCGTATTTATTGTATCGAAATTCATTCGATTTGAAACTTGTACGATTTAAACAAACCACATAATTGTAGATATATATTCAACAATATATATAATAATTGATACATTAATTAGCCTAACATAGAACTAATTACATGTATTAAAACTTGATTAGGCACTAAATTCTAGTCCTAATTTGACGGGTGTCACACAAGGTTTGTTAAGTCTGTGAATGAATCTCCTATTAGTGTTGAGGAGAGTGTTGAGCTAAAGAATGAATCTCCAATCTGTTTTAAGGAGATTGTTGAGATTGAGGACATTACGGATCAGGAGTATCCTGAGGTTAAGAAAGTTAAAGTTAAACCTGAAAAAGTGATTTCAAAGGCTGAACCTGAAATTAAGGTTCAACCAAATAAGGGAAAAGCCAAGGTTTTAAATTCGAAACAACAAACTTTACAGTCACCTGTAAAGATTTTGCAACACAAAATAGTAAATGAAAGAGTTTCGTATGATAAACCTTCAACTTCAACCTCTCAACCAAAACAAACACTTTCTAAGACGTGTACGCAATGTTCATGTTCTAGAAATGTTTCTCCATCTCATGTGGTAATTCCTCAGCCTCAACCGTTTGTTGAGACTCGTTCTTGTTTCTACTGCAAGAAACAAGGACATTTAATTCGTGAATGTCCAAAGCTGTCAAATCAGCGCTATGGGAGAGAGATGCCTAGGACATCTGTTTATAGAAATTCTTTTTCAAAATCTCCACCTAGGCGTTACTCAAACTCTCCCAAGCCTGTTTTGAAGTCAAGTAATGTTGAGCAAAAATATTTGCTAATTCAAAAGCCCAACATTACTTCTAATACCAATTCCGAACCTTCTAAAGTTTGGAAACGAAAAGAGTCTGATGTTGACTCTTCAGTCGTCAACAATAACACATCAGATAAAAATTCTAATTTGTTTAAAGATAAAATCCTATCTGACGTGCTTATTGTTGATGACCACGGTCGACCTAAGTCTGTAAAGGCTTGGGTCACCGTTTCTCACTAATCTCCTTTCGTTTGTGTGTTGCAGCAGTCAGAACGTGTTAAAGATAGTGAATGGTATTTGGATAGCGGCTGCTCGCGACATATGACAGGCGATGTATCTCTTCTTGTGGATATTAAACCACATGCAGGAGGATATGTTGCCTTTGCTGGAGATACTGGAGGAACCATTTCTAGAAGAGGAACGCTAACTAACGGCAATGTTAGTTTTGAAAATGTGAACTACGTGGAACAGCTTACGCACAACTTGCTAAGTGTTTCACAGGTCTATGATAAGGATTATACCACTGCGTTCACAAAGACAGAGTGCGTGATACTGAAGCCTGGGTATGTCATTCCGGAAGAATGGGTGTTAATGAGAGCACCAAGAAAGGATGACACATACATTCTGAACATGAGAACTGTTGAGACCTCGAACGAGTATACGTGTCTCTTGTCTAAGGCTTCTGAAAAGGATTCACTGCTTTGGCACAGACGAATGGGACACATTCATTTCCGAAAAATGAATTTCTTGACTAAAAATGACCTAGTGCTAGGAGTTCCAAAACAGTCATTTGCTCTAAAGGATGACTGTATCTCTTTCCAAAAAGGAAAGCTACGTAAGAAGTCCCATAAGTCTAAGCAGGTGAATTCCATTACTGCACCATTGGAACTACTGCATATGGATCTTTTCGGTCCAGTCTCTACAAAGAGCATTGGTGGTCGGTCTTACTGCTTGGTAGTTACTGATGACTACTCAAGGTTTTCGTGGGTTTACTTTTTAACCTCAAAGGGGGAGACTCCTGATATTCTGGTGTATTTGTTGGACAAGTTGGCAAATCTGTGCAACTTGAAGGTGAAAAGGATATGAAGCGACAATGGAACTGAATTCAAGAACTCAACTCTCGAATTGTTTTGTGCTACAAGAGGTATTGAGCATCAATTTAGTGCCCCGAGGACTCCACAACAGAATGGAGTCGTAGAAAGAAAGAATAGAACAATCATCGAGACAGATCGGACTATGTTAGCTGACTCCAAGTTACCAATCATCTTCTGGGCTGAGGCGGTTAATACTGCCTATTATGTTCTCAACAGAGTGCTCACTGTTAAGAAAAAGAACAAAACGTGTTATGAACTTTTTAATAACCGTAAGCCAAATCTGCAGTTTCTAGAACCTTTTGGGTGTCCATGCATGATCATGATTACAAAAGATAAGGTCTCTAAGTTTGGTGATAAAGCTGTTGAAGGGATTTTTCTTGGATATTCAGTCAACTCTCCGAACAAAAGAGTCTTCAACAAATCAACGAATCAGATTGAGGAACAGTTTGAGGTGAAATGTTTAAGGTATACGGAACCTCCTCAAGGAACGGGTCCGGATTGATTTTTCAACTATGGAAACCTCTTCAACTCTTTCAATATTCCGGAAGAAGATGATACGGAAGAATTGGTTTCTATACTTCATGGACTTGATCTTACTCAAGATACACCTGTTAATAATAAACCATCCGACCCATCTCCCAATGCAACACCAGCACCTCCACCAACTACTCCTACACCTTCACAAACAACAACTACACCATCACAACCAACACCCACGCAACCACAAACAACAACCAAATCACCACCATCTACACCTACACCTACACCATCTCCTACTCCATCATCTTCGGCTGCTCCTTCTAAAACAGTTTATAACTACACAAAGGAGCTTCCATATGATCCAAATATGCCTCCTTTAGAGGAACCTCAAGAAGAAGATGAAGTGGAAGAAACAATGGCCTACTCTCACTTATATACTTCTGAACATGAAGGGGAAGAAGAAGAGTTAGCCTTTCCTGAGTCTGCTGCTACTCCCGAAACTGAGGGAGATTTGAACAATCTGGGTGTGGACGTTGTGCCAACTGCCATACCAGAAACTCGTATACATAAGGATCACCCCATTGATAATATCATTGGTGATCCTCATGCATCTGTTCAAACACGACAACAAGCAAAGCAGACTTCCGCTCAGCAGCTTTTGGGACTTATTGCTCATATCGATTCATGTCATTTGTCTCAAATTGAACCTAAAAAGGTTGAACAAGCCTTAAAAGATCCATCTTGGGTCGAGGCTATGCAGGAGGAACTACAGCAAATAAACAAGATGAATGTTTGAGAAATTGTTCCTCTACCCAAGGGTGCTCACTTGACGGGTACTCGTTGGGTTTACCGTAACAAAATGGATGATCGTGGGGCAGTTATTCGAAATAAAGCCCGTCTGGTAGTTCAAGGATATAGTCAACTAGAAGGTATTGACTATGATGAAGGTTTTGCTCCTGTCGCACGTTTGGAATCAATTCGGATTTTTCTAGCCTATGCTTCTTTTAAAGGATTCCGCGTGTATCAACTTGACGTAAAGTGTGCTTTTCTATACGGAGATGTCGACGCAGTAATTTATGTGTGTCAGCCTCCTGGTTTTGAAGACCCAAAGCATCCTAATCATGTTTGCAAGCTGAAGAAAGCTTTGTATGGTCTTCATCAATCTCCTCGACTTTGGTATGAGCGACTTGCCAAGTACTTGTTGAAGAATGGTTTTGATAGAGGACAGATTGATAGCACGCTTTTCATCAAAAGGGAAGGAGCGGATTTATTACTTGTGCAGGTCTATGTGGACGACATAATATTTGGATCAACGAATGATCAGTTGTGCAAGGATTTTGAAGGACTAATGAAAGCTGAGTTTGAAATGAGTGCTATGGGGGAACTCACGTTCTTTCTGGGACTACAGGTCGAGCAATCTGACAATGGAATTTATATACACCAGTCAAAATATGTCACTGACATGTTGAAGCGGTATGAATTGCTCAATTGTAAACACTACGGCACTCCAATTGAAGTGAAACACAATCTTGGACCTAATGAGGATGACGAAGATTGCAAGGAGAAAGACTATCGCTCAATGATAGGCTCTCTCATGTATCTGACTGCCTCAAGACCAGATATAGTGTTTGCCGTTTCACTCTGCTCTCGATTTCAAGCAAATCCGAAGGTGTCTCATATGAAGGCAGTAAAACGCATTTTTGGATATCTAGCTTTTAGGCCATCTCTGGGTCTATGGTATTCAAACGAGAAAAACTTCGAGTTAACAGCCTATTCGGATTCGGATCTTGGTGGCTGCAAGGTAGATATGAAGTCAACTACTTGAGGATGTCAGTTCCTTGGATCGCGCTTAGTTTCTTGGCAGTGCAAAAAGCAGACTGCGGTTGCTATTTCCACAGCTGAAGCCGAGTATGTTGCTGCTGCAAGTTGCTGTTCTCAGGTTCTTTGGATTCAGCACCAGCTGCGCGATTACGGGTTCAATCTCTCTATGACTCCTATTTACATTGATAATACAGCTGCTATATCTATAACACACAATCCCGTACAGCACTCTAAGACCAAACATATCGAACTTAGGTTCCACTTCATACGGGATTGCTTTGAGAAACACCTTATAGATGTCGTACATATAGAAACCCTTAAGCAGTGTGCGGACCTTTTCACAAAAGCCTTTTTGCGATCACGTTTTATTGAACTGGTCAATCTGATAGGTTTAAGGTTCTTTCAGTCAAAGAAATGATTTGTGACTTGGATTTTTAAGTTTAAATTTTAAATTCATTTATTTAAAAAAAAAAATTGGCAACAGCCACTCTTTATACTCTTTAGTATTAAAGAAAATGCAAGGTTGCTACATTTTTAAAATAGACGTTGAGTTGTGTCTGTAAACAACTTGGGATATGATAGTACATCGGGTGATATGCACAAACTGGAATTTTAAGGTTTATCTTGGATGTGTCAGTAGGTTTATCTGACACACTTAAAACAGTTTTTATCTATATTATCTTCATCATACGATGTATTGGTAGGCATGGTACACACCGGTCTCTGAGGTATTAAAAGGTAATTTAAATACATGTCTATGATCCTGTGGTCAACACCTTGTGATGTACGACTCTAAGTCTTAATTCCTTAGCGTAGCTTGACATACTTCTATTTTTGGATCGTATATCTGAGATCTTTTGGGGGAGTATGCTGATTGTTTCCTCTATTGTACGTAAGTGCAGACCTGGTCTCAATTCAGTTTACTCTCAAAACTAAGCAAACGTGAGTCAATGTACTTGCAAAGTCTTAAATTCTAAGATACTGATCAAGGTCGCCAATTGAATAAAACATGTTTGGTTTGACTGCGATCGGTTTTGCTTAAACCTGAATCAAGTGTATGTTGCTCTGTTGTACGCAAGTACAGACCTGTCACCGCTGGCTTGATTCTTAAAATTGATTCTCTTTTATTCTTTCTGAATTTGGAAGCTATGTTCATGTCTAGGTTACAGGGGTATGTCTATGGTGAGGACCATGGTGAAATATTCATACTAACAATAAAAGGTTAACTCACAGACACGGATGTAACATGTTTAGGTGGACAAACAATACCAATAATCGTCTTGAAATAATTTTTATAAAAAGTGTTTTAAATGTGTCAAGCAAATTTAAAGTGGACAAATATATTGATGATCGAAATAACACTTACTATTCCTAATAAATGCATGTTATTCCGATATGATCCCTAAACAGACAAAACAACTCCGTCACCAAAAATAGAGTGTTAGTAATTTTATTATGTTTTATTTTTACTTTTTGTGATATTAAAGAAAATAACCAAAAAGATTCTTTTATTTTATTTTTATTTTTAGTCTAAGTTAATTTTTCCCAAGTCACGGGTCATTTGGATATTATTTGCTAATATAACGAGTAAACGGTTTTTGAAAAATTCAAAATCGACTCCAATCGCATCCTAACTGCTCTATGCGACGTCCCACTCGCCGTCGCCTGCGACGTCCCAGTCTACGTCGCACATAGGGTTAGACTATATATAGTCTCAACCGCGACGTAACACGTCACACTGTTCACTATTCACTTGCGACGTAGCCTGCGACGTACTCTTTGGCGATTTGCGACGTAGCATCTTTTCGTGCAAATTTGTGATTTGTAGCCGTTTTCATTCCGATTCATTCACGTAGTTTTGATCTACTCGTTATTCCGCACACTTAGGTACTACCCTTACCTCTTTTCACCGTGTATTTATGCCATAATTGTCATTTATATTTTCCGGTTTAAAGGGTTTTGGTTTCGGGTAAAATTCGATGGTGAATTGGATGTTGTAACTGTTCTAACTTATATTTTCGTAATCACCATTGTTAGCCGCACCTTATTGTGCGATTGATTTTGAAAACCCCTAAATTTGAGGGTTAGGTTTTCTGGGTTGGGACGACTGTTCGTCGTTGCGACGTACGATGCGACGTCGTGGCCTACGTCGCTATACTTAATTATTATTAATTGCCTACGTCGCCCTTCCCTACGTCGCCTTTTACCGCGACGTCCTACGCGACGTCCCTCACTATGTCGCTATTTTTATTAATGTGATTAAATTCACAATAAATTGCAAAATGCGACGTCCCTCTTGACGTCGCTCGAATTTTCTGCGACGTCACGTGTTACGTCGCTTTTCAATTTATTCTGATTTTTTTGCGACGTACAGTTCTACGTCGCTCTGTGTTATGCGACGTCAGTGGCTACGTCGCTAGTTCCAGGAAGTTTATAAAGGTTTTACAAAAATGTAATATTTTTGCTAACCTTTTTCGAGTTGCAATCTGTTTCTGTTTTTGCAGATATGGCTTTGATTTTTGAGGCGCGTCATAATACGGCTGCTTACCTTGCTGACACTTCTGATAAAGCTGCACCGTATCGTCAGATGATTGCATTTTTGAGACGTTCAAGGGTATTCCACGCCATTTCCGATAACACTGTGGTTTTTGGAAATCTGATCAACCCTTTCTGGAGAAACGCAAATGTTGTTACTGATAACAATGTTCGACGACTGGTCTCTACAGTTCTTGGTACGGAAATGTGACACCCGACAATTTAGGTTAACTTTTAAACTTAACCGAAACCCTAATTACGTGTATTTAGATGTGATTTAGGCTAAATAATTGTAATTACTTGTAACTATTTGTATATTTATGTGAATATACGCCTACGTAATTGTTTTATATTACGCTTATGTGATTTGCTGAAATTACGCGAAACAACCAGACGGAGTCCGACAAACTATACGACGTTGGTGAAAACCTTTCTATAAATAACTTAAATCTATTTTTAGAAGTTATTTATCATATATTATTATTTGAAATATTAATACACGAAAAACCTAGACTTTTTAATTAAAACGTAACAAACTCGGTAAAAACGCGTGAATCGCATTCGGCAACGAAACGAAACTCGATAAACATTTTGGTAACTAAAAATAAAGTATTTTAAAAATACCTCAATGAAAATTTCTCCCAAATATATTATGAATTAAAACAACACAAGAAAACGTTACGCGATTTTACGAATTAACGAAAATAACGTGCAAACGACCAAAATACGTAAACGCAGTCTAGAAATCGAATTAAATCACACAAACTCAGTGGGGCCCTTGGTGGGGCCAGCCACCTCTTCTTCACCCTATCACCATACATGCAAAACACAATCATGACTCTTTTCTTACAACACCATTCAAGACTCATGCAAGTTCTCATTCCCACAAACCAACTTTCTCTCTATTCTCTAATTTCTCTCTTCACTCTTTCTCTCACTAAAATTCTGAGAGAACTCAGCCTAAAAGACCACCAATCAACCACCATAAACCACCATTGAACCACCACAAACCACCACTTAAATACATAACCATTCTTCAAGATTTTAGGAAGGAATTAAAGCTCAAGATCCCCTCATTCATAATCTGTCAATCTTTCTCCAAAATCACCATTGTGAGGACTTTTCTTTCATTACTATACTCTCATTTATATGTATTAAAGTTCACTCACAAGTATTATAACAAATTTTGGTTTAAAAATCGTTTTTCTTAACTCAAAGTTCATAAAAATGTATATTTCAGCTCCTATCCAGATTGTAATACGAAATCTATCAAACCATAACTCAGTCATTTTTTAATGAAATTGGACGTTTTTATAGTCAAAAAGTAAGTTCAAGAAGTAAGCTTTCCAACACCATAAACCACATATTTATCTGAGTTCGTTTAGTATTTTTAATAATTTTTATAAAAATACATAGACAATCTGTTCCAGGAATTCAGAAACTGTACTCTTAGTAATTTGGCCATATCTCGAGCTACACAGCTCCAAATGACCTGAAACCACCGCCCAAATTTCACAAAATTCATTGGCTACAACGTTTGTGTTGACCACTTTTACTGATTCCTTGTAGATTTTGCTCAGAAATGATGATAGCATGCATGTGTCCAAATCTGAACTTAGAATGAAAATGTAATTTTTAAAAATACATAGACTAAACTATAATGCATGGAAAAATTAAAGGAAGTATATATCATATAGGGGAACAACTACTAATTTTTTTGGGACTATTTACGGAATGTAGATTTTTATAAAAATCCAACAATGAGACGTATTTTCTGGAAAACATAAAGTGTGGACTGATTTTGTTATAACATAAAAACCGACACTTTCGGGTTTGCTAAAAATAGAAGGAATGACTTGTTGGGACTTTTGGACATATCTAAGGGTTTAGGGAAAGTTTATGGTCAAACCGAGTAGGTTTGACCAAGTCAACGAAAATGGGGCTCGATTTCTAAAAACTGACAAACTTACTATTTTTGGAAAGTGATAACAAAAATGGATTTGGGTGACTAAACAAATAACTTTGACCAGCTTGACTAGGTTTGACCAACTTTGACAAACTTTGACCAGGTTTGACCAACTTTGAACAGGTTTGACCAACTTTGACCTACGGTTTGAGTTCTTTACGAACTAAATAATCTGTTAGCAACACACGATAGGTACTAATGTATAGTATACAACAAAACAAACTTAATAATAATGTCTAAACGAATTATTATTACAAACTTTTACCAACGGGTCGTACATGTTTTCGATAAACAAACACATTGAACTTACTAGTTGAGTGAACTACCCTTAGGTGGACTTTAACCCTCCACCTACACGATTAACCTAAGTGGACTTTAACCCTCCACTTACATAGATGGTCTCTTGAGACATCTACTTACTTACAACCTTATACGTTTAGGACGTTAGAAGGTTGCTTTTTGGGACACTCATTGCTTGCTCATTTGATTATTTACTAGCTGTTGCTAAACTCAGGTGAGTTTTATAGCCCCATTTTTTACTGCTTTTTACTTTGGGGTGAGAATACATGCTCTGTTTTATAAACTGGTTTACATATGAACGCAAGTAACGAAAACTCTTATACTAATTGCATGAGTAACTAAACCAAACTACGATGGACCCTAACAAATATCATAGTACGTTAATACTAAGCGTGAACATTATGGATAGATCTATCGGGACCTGACAATCCGCCATCCGGGTTAGTCGCTCTAACCACTATACGGATGCATAATATTTCGTACAGCCGAGTGTACTGGTTACACACTCACTGGGGGTAAACAAGTACGGTTAAGCTTCGGACTATGAGCTCATGGCAATATTATACTACGATTTACTTTGGCATTCGTGCTACTTTGATAACTATGAAATCTTGTGGTTCATACTATGATTTTAGCTGCGTAAACCTATGAACTCACCAACTTTATGTTGACCTTTTAGCATGTATTTCTCAGGTTCACAGACGCAGTAGGACTTCCCTCAGGAAACAAGGCAGTAGGATGCTTTTGGAAAGCATTAGCTCGAGTCACATGTTTTCACAAATAACAAGAGATTAGATTGCATTACGATATTTTGTATCAACATTTATGTATTAGAAATCTCCAACGGTTTATGCGAACTCCAGATATTTTGTAAACATTTGAATTATGGTAATGTAATATTTTTCAAACGTCTCATATAGAGGTCGTTTGCTTTAATCTTTGTGTTGTGATATTTGATTTGGTCGGCGCCCCCGTGACACCTCATACTTCCGCTGCCACGTGTTTTGGGGGTGCGACAGATTGGTATCAGAGCCTGAGGTTATAGCGAACTAGGATTGCATTAGTGACCTAGACTATAACCATTAGGTTAGTATTCCTTGTTTGGTATGACTGGTTCAGCGATTGCATCATTTGAATTTAATTTAACATAGCCTGATCAACTATGTACAATTAAAGGAGAATTGATGCAAGACCTGAAATGGTTATAGTGAACAAGAGTACAGTAGCAGACGTAGACCAAGGATAGAACGGGACCAACCTTTATATGTGCTTATGTGTTAGGCTTCTATGTGTATATATATGTATAACCTTACGTACACTAAACTTATTTGCCACCCTTCACGGCAACCACTCCCACAGCTACGTCACCCAACTCTGAAAACGAGGCTCTAGCCTTACTCACTACTGTGGAGATTTCCATGGTACCTACTCGCCCAACCGAATCGGGCAACGATATAACCAAATAGGACTCACTTGAGGAGAATCCACCTAAGGATTCGCCACCCAAAATAAGTGACGCCTACTTCACCCGCATCTTTCCGCTCACAACCAAATCACTCGGAAACACGTATAGAACTTCAACCATACGATACTTCGTCACTTCGTACTCTTCATACCCACTTTTATTGTAGACCTATGAATCGTGTGCGTTACACACGACTAGAAGGACGGACAGACCTCCTCGAACTAGGCCTTATCCTATTCATACTACCTACTCGAAATAATATCTCCAACACTTGGATAGATTCCAATGACTTAGCTATGACTCGGTTTATGACTTTAACTACTCTGGACATAAACAATCTCAATAAAAACTTAATCATTTCGATCACTACTGCAATGGATGCTAGCAGCTACGGAATTACCAACTATCTTGACCGAACATCTTTACTAAATACTTGTTCATTTCGAAACAATAACATAGTCATGATTGACTACTTCAAGAACACTACTCGGTCATTGTCATGACTACTTTGTGAAACTACTATTTGGCTATTTACAACTCTTGAGACGCGGAGAATCTTCCAACATGAATACCCCTCCATACGCATAGGAACCTATTCATCATACCGTTATGGTACTAGCTGCTAGGCTACGCCGCCACGAGAATAGAATAGACGATATGGATTTTTCACAGATGTAAACTTTCAACCAATTTTTGACAAAACAGAATTTTCAACACCTTTCAATAACCAGAGCTTTCAACGAATTTTTGTTAAACGGATTCTTTCAACGTGCTGACAGTTTCCAACGTATTTTGATTGACATTAAGTTTTCAACAGATATTATGATGACATTTTTAACAAATAAAAACCATACCTATAAACAAACACTTGTTTTTCACTTAATTTTTCTCAAAGATCTATGTTTTCTAACAAACGATAACGACTTATACTTTGAAACACCTGAGGGTCTTCTAACGATTTACATATTGGAAATATGTTTACAACGATATATATTGGATGTGATCCAACGAATTACTCATAACTTGCGAATTGTTTACAAACTGTTTTATTGACAGTTTTA
This sequence comes from Helichrysum umbraculigerum, assembly GCA_949592205.1. Lineage (NCBI taxonomy): Eukaryota > Viridiplantae > Streptophyta > Magnoliopsida > Asterales > Asteraceae > Helichrysum > Helichrysum umbraculigerum. The sequence continues at coordinate 92,468,281 of CATIUR010000002.1, read as the reverse complement.
ACAAACTATTTATTGGAATCCAATTACTACTTTCATTTTTTTTTCATTTATCAAGATTTGATCGCTACTTTGTCTCTGTTTTGTGAACTACTTCGTCTCTGTTTTGTGAGCTACTATGAAGCTGTTTTGAGAAATGTTTGCGAACTATTTAATGCTCATTTCCTATGATTTACTACGAACCATTTGAACTCTTTTTTAGGAACTATTTGAACTTCGATTTATGAACTATTTGAACTTTGATTTACCAACTTGAACTCTGATTCATGAACTACTTGAACTCTGCTTTATGAACGATTTTGTACTATACTGTGAACTATGTTTGTGAAATTACTTTTACGTATTGTATAATACGACTATGAAACAACTATGATAACAACTATGAGCCCCACTACGATAATAACTACGACTCCAACTACGATTACATCTGTGATTAAACTTTGGAAACTTTGACAACTTTGAAAACTTGAGACTTGTACTCCGATTTTAGAACTATGCTTTGAACTATGATCTCAACTATGACCTTTTCTTTGATTTCAACTACGAACCACATAGGAATGTTTTCCTACTACGAACCACATAGGAATGTTTTCCTACTACGAACCACATAGGAATGTTTTCCTACTACGAACCACATAGGAATGTTTTCCTACTACGAACCACATAGGAATGTTTTCATACTACGAACCACATAGGAATGTTCTCCTACTACGAACCATATAGGAATGTTTTTCTACTACGAACCATATATGAATGTTTTCCTAGTACTACGAACCTTATAGTAAATGACCTTACTACGACTGACTATTTAGGAATAAATGTCCTACCAATAGTACACGGAGATAAATCTCCAAACGTATACAAATGGATGCGTTGCATCACAACAACGAACTTTCTTTTCATGGACTTAGTTAAACGTCAGAAATACTCACACTTTCGCTAGATCCCACACAAACTATGACTACGAGCAAATTTCGGGACGAAATTCTCCTAACAGGGGGAGAATGTGACACCCGGCAATTTAGGTTAACTTTTAAACTTAACCGAAACCCTAATTACGTGTATTTAGATGTGATTTAGGCTAAATAATTGTAATTACTTGTAACTATTTGTATATTTATGTGAATATACGCCTACGTAATTGTTTTATATTACGCTTATGTGATTTGCTGAAATTACGCGAAACAACCGGACGGAGTCCGACAAACTATACGACGTTGGTGAAAACCTTTCTATAAATAACTTAAATCTATTTTTAGAAGTTATTTATCATATATTATTATTTGAAATATTAATACACGAAAAACCTAGACGTTTTAATTAAAACGTAACAAACTCGGTAAAAACGCGTGAATCGCATTCGGCAACGAAACGAAACTCGATAAACATTTTGGTAACTAAAAATAAAGTATTTTAAAAATACCTCAATGAAAATTTCTCCCAAATATATTATGAATTAAAACAACACAAGAAAACGTTACGCGATTTTACGAATTAACGAAAATAACGTGCAAACGACCAAAATACGTAAACGCAGTCTAGAAATCGAATTAAATCACACAAACTCAGTGGGGCCCTTGGTGGGGCCAGCCACCTCTTCTTCACCCTATCACCATACATGCAAAACACAATCATGACTCTTTTCTTACAACACCATTCAAGACTCATGCAAGTTCTCATTCCCACAAACCAACTTTCTCTCTATTCTCTAATTTCTCTCTTCACTCTTTCTCTCACTAAAATTCTGAGAGAACTCAGCCTAAAACACCACCAATCAACCACCATAAACCACCATTGAACCACCACAAACCACCACTTAAATACATAACCATTCTTCAAGATTTTAGGAAGGAATTAAAGCTCAAGATCCCCTCATTCATAATCTGTCAATCTTTCTCCAAAATCACCATTGTGAGGACTTTTCTTTCATTACTATACTCTCATTTATATGTATTAAAGTTCACTCACAAGTATTATAACAAATTTTGGTTTAAAAATCGTTTTTCTTAACTCAAAGTTCATAAAAATGTATATTTCAGCTCCTATCCAGATTGTAATACGAAATCTATCAAACCATAACTCAGTCATTTTTTAATGAAATTGGACGTTTTTATAGTCAAAAAGTAAGTTCAAGAAGTAAGATTTCCAACACCGTAAACCACATATTTATCTGAGTTCGTTTAGTATTTTTAATAATTTTTATAAAAATACATAGACAATCTGTTCCAGGAATTCAGAAACTTTACTCTTAGTAATTTGGCCATATCTCGAGCTACACAGCTCCAAATGACCTGAAACCACCGCCCAAATTTCACAAAATTCATTGGCTACAACGTTTGTGTTGACCACTTTTACTGATTCCTTGTAGATTTTGCTCAGAAATGATGATAGCATGCATGTGTCCAAATCTGAACTTAGAATGAAAATGTAATTTTTAAAAATACATAGACTAAACTATAATGCATGGAAAAATTAAAGGAAGTATATATCATATAGGGGAACAACTACTAATTTTTTTGGGACTATTTACGGAATGTAGATTTTTATAAAAATCCAACAATGAGACGTATTTTCTGGAAAACATAAAGTGTGGACTGATTTTGTTATAACATAAAAACCGACACTTTCGGGTTTGCTAAAAATAGAAGGAATGACTTGTTGGGACTTTTGGACATATCTAAGGGTTTAGGGAAAGTTTATGGTCAAACCGAGTAGGTTTGACCAAGTCAACGAAAATGGGGCTCGATTTCTAAAAACTGACAAACTTACTATTTTTGGAAAGTGATAACAAAAATGGATTTGGGTGACTAAACAAATAACTTTGACCAGCTTGACTAGGTTTGACCAACTTTGACAAACTTTGACCAGGTTTGACCAACTTTGAACAGGTTTGACCAACTTTGACCTACGGTTTGAGTTCTTTACGAACTAAATAATCTGTTAGCAACACACGATAGGTACTAATGTATAGTATACAACAAAACAAACTTAATAATAATGTCTAAACGAATTATTATTACAAACTTTTACCAACGGGTCGTACATGTTTTCGATAAACAAACACATTGAACTTACTAGTTGAGTGAACTACCCTTAGGTGGACTTTAACCCTCCACCTACACGATTAACCTAAGTGGACTTTAACCCTCCACTTACATAGATGGTCTCTTGAGACATCTACTTACTTACAACCTTATACGTTTAGGACGTTAGAAGGTTGCTTTTTGGGACACTCATTGCTTGCTCATTTGATTATTTACTAGCTGTTGCTAAACTCAGGTGAGTTTCATAGCCCCATTTTTTACTGCTTTTTACTTTGGGGTGAGAATACATGCTCTGTTTTATAAACTGGTTTACATATGAACGCAAGTAACGAAAACTCTTATACTAATTGCATGAGTAACTAAACCAAACTACGATGGACCCTAACAAATATCATAGTACGTTAATACTAAGCGTGAACATTATGGATAGATCTATCGGGACCTGACAATCCGCCATCCGGGTTAGTCGCTCTAACCACTATACGGATGCATAATATTTCGTACAGCCGAGTGTACTGGTTACACACTCACTGGGGGTAAACAAGTACGGTTAAGCTTCGGACTATGAGCTCATGGCAATATTATACTACGATTTACTTTGGCATTCGTGCTACTTTGATAACTATGAAATCTTGTGGTTCATACTATGATTTTAGCTGCGTAAACCTATGAACTCACCAACTTTATGTTGACCTTTTAGCATGTATTTCTCAGGTTCACAGACGCAGTAGGACTTCCCTCAGGAAACAAGGCAGTAGGATGCTTTTGGAAAGCATTAGCTCGAGTCACATGTTTTCACAAATAACAAGAGATTAGATTGCATTACGATATTTTGTATCAACATTTATGTATTAGAAATCTCCAACGGTTTATGCGAACTCCAGATATTTTGTAAACATTTGAATTATGGTAATGTAATATTTTTCAAACGTCTCATATAGAGGTCGTTTGCTTTAATCTTTGTGTTGTGATATTTGATTTGGTCGGCGCCCCCGTGACACCTCATACTTCCGCTGCCACGTGTTTTGGGGGTGCGACAGATTGGTATCAGAGCCTGAGGTTATAGCGAACTAGGATTGCATTAGTGACCTAGACTATAACCATTAGGTTAGTATTCCTTGTTTGGTATGACTGGTTCAGCGATTGCATCATTTGAATTTAATTTAACATAGCCTGATCAACTATGTACAATTAAAGGAGAATTGATGCAAGACCTGAAATGGTTATAGTGAACAAGAGTACAGTAGCAGACGTAGACCAAGGATAGAACGGGACCAACCTTTATATGTGCTTATGTGTTAGGCTTCTATGTGTATATATATGTATAACCTTACGTACACTAAACTTATTTGCCACCCTTCACGGCAACCACTCCCACAGCTACGTCACCCAACTCTGAAAACGAGGCTCTAGCCTTACTCACTACTGTGGAGATTTCCATGGTACCTACTCGCCCAACCGAATCGGGCAACGATATAACCAAATAGGACTCACTTGAGGAGAATCCACCTAAGGATTCGCCACCCAAAATAAGTGACGCCTACTTCACCCGCATCTTTCCGCTCACAACCAAATCACTCGGAAACACGTATAGAACTTCAACCATACGATACTTCGTCACTTCGTACTCTTCATACCCACTTTTATTGTAGACCTATGAATCGTGTACGTTACACACGACTAGAAGGACGGACAGACCTCCTCGAACTAGGCCTTATCCTATTCATACTACCTACTCGAAATAATATCTCCAACACTTGGATAGATTCCAATGACTTAGCTATGACTCGGTTTATGACTTTAACTACTCTGGACATAAACAATCTCAATAAAAACTTAATCATTTCGATCACTACTGCAATGGATGCTAGCAGCTACGGAATTACCAACTATCTTGACCGAACATCTTTACTAAATACTTGTTCATTTCGAAACAATAACGTAGTCATGATTGACTACTTCAAGAACACTACTCGGTCATTGTCATGACTACTTTGTGAAACTACTATTTGGCTATTTACAACTCTTGAGACGCGGAGAATCTTCCAACATGAATACCCCTCCATACGCATAGGAACCTATTCATCATACCGTTCTGGTACTAGCTGCTAGGCTACGCCGCCACGAGAATAGAATAGACGATATGGATTTTTCACAGATGTAAACTTTCAACCAATTTTTGACAAAACAGAATTTTCAACACCTTTCAATAACCAGAGCTTTCAACGAATTTTTGTTAAACGGATTCTTTCAACGTGCTGACAGTTTCCAACGTATTTTGATTGACATTAAGTTTTCAACAGATATTATGATGACATTTTTAACAAATAAAAACCATACCTATAAACAAACACTTGTTTTTCACTTAATTTTTCTCAAAGATCTATGTTTTCTAACAAACGATAACGACTTATACTTTGAAACACCTGCGGGTCTTCTAACGATTTACATATTGGAAATATGTTTACAACGATATATATTGGATGTGATCCAACGAATTACTCATAACTTGCGAATTGTTTACAAACTGTTTTATTGACAGTTTTAACAAACTATTTATTGGAATCCAATTACTGCTTTCATTTTTTTTTCATTTATCAAGATTTGATCGCTACTTTGTCTCTGTTTTGTGAACTACTTCGTCTCTGTTTTGTGAGCTACTATGAAGCTGTTTTGAGAAATGTTTGCGAACTATTTAATGCTCATTTCCTATGATTTACTACGAACCATTTGAACTCTTTTTTAGGAACTATTTGAACTTCGATTTATGAACTATTTGAACTTTGATTTACCAACTTGAACTCTGATTCATGAACTACTTGAACTCTGCTTTATGAACGATTTTGTACTATACTGTGAACTATGTTTGTGAAATTACTTTTACGTATTGTATAATACGACTATGAAACAACTATGATAACAACTATGAGCCCCACTACGATAATAACTACGACTCCAACTACGATTACATCTGTGATTAAACTTTGGAAACTTTGACAACTTTGAAAACTTGAGACTTGTACTCCGATTTTAGAACTATGCTTTGAACTATGATCTCAACTATGACCTTTTCTTTGATTTCAACTACGAACCACATAGGAATGTTTTCCTACTACGAACCACATAGGAATGTTTTCCTACTACGAACCACATAGGAATGTTTTCCTACTACGAACCACATAGGAATGTTTTCCTACTACGAACCACATAGGAATGTTCTCCTACTACGAACCATATAGGAATGTTTTTCTACTACGAACCATATATGAATGTTTTCCTAGTACTACGAACCTTATAGTAAATGACCTTACTACGACTGACTATTTAGGAATAAATGTCCTACCAATAGTACACGGAGATAAATCTCCAAACGTATACAAATGGATGCGTTGCATCACAACAACGAACTTTCTTTTCATGGACTTAGTTAAACGTCAGAAATACTCACACTTTCGCTAGATCCCACACAAACTATGACTACGAGCAAATTTCGGGACGAAATTCTCCTAACAGGGGGAGAATGTGACACCCGGCAATTTAGGTTAACTTTTAAACTTAACCGAAACCCTAATTACGTGTATTTAGATGTGATTTAGGCTAAATAATTGTAATTACTTGTAACTATTTGTATATTTATGTGAATATACGCCTACGTAATTGTTTTATATTACGCTTATGTGATTTGCTGAAATTACGCGAAACAACCGGACGGAGTCCGACAAACTATACGACGTTGGTGAAAACCTTTCTATAAATAACTTAAATCTATTTTTAGAAGTTATTTATCATATATTATTATTTGAAATATTAATACACGAAAAACCTAGACGTTTTAATTAAAACGTAACAAACTCGGTAAAAACGCGTGAATCGCATTCGGCAACGAAACGAAACTCGATAAACATTTTGGTAACTAAAAATAAAGTATTTTAAAAATACCTCAATGAAAATTTCTCCCAAATATATTATGAATTAAAACAACACAAGAAAACGTTACGCGATTTTACGAATTAACGAAAATAACGTGCAAACGACCAAAATACGTAAACGCAGTCTAGAAATCGAATTAAATCACACAAACTCAGTGGGGCCCTTGGTGGGGCCAGCCACCTCTTCCTCACCCTATCACCATACATGCAAAACACAATCATGACTCTTTTCTTACAACACCATTCAAGACCCATGCAAGTTCTCATTCCCACAAACCAACTTTCTCTCTATTCTCTAATTTCTCTCTTCACTCTTTCTCTCACTAAAATTCTGAGAGAACTCAGCCTAAAACACCACCAATCAACCACCATAAACCACCATTGAACCACCACAAACCACCACTTAAATACATAACCATTCTTCAAGATTTTAGGAAGGAATTAAAGCTCAAGATCCCCTCATTCATAATCTGTCAATCTTTCTCTAAAATCACCATTGTGAGGACTTTTCTTTCATTACCATACTCTCATTTATATGTATTAAAGTTCACTCACAAGTATTATAACAAATTTTGGTTTAAAAATCGTTTTTCTTAACTCAAAGTTCATAAAAATGTATATTTCAGCTCCTATCCAGATTGTAATACGAAATCTATCAAACCATAACTCAGTCATTTTTAATGAAATTGGACGTTTTTATAGTCAAAAAGTAAGTTCAAGAAGTAAGCTTTCCAACACCGCAAACCACATATTTATCTGAGTTCGTTTAGTATTTTTAATAATTTTTATAAAAATACATAGACAATCTGTTCCAGGAATTCAGAAACTTTACTCTTAGTAATTTGGCCATATCTCGAGCTACACAGCTCCAAATGACCTGAAACCACCGCCCAAATTTCACAAAATTCATTGGCTACAACGTTTGTGTTGACCACTTTTACTGATTCCTTGTAGATTTTGCTAAGAAATGATGATAGAATGCATGTGTCCAAATCTGAACTTAGAATGAAAATGTAATTTTTAAAAATACATAGACTAAACTATAATGCATGGAAAAATTAATGGAAGTAGATATCATATAGGGGAACAACTACTAATTTTTTTGGGACTATTTACGGAATGTAGATTTTTATAAAAATCCAACAATGAGACGTATTTTCTGGAAAACATAAAGTGTGGACTGATTTTGTTATAACATAAAAACCGACACTTTCGGGTTTGCTAAAAATAGAAGGAATGACTTGTTGGGACTTTTGGACATATCTAAGGGTTTAGGGAAAGTTTATGGTCAAACCGAGTAGGTTTGACCAAGTCAACAAAAATGGGGCTCGATTTCTAAAAACTGACAAACTTACTATTTTTGGAAAGTGGTAACAAAAATGGATTTGGGTGACTAAATAAATAACTTTGACCAGCTTGACTAGGTTTGACCAACTTTGACAAACTTTGACCTGGTTTGACCAACTTTGACCAGGTTTGACCAACTTTGACCTACGGTTTGAGGTCTTTACGAACTAAATAATCTGTTAGCAACACACGATAGGTACTAATGTATAGTATACAACAAAACAAACTTAATAATAATGTATAAACGAATTATTATTACAAACTTTTACCAACGGGTCGTACATGTTTTCGATAAACAAACACATTGAACTTACTAGTTGAGTGAACTACCCTTAGGTGGACTTTAACCCTCCACCTACACGATTAACCTAAGTGGACTTTAACCCTCCACTTACATAGATGGTCTCTTGAGACATCTACTTACTTACAACCTTATACGTTTAGGACGTTAGAAGGTTGCACTTTGGGACACTCATTGCTTGCTCATTTGATTATTTGCTAGCTGTTGCTAAACTCAGGTGAGTTTCATAGCCCCACTTTTTACTGCTTTTTACTTTGGGGTGAGAATACATGCTTTGTTTTATAAACTGGTTTACATATGAACGCAAGTAACGAAAACTCTTATACTAATTGCATGAGTAACTAAACCAAACTACGATGGACCCTAACAAATATCATAGTACGTTAATACTAAGCGTGAACATTATGGATAGATCTATCGGGACCTGACAATCCGCCATCCGGGTTAGTCGCTCTAACCACTATACGGATGCATAATATTTCGTACAGCCGAGTGTACTGGTTACACACTCACTGGGGGTAAACAACTACGGTTAAGCTTCGGACTATGAGCTCATGGCAATAGTATACTACGATTTACTTTGGCATTCGTGCTACTTTGATAACTATGAAATCTTGTGGTTCATACTATGATTTTAGCTGCGTAAACCTATGAACTCACCAACTTTATGTTGACCTTTTAGCATGTATTTCTCAGGTTCACAGACGCAGTAGGACTTCCCTCAGGAAACAAGGCAGTAGGATGCTTTTGGAAAGCATTAGCTCGAGTCACATGTTTTCACAAATAACAAGAGATTAGATTGCATTACGATATTTTGTATCAACATTTATGTATTAGAAATCTCCAACGGTTTATGCGAACTCCAGATATTTTGTAAACATTTGAATTATGGTAATGTAATATTTTTCAAACGTCTCATATAGAGGTCGTTTGCTTTAATCTTTGTGTTGTGATATTTGATTTGGTCGGCGCCCCCGTGACACCTCATACTTCCGCTGCCACGTGTTTTGGGGGTGCGACAGATTGGTATCAGAGCCTGAGGTTATAGCGAACTAGGATTGCATTAGTGACCTAGACTATAACCATTAGGTTAGTATTCCTTGTTTGGTATGACTGGTTCAGCGATTGCATCATTTGAATTTAATTTAACATAGCCTGATCAACTATGTACAATTAAAGGAGAATTGATGCAAGACCTGAAATGGTTATAGTGAACAAGAGTACAGTAGCAGACGTAGACCAAGGATAGAACGGGACCAACCTTTATATGTGCTTATGTGTTAGGCTTCTATGTGTATATATATGTATAACCTTACGTACACTAAACTTATTTGCCACCCTTCACGGCAACCACTCCCACAGCTACGTCACCCAACTCTGAAAACGAGGCTCTAGCCTTACTCACTACTGTGGAGATTTCCATGGTACCTACTCGCCCAACCGAATCGGGCAACGATATAACCAAATAGGACTCACTTGAGGAGAATCCACCTAAGGATTCGCCACCCAAAATAAGTGACGCCTACTTCACCCGCATCTTTCCGCTCACAACCAAATCACTCGGAAACACGTATAGAACTTCAACCATACGATACTTCGTCACTTCGTACTCTTCATACCCACTTTTATTGTAGACCTATGAATCGTGTGCGTTACACACGACTAGAAGGACGGACAGACCTCCTCGAACTAGGCCTTATCCTATTCATACTACCTACTCGAAATAATATCTCCAACACTTGGATAGATTCCAATGACTTAGCTATGACTCGGTTTATGACTTTAACTACTCTGGACATAAACAATCTCAATAAAAACTTAATCATTTCGATCACTACTGCAATGGATGCTAGCAGCTACGGAATTACCAACTATCTTGACCGAACATCTTTACTAAATACTTGTTCATTTCGAAACAATAACATAGTCATGATTGACTACTTCAAGAACACTACTCGGTCATTATCATGACTACTTTGTGAAACTACTATTTGGCTATTTACAACTCTTGAGACGCGGAGAATCTTCCAACATGAATACCCCTCCATACGCATAGGAACCTATTCATCATACCGTTCTGGTACTAGCTGCTAGGCTACGCCGCCACGAGAATAGAATAGACGATATGGATTTTTCACAGATGTAAACTTTCAACCAATTTTTGACAAAACAGAATTTTCAACACCTTTCAATAACCAGAGCTTTCAACGAATTTTTGTTAAACGGATTCTTTCAACGTGCTGACAGTTTCCAACGTATTTTGATTGACATTAAGTTTTCAACAGATATTATGATGACATTTTTAACAAATAAAAACCATACCTATAAACAAACACTTGTTTTTCACTTAATTTTTCTCAAAGATCTATGTTTTCTAACAAACGATAACGACTTATACTTTGAAACACCTGCGGGTCTTCTAACGATTTACATATTGGAAATATGTTTACAACGATATATATTGGATGCGATCCAACGAATTACTCATAACTTGCGAATTGTTTACAAACTGTTTTATTGACAGTTTTAACAAACTATTTATTGGAATCCAATTACTACTTTCATTTTTTTTTCATTTATCAAGATTTGATCGCTACTTTGTCTCTGTTTTGTGAACTACTTCGTCTCTGTTTTGTGAGCTACTATGAAGCTGTTTTGAGAAATGTTTGCGAACTATTTAATGCTCATTTCCTATGATTTACTACGAACCATTTGAACTCTTTTTTAGGAACTATTTGAACTTCGATTTATGAACTATTTGAACTTTGATTTACCAACTTGAACTCTGATTCATGAACTACTTGAACTCTGCTTTATGAACGATTTTGTACTATACTGTGAACTATGTTTGTGAAATTACTTTTATGTATTGTATAATACGACTATGAAACAACTATGATAACAACTATGAGCCCCACTACGATAATAACTACGACTCCAACTACGATTACATCTGTGATTAAACTTTGGAAACTTTGACAACTTTGAAAACTTGAGACTTGTACTCCGATTTTAGAACTATGCTTTGAACTATGATCTCAACTATGACCTTTTCTTTGATTTCAACTACGAACCACATAGGAATGTTTTCCTACTACGAACCACATAGGAATGTTTTCCTACTACGAACCACATAGGAATGTTTTCCTACTACGAACCACATAGGAATGTTTTCCTACTACGAACCACATAGGAATGTTCTCCTACTACGAACCATATAGCAATGTTTTTCTACTACGAACCATATATGAATGTTTTCCTAGTACTACGAACCTTATAGTAAATGACCTTACTACGACTGACTATTTAGGAATAAATGTCCTACCAATAGTACACGGAGATAAATCTCCAAACGTATACAAATGGATGCGTTGCATCACAACAACGAACTTTCTTTTCATGGACTTAGTTAAACGTCAGAAATACTCACACTTTCGCTAGATCCCACACAAACTATGACTACGAGCAAATTTCGGGACGAAATTCTCCTAACAGGGGGAGAATGTGACACCCGGCAATTTAGGTTAACTTTTAAACTTAACCGAAACCCTAATTACGTGTATTTAGATGTGATTTAGGCTAAATAATTGTAATTACTTGTAACTATTTGTATATTTATGTGAATATACGCCTACGTAATTGTTTTATATTACGCTTATGTGATTTGCTGAAATTACGCGAAACAACCGGACGGAGTCCGACAAACTATACGACGTTGGTGAAAACCTTTCTATAAATAACTTAAATCTATTTTTAGAAGTTATTTATCATATATTATTATTTGAAATATTAATACACGAAAAACCTAGACGTTTTAATTAAAACGTAACAAACTCGGTAAAAACGCGTGAATCGCATTCGGCAACGAAACGAAACTCGATAAACATTTTGGTAACTAAAAATAAAGTATTTTAAAAATACCTCAATGAAAATTTCTCCCAAATATATTATGAATTAAAACAACACAAGAAAACGTTACGCGATTTTACGAATTAACGAAAATAACGTGCAAACGACCAAAATACGTAAACGCAGTCTAGAAATCGAATTAAATCACACAAACTCAGTGGGGCCCTTGGTGGGGCCAGCCACCTCTTCCTCACCCTATCACCATACATGCAAAACACAATCATGACTCTTTTCTTACAACACCATTCAAGACCCATGCAAGTTCTCATTCCCACAAACCAACTTTCTCTCTATTCTCTAATTTCTCTCTTCACTCTTTCTCTCACTAAAATTCTGAGAGAACTCAGCCTAAAACACCACCAATCAACCACCATAAACCACCATTGAACCACCACAAACCACCACTTAAATACATAACCATTCTTCAAGATTTTAGGAAGGAATTAAAGCTCAAGATCCCCTCATTCATAATCTGTCAATCTTTCTCCAAAATCACCATTGTGAGGACTTTTCTTTCATTACCATACTCTCATTTATATGTATTAAAGTTCACTCACAAGTATTATAACAAATTTTGGTTTAAAAATCGTTTTTCTTAACTCAAAGTTCATAAAAATGTATATTTCAGCTCCTATCCAGATTGTAATACGAAATCTATCAAACCATAACTCAGTCATTTTTAATGAAATTGGACGTTTTTATAGTCAAAAAGTAAGTTCAAGAAGTAAGCTTTCCAACACCGCAAACCACATATTTATCTGAGTTCGTTTAGTATTTTTAATAATTTTTATAAAAATACATAGACAATCTGTTCCAGGAATTCAGAAACTTTACTCTTAGTAATTTGGCTATATCTCGAGCTACACAGCTCCAAATGACCTGAAACCACCGCTCAAATTTCACAAAATTCATTGGCTACAACGTTTGTGTTGACCACTTTTACTGATTCCTTGTAGATTTATCTCAGAAATGATGATAGCATGCATGTGTCCAAATCTGAACTTAGAATGAAAATGTAATTTTTAAAAATACATAGACTAAACTATAATGCATGGAAAAATTAATGGAAGTAGATATCATATAGGGGAACAACTACTAATTTTTTTGGGACTATTTACGGAATGTAGATTTTTATAAAAATCCAACAATGAGACGTATTTTCTGGAAAACATAAAGTGTGGACTGATTTTGTTATAACATAAAAACCGACACTTTCGGGTTTGCTAAAAATAGAAGGAATGACTTGTTGGGACTTTTGGACATATCTAAGGGTTTAGGGAAAGTTTATGGTCAAACCGAGTAGGTTTGACCAAGTCAACAAAAATGGGGCTCGATTTCTAAAAACTGACAAACTTACTATTTTTGGAAAGTGGTAACAAAAATGGATTTGGGTGACTAAATAAATAACTTTGACCAGCTTGACTAGGTTTGACCAACTTTGACAAACTTTGACCAGGTTTGACCAACTTTGACCAGGTTTGACCAACTTTGACCTACGGTTTGAGGTCTTTACGAACTAAATAATCTGTTAGCAACACACGATAGGTACTAATGTATAGTATACAACAAAACAAACTTAATAATAATGTCTAAACGAATTATTATTACAAACTTTTACCAACGGGTCGTACATGTTTTCGATAAACAAACACATTGAACTTACTAGTTGAGTGAACTACCCTTAGGTGGACTTTAACCCTCCACCTACACGATTAACCTAAGTGGACTTTAACCCTCCACTTACATAGATGGTCTCTTGAGACATCTACTTACTTACAACCTTATACGTTTAGGACGTTAGAAGGTTGCACTTTGGGACACTCATTGCTTGCTCATTTGATTATTTGCTAGCTGTTGCTAAACTCAGGTGAGTTTCATAGCCCCACTTTTTACTGCTTTTTACTTTGGGGTGAGAATACATGCTTTGTTTTATAAACTGTTTTACATATGAACGCAAGTAACGAAAACTCTTATACTAATTGCATGAGTAACTAAACCAAACTACGATGGACCCTAACAAATATCATAGTACGTTAATACTAAGCGCGAACATTATGGATAGATCTATCGGGACCTGACAATCCGCCATCCGGGTTAGTCGCTCTAACCACTATACGGATGCATAATATTTCGTACAGCCGAGTGTACTGGTTACACACTCACTGGGGGTAAACAACTACGGTTAAGCTTCGGACTATGAGCTCATGGCAATAGTATACTACGATTTACTTTGGCATTCGTGCTACTTTGATAACTATGAAATCTTGTGGTTCATACTATGATTTTAACTGCGTAAACCTATGAACTCACCAACTTTATGTTGACCTTTTAGCATGTATTTCTTAGGTTCACAGACGCAGTAGGACTTCCCTCAGGAAACAAGGCAGTAGGATGCTTTTGGAAAGCATTAGCTCGAGTCACATGTTTTCACAAATAACAAGAGATTAGATTGCATTACGATATTTTGTATCAACATTTATGTATTAGAAATCTCTAACGGTTTATGCGAACTCCAGATATTTTGTAAACATTTGAATTATGGTAATGTAATATTTTTCAAACGTCTCATATAGAGGTCGTTTGCTTTAATCTTTGTGTTGTGATATTTGATTTGGTCGGCGCCCCCGTGACACCTCATACTTCCGCTGCCACGTGTTTTGGGGGTGCGACAGGAAATCACTATTACAGAACAGAGTATTCGGGAACTTTTACAGCTGAACGATCAACCGAATATGCCAGTCGGTTTTGATCATATTTTCGTTACGGGAGCTATGCAAAGGATTGGATATCCCGGGATTCCCACTGATCAGTATCGAAAAGCGAATCTCACACGTGTTTGGAGATATTTGATGCATGTGATTATTTTTTGCTTGGGAAATAGGAAAGGTGGAACGGATGGTATGAGCCGAAGTCTGGCCTCTGCCATGCTAGCGTTAGTGTACAACAAGCCGTTCAATTTCTCGGGTTTTATATTCAAGGCTATGGTTGATAATGCGAATGCCGGGGATCAGAAATGGATCTTATATCCGAGATTTATTCAGTTGCACATCAATCGTCATCATCCAGTTCTTCAGGCACAGGGTGATATCGATCAGCAACTAAAGATTTCACCAATGATGAGTCGGATCTTTACCATTTGTGCAGGGTATGAGAAAGGGGTTGAGGCACCAAGGGATGTTCCCTTATTTGGTGCTATTGTGGATGAGAATTACGTACCCCCACCGGAACCTCAGTATATGGACATTCCGGCACCACAGCAACCGCAGCTACCGCTTGTGAACATTCCTGTTCAAGCTGCGGGGGAGAATGTAGATGCTCTTTTGGAAAACATTGAGCAATTTGGGCACGTTGACTCGGACAATCCAGCATCTCATGACACTGTTGAGAGTTCTGATTCTGAAGCTACTGTCGGTCCTCAGGATGGTGGTCCGACGCCTGAGCATTCGGATGGTACTATTCCGCATCCCTCTGAGATGGAGCGTATCAGGCTTACCGATTCATTCAGATATCTGAGGATTAAGCGTCGGATCAGACAAGGTCGTAAGTATGTACCTCCAAGGGATACTGGGAAACGTACACGAGATGGCGATGATTCTGAAGATGAAACTTATCGACCTAGTCGTCGTGTTCGTCGTTCTTCGTCAGCAAGAGCTCCTGTTAACCCGTCGCCGCAAGATGTTTTTGAGATTCAACCGACACCAGCTTTTATGCAAAAGATGATGGATGATATCCAGAGAATGCAGCAAAGGTTGATAGCTCAAGATGAAAAGATTGTTGAGCAAGTTGCGCTGATCGAGGTTCAAGCTAAAGAGCTTCAGGAAACAAAGCTCAGGGTTAATGTTTTGGAGGCTAGGTCTAGTGCCTCGGGGGAGATTGGGTTTGGGGGCCCAAATGTAGAGTCACTAGGACCTGAAAATGTAACCCCCACTCCTGTAATTGAAAATGTTAATGAAACTATTCCGCGTTTGGATTACTTTTGTGTTGATGATATTCCAGGGCAACCGAGACCACTGGCCGTTGATTATTCATTCGCTGACTTATCGTTTATTCAGAGAATGGCCAGTGGAGTTGGCTCTAAGGAAGAAACGGAGAATGTTTTTGAGATGAATGAGGATGTTTCGATTGAAGAAGAACAGTTGAATTCAGATGAAACGTATGATGATGCACAATCTGGGGAAGCTTACGATGGTGCACCGATTATAGAATCTGATTCAAGTGAAGATGAGAGGCCTACTAAAGCTCAACATGGAGAATCAAGTTCTGCTGCAACTCCAGCTCAAGAGACACAGGCACCGGACTCAGCAGCTCAAGAATCTACGGATATTCCAAGGAAATATACTGCTGAAGAAAAGAAAGAAAGAAACAAGAAATGGTGGCCTAAGGGACGAAATCCAGTTCCTATTCCAGTTAAATGTCAAGTGTACCGGGTTAGTCGAAATTATACCGGAGTTATTAAAAGCTGGAAGTGTCAGAGGAATCTTTTTATGATTAAGAGAGAAGATGGAGTTCAGTACTTTAGAATGCGTTTTGATCGATTAAGTACGTTGCCAAAAGGAGAGATTAATCGATTAGCTCAGCTTAAATTGATTAATCCGTTCGAGAATGATTATGCTGAGTTTATTCAGAGGAACTTACGTCGAGAGGTTTTGTCAAAGAAGTATAGTAAGTTGAAACCGACGTTAGGTACTCGATATACATTCAAGAAAAAGATTGATCCAGTTACGAAGCGTCCGATCGTTAGAGTTCATTATCCGCCTGCAAAATGTTTGACTGAGATACCTCTGGAACCTGTTCCTTATTATTTTCTGCGAAGATTCGTTAAATGGGAACTTGATCCACCGACTGGTGAAGCGGTTATTACTTTCGTTCCAGATTCTGAACCGTGGCCAGAAGTTGGAGGTATATGGAATTTGAAGCAAGCAACGTTTAGATTGTATGATCCGATGAGTTTGATTAATTTTCATGAAAAAGATTTAAGAAAACTCTATGATGATCGGATTCGTGTTGGTCAGAAGAATGAGTTCAATAGATGCTTAGCCGAGCAGTTTTACAATGTTGTTACTGTTTGTGTGGCTAATGGAATTCATGCTGACGGCCAATTTCCTGCAGGCTGGGTTTAAAGAAGATTTTTGAAGACCAAGCTGAAGACACGGGGGAGTTTGTTGGTACATGTTTGTGTCTGTCAGTTGGTCTAGCTCGTAGTTTGTAATTAGAATTAGTTTTCCTGATTCCTGCAACGTTGCGTGTAACGTCGCAGGTGCGACGTCAGGTATTGGGCCTGCGAAGTAGTCGACGTCGCATGGGCTTGGGCCTGCGACGTCGTGTCCGACGTCGCAGGTGCCAGATTATGTATAAAAACGTATTTACGTTTTCTGTTTAGGGTCGACGAAACCCTAAACGCCATTTGTCGAAATACCTGTAATCTGATCGATTATAATTCAATATACAAACGTTTTGGTTCGTATTCATTGCGTATTGATTATTTGTGTGTTTAGTTTATAACTTAATCGTTGATTCCGCAAACGATTGAGTGACTCGGTTCATATAGATCCAAAGTTGGGGACAAACAGGTAGTGTCTCCAAATCTTGAGTGCAAAAACGACTGCTCCCAACTCTAAGTCATGAGTTGTATAATTCTTCTCATGAATCTTCAATTGACGAGATGCATAAGCGATAACTTTGTCGTTTTGCATGAGAACACAACCTAAGCCTTGGTGTGAGGCATCACAGTAAACGATGAAGTTCTTTGTTCCCTCAGGTAAAGCTAGAATCGGTGCGGTGCTCAACTTTTGTTTCAATATTTGAAAGGCGTTCCCTTGTTTCTCTCCCCATTCAAATTTCTTATCTTTCTGAGTTAAGGCGGTGAGTGACTGAGCTATTTTGGAAAAGTTTTCGATAAATCGCTGGTAATAGCCAGCCAAACCAAGAAATTGTCGAATCTCGGCTGGGGTCCTTGCAGCTTCCCAGTTTTTGATCGCCTCTATTTTGGACGGGTCCACATGAATTCCTTTATCATTTATCACGTGACCAAGGAAATGAACCTCTCTAATCCAAAATTCACATTTGGAGAACTTAGCATACAGTTTCTCGTTCTCGGTAGTTGGAGGATAAGCTTCAAGTGCTGTTCGTGATCCTCTTTCGTCTTCGAGTAAATCAAAATGTCATCAATGAACACAATGACAAACTTATCTAAATATGGTTTGCACACTCGGTTCATGAGATCCATGAATACTGCCGATGCGTTAGTCAATCCAAACGGCATGACTAGGAACACATAATGACCATAACGAGTCCTGAACGCAGTCTTCGGCACATCCTCTTCTCGAACCTTCAGTTGATGGTAACCAGAACGAAGGTCGATCTTAGAGTAATAACTCGATCCTTGTAGCTGATCGAAAAAATTGTCAATGCGTGGTAACGGATATCGGTTCTTGATAGTTACTTTATTCAACTCTCTGTAGTCAATGCACATCCGCATGGATCCATCCTTCTTCTTGACAAACAAAACCGGAGCTCGCCAAGGTGTAAAGCTCGGTCGGATGAATCCTAAGTCTAAGAGCTCCTGCAACTGTGTAGACAGTTCTTGCATTTCTGATGGAGCTAGATGATAAGGTGAGCGAGCGATTGGTGCGGCTCCGGGCACCAGATCGATGCGAAACTCGACTTGTCTCGGAGGTGGTAATCCTGGAAGATCGTCAGGAAACACTCCCGGATAGTCTCGCACTATAGGTATGTCGTCCAAGCGTTTCTCTTCGGGTTTCTTTTCCACAACATGTGCCAAAAATGCTGGATATCCCTTTCGGAGATATTTACAAGCTTTCAAACAATTAATCGTTTTAACGGCACTCGTCCTTTTATCTCCTTGTATCACTAAAGTTTCTCCAGTCAACAATGGTAGACGTACCATTTTATCAAAACAAACAATCTCTGCACGATTCTTCGATAACCAGTCCATACCGACTACGATGTCAAAGCTTTCCAACTCAACCGGTAGTAAGTCTATTTTGAAAGGATGACCCTCCAATGCTAGAGTACATCCTGGTACCATTTCTCCTGATTCAATCAACCTACCATCGGCTAGTTCCAAGGTGTATTTGTTGTCTAGTTTACAAGATCTTTTGTCTAGTAGTGGTCTAAAGTCCTTAGACACAAAACTCAAATCGGCGCCTGAATCAAATAACACAGAGGCATAATGGTTGTTAACTAAAAACGTACCAGTGACTGTGTTGGGGTTCTTGCGTGCCTCTTGTGCTCCAATGACAAACGCACGACCTCGAGCTGGTTGGTTGTTGGTGTTACCACGGTTGTTATTGTTCGAGTTTGCATTGCGGTTCTGATTGTTTTGGTTGCCGCGGTTCAGTTTTGGGCACTTGTTTCGGAAATGACCTTGCTCGCTACATTCGAAACATCCATTAGCTGGTCGATTCCTATTTGCTTGAGTGGTAGGGTTCGATCTACAGTATTGGGTCAGATGTCCCAAACGTTTGCAATTCTCACAAAAAGTCAATCACCCTTTTGTTCAGCAGTTGTGGCAAGGTAGGCTTTTGCGGTTCCAGCCTGCTTCTTATTCAGTTGACCCTGACGGTCATTCCACTTGCGTTTCCCTTTTCCAGACTTTCCAGCATCAGTACTGCTTGATTCACCCTTACCCGAAGCAGCTTTCTTAGTGAGGGTCCCCATCCTGACTGCTTCATCAGTCAGACTTTGCGCTAGGGTAACAGCACTCCTGAATGTGTGAGGTTTGGATGATGTGACCAAACTCCTGATTTGCGGTGCCAATCCCCAAATGTAACGCTCAATGCGTTTGTACTCAGGTGTAACCATGTGTGGCACTAGACGTGCTAGTTCCTGGAACTTAGTGGTGTACCCAGTGATATCAACACCAATCATCTTAATGTCCCACAAGTCAGTTTCCACATTCTGCATCTCACTACGGGGACAAAACTCTTCCAGCATCATGTTTTTCCGTACTCCCCATGACAAGGAGTGAGTAGCGTCCCTTCCCATGGATTGGAGTTGACTGTTCCACCATGTTAGCGCCTTGTCAGCCAAGGTGATTGTGGCATACTTCACCATACACTCAGGTAAACAATCACTTATATCTAACACTGATTCCATCTTTTCTATCCAGTGAATGATACCAATAGCACCCTCGGTGCCACGGAAAGTAGTGGGCTTACAAGCCAGAAATGTCTTGAATGAACACCCTCGGCGGGTATTCACAAGTGTCTCAGTGTTAACAGGGGTAGATCCGCTGTTATTAATTCCATTCTCGCGGTTTCGGCTTGCCTCATGCTCGGCAATACCTTCAGCAATGCATCTTGCAATCATTTGCTCAGTAGTTTCCACATTATTGGGTGGTGGAGTGGTTTCAGGGACAGGAGGTGTAGTCGTCCGTTGACTATTCTTAGTCATTCTTCGTTTCGGTGGCATGATTCCGTTCCGTGGTTAAGAAAATGCAGAAGTCAATACCAAGATAGTGAATGTGAAAAGGACAAGATTTCACATTGTATAACAAGGAAACAGTATGATGGATGAAGAGCAAGATTTCACATCACGTGTCACACGACTTTGAAACGCCCATATGTACTTAGTACAATATAATCACGTTGGCCAGGCGTCATTATATAACGCCAAATACATATTTCTTTTCATCATCATTTAACACAATTAGGTTCAAACGAATTCGAGGTAAGAATTTTTGATCAAAATATAATAGGTTTCAAAGAGTACAAGATGTGATCACAAGGGGTCATCGGTTGGTTTTCATTCTAAAACATGTATATAAGTATAAGTAGGATACGCTAATCATCACTAATCGATCTCGCTCATAGCAATACTAGATGTAATAAACACGGTAATGTAAACCAAACATAATGTATATTATATCATAGGTTAAACATTGTTACATAAGTTTTGTACAAGGATAGGATTTACTATATAATAATATACCCATCAGTCCAAAGTAATACCCAAAATGTGACGGATTTAACCTATACATCCATCTAGTCAAAAGTAATCAGTCTAATACCTAGTAGGCACAACCCGCCATACATAGTTCTAATGGAAATAAGGTAAGAACAATCCCACAGCTGTCCTCAGCACAACTATCATCACACAAGCTCCAACCATAAACCCTGCCATCCTAGCATGTCTCTCCAGTATCCTCACACGAGTACGTGCAGTCTCAGCTATCTCTTGAGCAAGAAATATATGGTCAAGCAAAAAGTGGTAATGCTCGTGCATATCAGCCATGTCTCCATACAGAAGGGAGACCTCGCCCTGCACCCCCATGAGGTGAGCACCTCTGCTAGCAGAAATGCGAAACAAGGTACGCATCACGGCAACAAGAGTAGGGATAGTCAACTCTACCGGCTCTCCGGTGGTAGGCAGTGGAGCTGGGGATCGTGAAGACTCCCCCATCTCAAACGTAGAGGGAATACCCTGTAGTGATCTCCACCGTCCCAGTATAGGGGTCATCCACTCCAGGTGAACGAATCTAGGTACCCTGTGTGATGGCCCGGCAGACTCGTCCATCGGCGCCTTGTCTCGCGGCTCTAATGGTCCAGTGGGGAAATCTCGGATACAACTCATCGGTGTCCTCCTCGGCACCGGTCCTATAGAAGGTCCAGCTGTCACACCCCGTCTAAAGCGGAAACAACGGGGTATAACGGTGATAGGATGTTTGTCCCTTACTTAGGATCTAGAACGAACCGAGTCAATCCAATCGATGGCGGAAACAACGATTAGATTATCAAACAAAAACACGAACAATCAATACGCAATGAATATCAAACAAAACGTATTATATTCGATAATATTCGGTCAGATTACAGAGATTTCGACTGATTATGTTTAGGGTTTCGTCAACCCTAAAACAGAAAACGTAAAACGTTTTTATACAAAGTTTGGCACCTGCGACGTAGCACGCTACGTCGCAGGCCCAAGCCCATGCGACGTCTGCTACGTCGCAGGCCCAATACCTGACGTCGCACCTGCGACGTAGTGCGCTACGTCGCAGGAGTCAGAAATACAAAACTAAATACAAACTACGAGCTAGACCAACTGACAGACACTAAACATGTACTAACAAACTCCCCCGTGTCTTCAGCTTGGTCTTCAAAAATCTTCTTTAAACCCAGCCCGCAGGAAACTGGCCGTCGGCATGAATTCCATTAGCTACGCAAACAGTAACAACATTGTAAAACTGCTGTGCTAATCGTCTGTTGAATTCATTCTTCTGACCAACTCGAATCCGATTATCATAGAGTTTTCTTAAATCTTTTTCATGAAAATTAATTAAACTCATCGGATCGTACAGCCTAAACGTTGCTTGCTTCAAATTCCATATACCTCCAACTTCTGGCCACGGTTCAGAATCTGGAACGAAAGTGATAACCGCTTCGCCAGTCTGTGGATCAAGTTCCCATTTCACAAGTCTTTTCAGAAAATAATAAGGAACTGATTCCAGAGGTATCTCAGTCAAACATTTAGCCGGCGAATAGTGAACTTTAACCAAAGGCTTCCTGGTGACTGGATCAATCTTTTTCTTCCATGTATACCGAGTTCCCAACGTCGGCTTCAATTTCGAATAAGTCTTCGATAATACTTCCCGACGTAGACATCTTTGAATGAACTCAGCATAATCATTCTCGAAAGGATTAATCAACTTAAGCTGAGCTAATCGATTAATCTCTCCTTTTGGCAACGTGCTCAATCTATCAAAGCGCATTCTAAAATACTGAACTCCATCTTCTCTCTTTATCATAAACAAATTCCTTTGACACTTCCAGCTTTTAATTACACCGGTATAATTCCGACTAACCCGGTACACTTGACATTTCACTGGAATAGGAACTGGATTTCGTCCCTTAGGCCACCATTTCTTGTTTCTCTCTCTCTTTTCTTCAGCAGTTAATTTCTTTGCTGCTGAGTCCGGTGCCTGTGTCTCTGAAACTGGAGTTGCAGCAGAACTAGATTCTCCATGTTGCGCTTTTTCAAGACTCTCGTCTTCACTTGAATCAGATTCAATAATTGGTGCATCATCATAAGTTTCCCCAGATTGTGCATCATCATACGTTTCATCTGCATCCAACTGTTCCTCTTCAATCGAGACATCCTCGTTCATCTCAAACACATTCTCAGTTTCTTCCTCAGAGCCAACTCCACTGGCCATCCTTTGAATAAATGATAAGTCAGCGAATGAGTAATCAACTGCCAGTGGTCTCGGTTGCCCTGGAATATCATCAACAGAAAAGTAATCCAAAACAGAAATATTTTCATTAATATTTTCAATTACAGGGTTGGGATTTACAGACTCAGGTTGACTTGACTCTAAAGTGGGTATCCCAGACCCATACTCCCCCGAGGCAAGTAACCTGCCTTCCAAAACGTTAACCCTATTCTTCGTTTCCTCAAGCTCTTTAGATTGAACCTCGATCAAAGCAGCTTGTTCAGCAATCTTCTCATCCTGAGCCTCCAGCTTTTGCTTCATCAGCTGCATATCTTCCATTATCTTTTGCATGAAAGCTGGAGTTGGTTGAATCTCAAAAACCTCCTGTTGCTGTGGATTGACTGGAGCTCGTGTTGACGAAGAGCGACGTACACGACGAGGCGGTTGATAAGTCTCATCAGCAGGATCATCCCCGTCGCGTGTACGTTTTCCAGTATCCCTTGGAGGTACATACTTGCGTCCTTGTCTGATTCGACGCTTAATCCTCAGATATCTGAATGAATCAGAAAGCCTGATACGTTCCATCTCAGAGGGATGCGGAACAGTACCATCAGAATGCTCAGGCGTCGGACCCCCATCCTGAGGTCCTACATTCGCAGTATCATCAGAATCTGAATTCTCAACCGTATCATGCGATGCTGGATTGTCCGAGTCAACGTGGCCGAACTGCTCAATGTTTTCCAGAAGAGCTTCCACGTTCTCCCCCGCAGCTTGAGCAGGAATGTGCTCCCCCGCAGCTTGAACTGGAATGTTCACAAACGGTTGCTGCGGTTGCTGAGGTGCTGGAACATCCATATACTGAGGATCTGGGGGCGGTACATAATTCTCGTCCACAATTGCACCAAATAAGGGAACATCCGTTGCTGCCGCAACCCCTTTCTCAAAACTTGCACAAATAGTGAAAATCCGACTCATCATCGGTGAAATCTTTAATAGCTGATCAGGATCACCCTGTGCCTGAAGATCTGGATGATGACGATTAATGTGCAACTGAACAAAACGTGGATATAAAATCCATTTCTGATCCCCAGCGTTCGCATTATCAACCATAGCCTTGAAGATAAATCCTGAGAAGTTGAACGGCTTGTTGTATACCAACGCTAACATAGCAGAAGCCAGACTTCGGCTCATACCATCCGTTCCACCTTTCCTATTCCCCAAACAAACTATAATCACGTGCATCAAATATCTCCAAACACGCGTGAGATTCGCTTTCCTGTACTGATCAGAGGGAATTCCTGGATATCCTATTCGTTGCATAGCTCCAGTAACAAAAATATGATCAAAACCGATAGGCATATCCGGCTGATCGTTGAGCTGTAAAAGTTCCCGAATACTCTGTTCTGTAATACTGATCTCCGTACCCAGAACTGTAGAGACCAATCGTCTAACGTCGTTTTCAGTAACGACAGTTGCGTTCCTCCAAAATGGGTTGATCAGATTTCCAAAAACCACCGTGTTATCGGAAATGACGTGAGATACCCTAGAACGTCTCAAGAATGCAATCATCTGACGATACGGTGCAGCTTTATCAGAAGTGTCAACCAGATAAGCAGTCGTATTGTGACGAGCTTCAAAAGTCAAAGCCATATCTGCAAAAACAGAAACATATTGCAGCTCGAAAAGGGTTAGCAAAAATTTTACATTTTTGGAAAAACCTTTATCAAAATTCCTGGAACTAGCGACGTAGCCACGTACGTCGCATGAACACAGAGCGACGTAGAAATGTACGTCGCCTAAAATCAAAATAAATTGAAAAGCGACGTAAGCCCGTACGTCGCATCAAAGTCGAGCGACGAAAAGGGGGACGTCGCATTTTGCAATTTATTGTGAATTTAATCACATTAATTAAAATAGCGACGTAGAGTGCTACGTCGCATCGGACGTCGCATAAAAGGCGACGTAGGGAAGGGCGACGTAGGAATTAATTAATTGCTAATTAGAGCGACGTAGGCGACTACGTCGCATCGTACGTCGCACTGACGAACATTCAACACCAACCCAGAAAACCTAATTGTCGAATTTAGGGGTTTTCAAAATGGATCACACAATAAGGTGCGCCCTACGATGGTGATGGCTAAAACATAGGTTATAACCATTTTAACATCCAAATGACCATCGAATTCAAACCAAAACCAAAACCCTATTAACCCGTAACACATATATAGCGATTAAACATAAAATACATGGTGAAAACAGGTAAATATGGTACCTAAGTGTGCGGAATAACGAGTATATGAAAACTACGTGAGTGAATCGGAACGAAAACAGCTACAAATCACGAAAAAACTCGAAGAATTGCTACGTCGCAAATCGCCGGTTGGTACGTCGCAGGCTACGTCGCACTTGAATAGTGAATACTGTGACGAGTTACGTCGCAGTGGATACTATTTAAAGTCTAACCCTATGTGCGACGTAGGCTGGGACGTCGCAGGCGACGTAGAGCCGAACGTCGCATAAAACAGTTGTGATCCAATTTCGAAATTTTCAAACCGTTTACTCGTTATTTTTAGCAAATAATTTACAAATAACTCGTGACTTGGGAAAATAACCTAGAATAAAACATAAAATGAAATAACTAAACTAAAAAATCTTTTTGATATTTCCTTTAATATTCAAAAAGTAAAAAGAAAATTACTAACACTCTATTTTTGGTGACGGAGTTGAGTTGTCTGATTAGGGATCATATCGGAATAACATTCATTTATTAGGAATAGTAAGTGTTATTTCGATCATCAGTATATTTGTCCACTTTAAATTTACGTGGCACATTTAAAACATCTTTTATAAAAATTATTTCAAGACAATTATTGGTATTGTTTGTCCACCTAAACATGTTACATCCGTATTTGTGAGCTAACCTTTATTGTTAGAATGAATATTAATTTTGTGAAACCTATTATATGATATACTGATAAACTTCAGTAAAACAAACACTGCATATTCACACAAGGTAGAGATTACAAGACCAAGTTTATCTCGGTTTTCTCGTAACATACACTTGATATTTATATTTAGGCATACATCAAACTGACTATGAAGATACTAGTGGCCCCAGATCTGTACTTAGTACAACAGAGGGTCCCTTAGTATGAACATAACAAGTTTGAGACTATTTGCATAACTAATAGTTTCAGGTCTGTACGTGAGTACAACAATAGTCACCGTTAGTTAGGCGAATAACCATATTATTACTATATGCCCATTTTACATTTACATAATTATGACAGTGTATGATAGTACTTCCATTTATCAATTAAGACTTATGTCATACATCATATAACATTTTTCACAAAGTAATAGACAAGTTTTATCATTACTTCTTACTCACTCACAAACCGGTGTGTAGCATGCCTACCAATACATCGTATGATGAAGATAATTTAGATAAAAACTGTTTTAAGTGTGTCAGATAAACCTACTGACACATCCAAGATAAACCTTAAAATTCCATTTTGTGCATGTCACCTGATGTACTATCATATCCCAAGTTGTTTACAGACACAACTTCAACGTCTATTTTAAAAATGTAGCAACCTTGCGTTTTCTTTAATACTAATAGAGCATAAAGAGTGGCTGTTGCGAAATTTTATTTTATTTTATTTTATTATTATTTTTTTTTTTTTTTTTTTTTTTTTAAATGAATTTAAAAATCTAAAAAAAATCCAAGTCACAAATCATTTCTTTGACTGAAAGAACCTTAAACCTATTAGATTGACCAGTTCAATGAAACGTGATCGCAAAAAGGCTTTTGTGAAAAGGTCCGCACACTGCTTAAGGGTCTCTATATGTACGACATCTATAAGGTGTTTCTCAAAGCAATCCCGTATAAAGTGGAACCTAAGTTCAATATGTTTGGTCTTAGAGTGCTGTACGGGATTGTGAGTTATGGATATAGCAGCTGTATTATCAATATAAATAGGAGTCATAGAGAGATTGAACCCGTAATCACGCAGCTGATGCTGAATCCAGAGAACCTGAGAACAGCAACTTGCAGCAGCAACATACTCGGCTTCAGCTGTGGAAATAGCAACCGCAGTCTGCTTTTTGCACTGCCAAGAAACTAAGCGCGATCCAAGGAACTGACATCCTCCAGTAGTTGACTTCATATCTATCTTGCAGCCACCAAGATCCGAATCCGAATAGGCAGTTAACTCGAAGTTTTTTTCGTTTGAATACCATAGACCCAGAGATGGCCTAAAAGCGAGATATCCAAAAATGCGTTTTACTGCCTTCATATGAGACACCTTCGGATTTGCTTGAAATCGTGAGCAGAGAGAAACGGCAAACACGATATCTGGTCTTGAGGCAGTCAGGTACATGAGAGAGCCTATCATTGATCGATAGTCTTTCTCCTTGCAGTCTTCATCGTCCTCATTAGGTCCAAGATTGTGTCTTGCTTCAATTGGAGTGCCATAGTGTTTACAGTTGAGCAATTCATACCGTTTTAACATGTCAATGACATATTTTGACTGGTGGATATAAATTCCATTGTCAGATTGCTCAACCTGTAGTCCCAGAAAGAACGTGAGTTCCCCCATAGCACTCATTTCAAACTCAGATTTCATCAATCTTTCAAAATCCTTGCACAACTGATCATTAGTTGATCCAAAGATTATGTCGTCCACATAGACCTGCACAAGTAACAAATCCGCTCCTTCCCTTTTGATGAAAAGCGTGCTATCAATCTGTCCTCTATCAAAACCATTCTTCAGTAAGTACGTGGCAAGTCGCTCATACCAAAGTCGAGGAGATTGATGAAGACCATACAAAGCTTTCTTCAGCTTGCAAACATGATTAGGATGCTTTGGGTCTTCAAAACCGGGAGGCTGACACACATAGATCACTGCGTCAACATCTCCATATAGAAAAGCACACTTCACGTCAAGTTGATACACTCGGAATCCTTTAAAAGAAGCATAAGCTAGAAAAATCCGAATTGATTCCAAACGAGCAACAGGAGCGAAAACTTCATCATAGTCAATACCCTCTAATTGACTATATCCTTGAACTACCAGACGGGCTTTGTTTCGAATAACAGCCCCACGATCATCCATTTTGTTACGGAAAACCCAACGAGTACCCGTCAAGTGAGCACCCTTGGGTAGAGGAACAATTTCCCAAACATTCATCTTGTTTATTTGTTGTAGTTCCTCCTGCATAGCCTCGACCCAAGATGGATCCTTTAAGGCTTGATCAACCTTTTTCGGTTCAATTTGAGACAAATGACATGAATCAATATGAGCAATAAGTCCCAAAAGCTGCTGAGCTGAAGTCTGCTTTGTTTGCTGTCGTGTTTGAACAGATGCATGAGGATCACCAATGATATCATCAATGGGGTGATCCTTATGTATACGTGTTTCTGGTATGGCACCTGGCACAAGATCCACACCCAAATTGTTTAAATCTCCCTCAGTTTCAGGAGTAGCAGCAGACTCAGGAATGACTATCTCTTCTTCTTCTCCTTCATCTTCATGAGAAAATAAGTGAGAGTAGTTCATTGTTTCTTCCACTTCATCTTCTTCTTGAGGTTCCTCTAAAGGAGGCATATTTGGATCATATGGAAGCTCCTTTGTATAGTTGTAAACTGTTTTAGAAGGAGCTGCCGAAGATGGTGGAGTAGGAGATGGTGTTGAAGGTGGTGATTTGGTAGTTGTTTTCGGTTGTGTGGGTGTTGGTGAAGGAGTAGGTGTAGGTTGTGGAGGTGTAGGATTAGTCGGTGGAGGTGCGGGTGTTGCATTAGGAGATGGGTCGGATGGTTTATTAGTAACGGGTGTATCTTGAGAAATATCAAGCTCATGCAGTATAGAAACCAACTCTTCCGTTTCATCTTCTTCCGGAATATTGAAAGAGTTGAAGAGGTTTCCATAGTTGAAAAACCAATCCGGACCCGTTCCTTGAGGAGGTTCCGTATACCTTAAACACTTCACTTCAAAATGCTCTTCGATCTGATTCGTTGATTTGTTGAAGACTCTTTTGTTCGGAGAGTTGACTGCATATCCAAGAAAAATCCCTTCAACAGCTTTATCACCAAACTTAGAGACCTTATCTTTTGTAATCATGATCAGGCATGGACACCCAAATGGTTCTAGGAACTGTAGATTTGGCTTACGGTTATTAAAAAGTTCATAGCACGTTTTGTTCCTTTTCTTAACCGTGAGTACTCTGTTGAGAACATAACAGGCAGTATTAACTGCCTCAGCCCAGAATATGATTGGTAACTTGGAGTCAGCTAACATAGTCCGAGCTGTCTCGATAATTGTCCTATTCTTCCTTTCTGCGACTCCATTCTGTTGCGGAGTCCTCGGAGCACTAAATTGATGCTCAATACCTCTTGTAGCACAAAACAATTCGAGAGTTGAGTTCTTGAACTCAGTTCCATTGTCACTCCGTATCCTTTTCACCTTCAAGTTGCTTAGATTTGCCAACTTGTCCAACAAATACACCAGTATCTCAGGAGTTTCCCCTTTCGTGGTCAAAAAGTAAACCCACGAAAACCTTGAGTAGTCATCAGTAACTACCAAGCAGTAAGACCGACCACCAATACTTTTTGTAGACACTGGACCGAAAAGATCCATATGCAGCAACTCCAATGGTGCATTTATGAAATTCACTTGCTTAGACTTATGGGACTTCTTTCGTAACTTTCCTTTTTGACAGGAGATACAGTCATCCTTTAGAGCAAATGACTGTTTTGGAACTCCTAGCACTAGGTCATTCTTAGTCAAGAAATTCATTTTTCGGAAATGAATATGTCCCATTCGTCTGTGCCAAAGCAGTGAATCCTTTTCAGAAGCCTTAGACAAGAGACACGTATACTCGTTCGATGTCTCAACAGTTCTCATATTCAAAATGTAGGTGTCATCCTTTCTTGGCGCTCTCAGTAACACCCATTCTTCCGGAATGACATACCCAGGCTTCAGTATCACACACTCAGTCTTTGTGAACACAGTTGTATAATCCTTATCACAGACCTGTGAAACACTTAGCAAGTTGTGCGTAAGCTGTTCCACGTAGTTCACATTTTCAAAACTAACATTGCCGTTAGTTAAGGTTCCTCTTCCAGAAATAGTTCCCCCAGAATCTCCAACAAAGGCAACATAACCTCCTGCATGTGGTTTAATATCCACAAGAAGAGATACATCGCCCGTCATATGTCGCGAGCAGCCGCTATCCAAATACCATTCGTTATCTTTAACGCGTTCTGACTGCTGCAACACACAAACAAAGGAGATTAGTGAGAAACGGTGACCCAAGCCTTTACAGACTTAGGTCGACCGTGGTCATCAACAATAATCACGTCAGATAGAATTTTATCTTTAAACAAATTAGAATTTTTATCTGATGTGTTATTGTTGACGACTGAAGAGTCAACATCAGACTCTTTACGTTTCCAAACTTTTGAAGATTCGGAAATGGTAATAGAAGTAATGTTGGGCTTTTGAATTGGCAAAGATTTTTGCTCAACATTACTTGGTTTCGAAACAGGCTTGGGAGAGTTTGAGTAACGCCTAGGTGGAGATTTAGAAAAAGAGTTTCTATAAACAGATGTCCTAGGCATCTCTCTCCCATATCGCTGATTTGATAGCTTTGGACATTCACGGATTAAATGTCCTTGTTTCTTACAGTAGAAACAAGAACGAGTCTCAACAAACGGTTGAGGCTGAGGAATTACCACAGGAGGTGGAGAAACATTTCTAGAACATGAACATTGAGTACATGTCTTAGAAAATGTTTGTTTTGGTTGAGAGGTTGAAGTTGATGGTTTGTCATACGAAACATTTTCATTTACTGATTTTCTTTGCAAAATCTTTACAGGTGACTGTAAAGTTTGTTGTTTCGAGTTTAAAACCTTAGCTTTTCCCTTATTTGGTTGAACCTTAATTTCAGGTTCAACCTTTGAAATCACTTTTTCAGGTTTAAATGCAACCTTCTTAACCTCCGGATACTCCTGATCCGTAATGTCCTCAATCTCAACTATCTCCACAACACTAACAGGAGATTCATTCTTAACTTCAACATTCTCCTTAACACTAACAGGAGATTCATGCACTGACTTAACAAACTTTGGCAAGGGGTACTCTGGCCGCTTGGTTTTCTCCTTTGCCGGTTTGTTATGTTTGGTCTCTTTAGCATCTATAGCTTTTAAACCATAGAGCTTGGACCAGTCAACTGGAATCTCTTCAAAGCCTTCCTTAACAGGCAGGGGACAACAAGTAGTAGGAGGAGGAACTGAGTTGTATCCCAATCCCTCATTCTTTTTCCCTTTAGTACCATGCTTGCTAAGGATTTCATTGAAGACAACTGTTGAGGAATTTGAGCCTAAGATTTTACTCTTATAATTCTCATACTCAGCTTTTAAATCTGTAAGTTCTTTATTTAAAAGTTCAATTTCAACAAGATAGCTTTTAATGGCATCTTCTTGACTAAAAACCTTAGATTTATATTTCTGAGTATCTAACCGATGAGCCTCAAGATGATTTTCATAAAGTTTCTCATTAGCTTTTAAAAAATTATTTGAGTCGGTTAGTTTTTCATTCTTTTTCCTCAATTCAGCTGTCTCTGTCTGATATGCCTTTAAAGATTCAGTTAACTTTATGCATGAAATACAATTTAACGGTTTATCATGTACCTCATTCACAATGTGAGCCATCAGACACTGTTGGTAATGCTGGGAGACTGGCGTCCAATCTTGACTTGTAGGCTCAAAAGCAATCAGGGCATTATCAGCAATCCCTCTCTTGGTAACTTCCGTTTCTTTGGCCTTTGGAGGAGTAGACGGTGTTGTAAATCCCGATGCTGGCATTTTGGGTTTCTCGCACTCCCTGGCGAAGTGACCCAAATTTTGACAATTGTAACTTCGGACCTTACTCTTGTCAAATCCAAAGCCAGTCTTTCCATCACCCTCCAAGCTTTTACGCCCTGTCCTCTGCAAAAACTTCTGAATTCTGCGGGTGATCATTGCCACATTCCAAGTCAAATCCATTTGCTCCAGATCGTCTTCATCAAGCTGAGCATAGTCCTCCTTAGTCAACTCCAAAGTTAGATTCGGTTGAGTAACCAAATCCTTGTAAGAGCTTAAGAAAGCTGTGTAGATGGCAGCTTGCTCCTGAATAGCAGGTGAGACTTGAACCTGTTGTTGATTTGAAGAAGGTCCAGTCATGAAAACAGAATGAATACCATCAGAAGAAGAAGAAGTCGATGAAGCATTTGTATTTGATACAAAGGCAACTCCTGATCCATAAGTCTTTCCAGAGTTGATCTTAACACCATACACACTAGGATTCTGAACAGCAGAACCAGACCTAGTTTCTTTCTTCTTAATCTCCATCGCATGAGCTTGAAGATCCCCTATCAACGCATCCAAAGACATGTTTGCAAGTTCTTCATTTTCCTTTAAAAATTGAACTTTAATATCCCAAGAACTCGGCAACACATCCAGCAGCTTTTTATTTACTTCAATTGAAGGAAAAGTATAACCCCCTTCAAACAACTCACCAACTAACCGTGAGTACCTAGTAAATAAAGAAGTCGTGTCTTCATCAGGAAGGATGTCAAAGATATCGTACTGTTTCTTAATCAGTTCGAGCTTTGCTTCCTTGTACTTATCATTCCCTCCACAACGAGTTTCAATAGCCTTCCACAAATCAAAGGCTGTTTCATGAGTTCGGAAAAGCCATAGCACATCCTTGGTTAAGCACATTTTAATCATTGAAAAAGATTTTCTTTCAGTATCAAAATCTTTCTTCTCCTCGGGAGACATGGCTTTATAGGGCTTAGCAGGACGAATACCTCGGTATTCTCCGTCAGCTAATGGAGCTACATAACGCTCACGTAATGGTCCCCATAATTCTGGACAATGGAAATCAATATATTGCTCAACTCGGTCTCTCCAGTACACGTAATCCATGTCCGCAGTAAAAAGTGGAGGTTTATTACTTGAACCTATGTCATTGCTTTGTTTAATCATCTCCCGAAGTCCTCTAATATCCTCTTTATCAGCTGCCATTTTAATTACTTAAACGAAAAAAAAAATCAAACTTCTGATCTTAGCGACGTAGACGGGTACGTCGCACAAAGAATATGCGACGTAGATGGGTACGTCGCAAAAAGAATATGCGACGTAGATGGGTACGTCGCAAAAAGCAAATGATTCAATTAAGAATCAGAAAGTGCGACGTAGAGTGGTACGTCGCAGAATCAGGCTACGTCGCAACGCAGCGTCGCAGAAGACTAATTAAAGTCAAAATAGCGACGTAGAGAGGTACGTCGCAACGGTACGTCGCACGAACTAATTAAAGTTCAAAAACACTACGTCGCACGCGACGTCGCAGCTTACGTCGCTTTGCTACGTCGCAAAACGTGCTGAGCAGCGGCCAAAAACCCTAAAAACGAATTTTTAACCCTAAAACCAAAACCACGAATGTCGAACGACTGAAACCTTCAATAATCCCAATAATACTGATCGAAAACCTGTAAAAACACAAAACAAACGTAATAAACACGAAAACTCACGAATATCACGTCCTTTTAAAACCCAAACTCGATCCGTATCGCCAAAAACGAGCCTCACTGCTTTGATACCAGTTGTTTGTCCCTTACTTAGGATCTAGAACGAACCGAGTCAATCCAATCGATGGCGGAAACAACGATTAGATTATCAAACAAAAACACGAACAATCAATACGCAATGAATATCAAACAAAACGTATTATATTCGATAATATTCGGTCAGATTACAGAGATTTCGACTGATTATGTTTAGGGTTTCGTCAACCCTAAAACAGAAAACGTAAAACGTTTTTATACAAAGTTTGGCACCTGCGATGTAGCACGCTACGTCGCAGGCCCAAGCCCATGCGACGTCTGCTACGTCGCAGGCCCAATACCTGACGTCGCACCTGCGACGTAGTGCGCTACGTCGCAGGAGTCAGAAATACAAAACTAAATACAAACTACGAGCTAGACCAACTGACAGACACTAAACATGTACTAACATAGGATCATAACACATCATTATATAGAATACTATGTGAAATAAAATATCCAATGTGTCATGATGCCAATAACATGAATAACGGTTCATGTCATGCATACATTTCAACAATGAATTCAAGATCTTACAAACAAACGTACACTATAATGTTATGGCGAAACATGCCTTCACAAATAACTACGATGTACCACAAGTCTTGAATATTTCTCAATGCAACCCTAAAGGTCCACTAAGTTCTCTTGTCCCCTGCTTTAAGTCCACTAGTATAACCTGAAAAGATATGCTCGAAAATGTCAACACGTATGTTGGTGAATTAAGCAGGTTTAATAAGACACATACACGAAGAATACAATTTGCTGTCTTAATCAGTAAGTAGGACATTTGATATGAAATAAGCACATAAGATAACCAACTCATCCACCATAAGCAATACGTTCCGTTTCTGGATAATATTCACTCAAGGATAACGTATCTATCACAAGAGTGGGACCGTCATCCGATAGTACTATCAATAATCATATCCGTATTAGTAAGAAATATGGAGTATTGTCATGGTCCCGAAGATACAAGACTCATCTGAAAAGAAAGTAATATGGAGTGTTGTCATGGTACTGAAGACACAAGACTCATCCGAACAATCAGCAATCAGTCCACAACAATCAGCATGTCACTTATTCAATCATATTGTCCAAATCAGAAAATCAGATAGTTTACACAGCACAAGAAAACAATTCGAAATCAGTTTGAGCATTCTTTTCCCCCAATGGAAAATAAGTAAAGAAAATGGGGCCGCAAAACTCACCTTAAATATTAAAGTAAGTGTCGCCTTTAAGTGTATCCACCAAACAATCTCACAATCTACAAATGATTATATATGTATACGGGTTACAACCTAGACATATCTATGTCCTTTCATTGTATCCCAAGTCCAAATCACCTCTACTAAGTTTCCTCTCAACTAGATCTCACGTATCTTTACGAAAATCAACTCTTTTGTATATCTCAAATTCTGTCCATAACTTTGTACCACTTTACAAATTTTAAAACATGACTTAATGAAATCATTTGACTCTACAAATTTTATCAGTGAAACTTCAATGTATTGAGAACATTCTGTAATTTTTCCAGAAGTAAACTCTATAGTTAACTGTTTTAAAAAAATTCACCAAAACAATCTGCTCATAAACTAAAACGACTTCTGAGTAAACAAAAGTTACAATTTATTTAAAATACTTAAAACTTACAAAGATTATGATACTTTAAAAAAAAATTGTTGACACTTTAAAATTACTCCAGTAAAAATTTCAAGACCCAATTCTTAGCTTAACATACGTTTCAAAAATCGACAAGTTAACCGAAACAATGAACCGAAAAAACTCAGATTTGACATTTGATCTTGTAAAATCATTCTGACCAGCTTAAACTCAAACTTTTGACACGAAACCAATTCCATTTGAAATTAGACTCAAAATACATAAGTTTAGACTCTTATTTCACCAAAATTCATCAAGAAATGACCAACTTACAAGCTTCCCAAACCGAAAACACAATCTGTCCAGATTAGGGTTTATAAGTAATCAACCCTAAATATTCATGTGAACAATCCAAAACGCTATTACAACCATATTTCTCAATTCTACCAACTTATATACCAATTTTAGTTATATTCTATTGATTTTAATCACTAGGAATACAATGGAAATCGAACCGAAAGAAACCGACAATAACGAAATAGTCGAAATACATTTTAATGAACAAAATCGGATAGAAATATACCAACTAACAATCGAGAACGCGAGAGACCTTCTTAGAATCTGCGAATACATGTTTATAAGTCCCTTGATCATGTTTTAAAAGAAAGAAATCGGTAGATATAGGTGTTTGATATCGAAAACTTACTCATGAATACGAATCAAGAAGGATTTCGGTTGCTAGATTGAATGAGGAGATCAAAACTTGAGTTCTTGAGGTTTGATTTTCATAAATAGTGTTTAGGGAGGCTGAAATTCGTTCAGTAGGGTTTCCATTCGTTTTTGGGGTTAAAACATGTTTATATACAAACTTAAATTAACGAAAAGCTTCAGAAAATTCGTAATATACTGCAATAGTTTACCAAACAATTTTTATAAAATAATCTAGTTTGTTTCAGAGGCCGAAACCACGCTAATCTTAGTAAAACATCGAGATCTACAACTTTTTAGTTTTGGCCGAATCCTGAAAACGATACTAAGTAGGTCAAAACGGCCTCTGAAGTTGACTACGATTTTGGGACAGCGGCATTGTAACACCCCCAAATTCGTTGATTTCGATTAGCGGAAGCATTTGATATAAGTTAGGGGATGTCACAATTACACAGTACATGCATACGTATCAGAGCATATGATTACAACAAAACATCAATATATTAAGATGCCAAAGTTAATAGTTTACAAAAGTTGACGATTCATCAGATCGTATAAAAGTAGTAATGTTATACAAAAGTAGATTTCTGGAATATGACTAAAATCCGAATAGTTATACAAGAGAAATCCAGTGTCAAAAGTTGACATCCTATTTGCATTGCGGGTCGCCTAAATTCCATATGTGCAGGCGGTTCTTACGTGCGTAGCTAATTCCCTGAAAAACATAGTAAAAGTCAACAACGAGGTTGAGTGAATTCACAGGTTTTATGTTTACAATAGTTGAACCAAGTTCGAGTAAGTTTGTTGACGCCAAAGTCATATAGTTGCATTTATGTCATTTGTTCAAGTATAATCGTGGTGGGATGTTACCCCAAATATATACTCATTGTTGTTGTGGGATGTCACCCAAATATTCTGTTAGAAAACATGTTGTAGGAAAGCAGTATCCTAGTAGTTATGTAGGAATGTAAGTATCCTAGTTGTTGTTCGTAGGAATGTCAGTATCCTAATTGTTGTTCTGTGGATCCATGTCAGTAGGATCCAGTGCCCATGTCGGTAGGGACTTTTCAACAGTTAAGTAACAATAGTAGATCCATGTCAGTAGAATCTAGTGCCCATGTCAGTAGGGACTTTCCAGTAGTAGGGAGTGTCAGTGTCCCATGATCCATGTCAGAAGGATCTGGTCCATGTCAGTAGGACCCATGTGTTCAACAAGTATAACGGATCCATGTCAGAAGGATGTAGTAGTTACCCAATCAGTTTTGTGAAAGCATTGATGGTCGTTCCCCAGTGTTTTCAAATTAGTACCGGTCGTTCTCCGGTTTATCAAACAAGTTTTATACGTTTACAGTGTTGTAGTATGAAAACGTTATTTCGTAATCGTCAAATTTGTGTAATGGTTTAACAGTTTAATGTACTCTAATCATTCGAGTAAAACAAGTATACAACCATGTTTGTATAAAAGCGTTTGACTATGTTTTCCACCCCTGTTCAAAAGCAGTTAAAACAGTAAGAGTAGGGGCTGTGAACTCACCTGTTGAGTTGAAAGTGTTCGAGTGCTAGCAAAGCCTAATGCCCAAGTCTAGTCCGGAATCCCCTAACGCCCTAAACGTATGAGATTTAATGAGTATGTAGATGTCTAAGTCGACCATCCATGCTAGTGTTCATACAACCAATTTATGTCCAAAGTGTTCGTTTAACGTTTACGTTTGTATTTCGTTGTTGTGAAAATGTATACGACTCGTTGGTGATAGTTTTGCACAAATATTTCAAAGTATTATTGGCAGTTTCGTTGTAACATCATAAAGTAGGAAATCGTGTACGGGGGTCCGGGGGCAGCCCCCCTGGTAGCGGGGTCCAAGGGGTGGCAACCCCTGGTGGGGTCCAAGGGGCAAAGCCCCTGGTTAGGGTCGAGCTGCCAAGTCAGCTTGGAAAATGCATTGCTTAAGCGAAAATGCATTCGAAATTTCATTTCGGGGTAAAATCAAGTGGTAAAATACTTAGTGAAATCATGTGTTTTTAAGAGTCTGGAACCTGCAACGTTAAGTACGACGTCGCGTGCGACGTTGCGTGCGACATTAGGGTGATTTGGTGCGACGTAAGGGTCGACGTCGCTATGTGCGACTTCGCAACTTAATGCGACATTAGGTGTTACGTCGCTATGTGCGACGTTGTGGGTCCTTGCGACGTTGTGACTGACGTAGCATTTAGCCCAAGCCAGATGCGACGTAACGGACTGTTCGACGAACAGCTCGAAAATAACGAGTTTCGGGTCGATTTTTGGACATTTTCGGTTGATAGAACACTAAAGCAAGATAATCTAAGTATTATAAACAAGAAATATTGAAGGAAACGTCAAAATCTAAGAGTTTACGAAGATGTCGGAAACTTACATGGTGTCGGTTTTAAAATCCGAAAAAGTAGAAAAGTAGATCGTGATCCCGTGAATGTTTTTCTCCAAAGGAGCTCGGTGATTTGGTGCGTTTTTGGTGTAGTTTTTGTATGATTTGTGTGATTTTTGGTGTATTTTAGAGAGAGAGAGAGATGAGAGGAAAAGGGAGTGGAGAGAGAATGAGATGAAAGAAAATGAAAGAAAATATGGAGGTGGAAGGGGTTTTATCTCCTTTTTCGCCTCCCGTGTTTGCGTTCCGTGTGGTGTTTTGTTTATCCGATTGTTTAAATGTTATACTATTTTAATTTGGTAACTTTTTAAATATGTATTCAAATTCATTTTTAGTTGAGATATTTTATAAAGATATTTTAGTTAAGTTATAAAAATTTAAATGTTTATTTTGTTTCGTTTTGTCAGAAATGTTTTGAGTTGTTTTAGTTTGCGAAATACTTTGTAAATATTATCGACATAATATTTAATAGTTAATAACGTTATTTAATGATTTCGTTTTATTAAATATTTTTGTTCGCCAACAGTCGTATATTTTTGTCGCGTTTGTTCCAATCGTTTTGTACGTAATTATACAAGTTAAGCATTATGCAATACTACGCGTATTAACTAGTTGGGCTTTGCTAGACTTACCTCTAAAATATGTTGTGAATTCACTCAAACTAGGGAATTAGCCTAATAATGCAAATGATTGACGTTTATAGTCGCGTTTAAATTTGCGGGGTGTCACATTCTCCCCCTGTTAGAGAAATCTCGTCCCGAGATTAAAAATCAAGTCGGAACGCCTGTCGCGTATGTTTTCCGAAAAGTCTTGTTGTCAATAGTGATGATAGTTTACGTGGCGTTCTATGTTGCCATAATAGTTCTAACAGTTTATGTATACTCGCGGTATAGTTTGGTAAGTGGTACATCCGGTAATTAACCAATGTTTAGCAAGTGTCAAGTTTGAATCGACATTCAAATAAAAGAAATGTTAAATCGTAGCAATAGTTGTTAAGACGTACCGTGCTAGCTTAAAGGTCCGCAACCGAGTCCGGTGCACGGAGGATGTATGCGCGGCCGGGGGCGTTGTCTCTGTTAACGACGCGGTTGTTGTTGGTGTTGGTGATTGCAGCGTAGGCTCGGGTGCTTCCCGGGTTTCCATTTTGTTGACCCTGACGGTCGTTGTGATCACTGTTCCATTTTCGTTTGTTGTGACCAGAGTCGCCAGCTTCGATTCGGAGGGGTTCGGTTTGTCACACCCCGCCAAACGGTAATTACAATTTCATAGAGTGGTTTGCGGAAGCTTAGTGACGTGGCGGGGGTGCGAGCAGTAAAACAACCAACAGTTACATACATACTCAGAGCATATGATTATCGCAGAACGAAATAGATTAAGATGCCATTAGTTAAAGTTTTACAAAAGATTACCACTTGAAACGTGGTAACAGTAATAGTAGTAGTTGAAATCAGTATTTCATAAAATACACAATATCAAAAGTAGATTTCATAGGTATGACTGCAATAGTTGCAGTTATACTGAGGAAATCCAAGTGTCCCAAAAGTAGTGGCATCCTAACAAGTCCAGGGTAGTCCGTCCTGATATGCATGCAGATCTTACTTACGCTGCTAATTCCCTGAAAAACATAGAGTAAATCGTCAACAAAATTGTTGAGTGAATTCACAGATTTGTTTATTATGTAGGAAACACAGGTTAATCATTTAAGAATAACATTTCCAAATAAGTGTTGTTTGTCAAGTAGGAAACACAAGTTATTAACAAATAACATTTCCCAAATCAGTTATCAGTAGGAAACACAGGTTAACCTAAATAAAGATTAACATTTCCAAAATAGTATACGTAGGAAATCACTTCCTAAACAGTAGTTTTGTGTGTGGGAATATTTAGACGGTGATCCCTCGAAAGGTGAGCTAAACCTGACGAGTAAGGTAACCCGATCTAACCCTATAACCAAACCACGACCCTAATCTGTTGTTGTTGTGCCAAGTAGGACATTTAAGTATACGCTCCCAAATCCGTAGGAGGGTCGTCACGGCAATAGTACTATCCGTATACTCAGTGGCTAGCGTCACCTAGCTAATGGTTATAGTCTGTAGCCATAAGTTCTTTTATGCACTACATCGTTCAGCCTAGATCTGTACCAAGATTCGTTGTCTAAATTCCCAAAATAGTATGAAAACATTTCATAAATCATAGTTCAAGTAGTTGTGTGAAATACCCTTT
This sequence comes from Helichrysum umbraculigerum, assembly GCA_949592205.1. Classification (NCBI taxonomy): domain Eukaryota; kingdom Viridiplantae; phylum Streptophyta; class Magnoliopsida; order Asterales; family Asteraceae; genus Helichrysum; species Helichrysum umbraculigerum. Next base: position 92,426,999 of record CATIUR010000002.1, on the reverse strand, counting down.
CACAAACAGTCACGTATGAAATACCCTTTCATAAACAATCAAGTAAATACATACAGTATTTAAAGCAGTTGTCGCATGCAGTTATACATACGATTTCTATGTTTTCCACCCCGAGTTTTAAAATCATTAAAACAGTGAAAAGGGGTTTGTGAACTCACTGTTTGCGGTCTTCAGCGAATTTAACAGCTAGTGATAGTAGTCGTCCAAACTGTATAATTCAAGGTCCTAAACGCAAGAAAATATACTTATATAAGTACTCGACTAATCGTTAAGTTGAAGTGTTTATACAATTTTAGTTGTTGGTGATAATTGCGTTGAAATAGTCGTTGCGTGTAAGTATATACCTATATATACTTTTTAGTTGAATATATATATATATTCTTATATATATCAATTGTTGTCGTCGTATATATATATATACATTATTCATTTGTTAATGTCACGTATATATATATCTATATTACATATAAAGAGTCTCCCATTTGTTGAATCTTAAATCTTAGATAAAAATTAAAATTACTTATTTGTCCTCATTATCTCTATATATATCAAGTGATGGATTGACTCAAATTAATGATTAATTGTTATGTGTAAACTTCAAATTATTTTTGGTTTAAAAATAAAAAATGAATTTAAAACATGTCACAGGTTAGAATTGAACCTGTGACCTCATGACCATACCCAACGAGCTTAACCACTTTGCTAGTGATTTACTTTGTTTCTAATTTACATAACATATATATATAAGTGTTATAAATTTCAGTAATATGTGTGTTATTTAAAACCAAACCCGAAAGGCTGTACCGGTGTTTGTTCATCGTCTTGCTCACTGACTGATCGAAATTTGCACGGTGTTTATCCCATTTTATTTAGTTCCATACATTTGTCTCACAATCCCAATCATTTATAACAACTAAAAAAATAAGATCTTAACAACTTTATATGTTAAATTTGTATTCAAAAGTTTGGTTCCTTAAAACCCATTTTAAGAAATTAATCAACCAATCATCACATTTTCATGTTATACACACTTATAATGTTACATAAACACAATATATATAACGAAAATTTAGTAAAGAAATAAAGGATTAAAAGGTTTCCTTACAAAGAGAATATGATGATGATGCGTCGGTTGATGATGATCGACGATGATGATGATGTTATTGTTGATATTATAAGTGTTTTTAAGTGTTTGAAGATGATAAAATGTGGTTTATGGTAGAGAAGGAGAAGAGATTTTTGTTGTTGCTCCTTTGCTCTTTGTCTCTGCTGCTCGACACCACAAAGAGGAGAAGAAGGAAAATGGGAGTTCAATTATTGTGTTTGGTGTCACAGGGAATGGGAGGAAACAAATATATATATATATAAATTGTACTTGGTTTAATTTGTCAAAAGGTGGAAATGGTTCCAGTCCTTGTTGTCGATCAGATGTTTTTATTTATGTAAATTGTTTTAATTTTTAACCCGTTAATTTCGTGTACGGGTATAGTTTGTGGTACCCCGTGTACCAATCAATTATTCGTTAGTTTAAATTTTATTTTAAACTTAGTAATTGATAATTATAAAAATTAAATACTTTATCGAAATAATTATAAAAATTATTTACAGTATTTGTACAGTACCATTCAATTGTGTGCCATATTTCAGTTGAATTTGGAAATTATATTTTGAAGTAATGCTCCAAGTACTAAAACAGGAATGAGCAAATAAATACTTTTATTATTTTCGACCTTTAGGTACGTTTTATAATTGTTTTTGTTCGTGTATAACGCGTCCTAAATAGCAGTCTAAAGGTTTCCGTTTTATTTTTGTTCTAATACTTTTCTATAATAATTTCAAACAAAAATTATTCAAAAGTATTTTAAAGTTCTTTTTGGAACTTTATGATTTGCGTTTGATACGTTTAATATAAAACGTATAAGTTATTATATTATTTCAATAATATAAATATCTAATATTTGTAATTATTAATTTTCGAATTATTAATTATTTCGTATCACCAACTATATTGTATTCAGTTTGTCGAATTTAATATGTTCATTTCGTACGTAATTATATATACATATAACTACAAGTCTAATACGTCACGTATCACACAGTAAGTTTCACAAAACTTTACACATAAAAATCGTTTTGAATTCACTAATCAGGGAATTACTCTAGGTAATGCATGTAATTAGGTAAAAATTAGTACCCTAATTTGAGGATTGTCACATTCTCCCCCCGTTAGCGAAATCTCGTCCCGAGATTTAAGTTGAGTCGTGAGTCTCGGTCACGTTTTCGAAAAGTTGAGGGTATTTCTTTCGCATTTCATCCTCGCGTTCCCAAGTAGACTCAGGACCGCGCTTCGAGTTCCAACGAACTTTGACGAGTTTGATCCGACTGCGTCGGAGTTTGTGGGTTTTGCAGTCAATTATTTCGATGGGTTCCTCCACAAAATTTAGTTTTGAGTCAACAAAGACCTCGTCAGGAGGAATGATTAATGTCTCGTCAGAAAGACACTTCTTAAGGTTACTAACGTGAAAAGTGTCGTGAATGTTGCTTAGCTCTTGTGGCAATTTGAGTTTGTAAGCGACAGGACCAATCCTGGCAAGGATTTCAAAAGGTCCAACATATCGCGGGTTCAGCTTTCCTCGTTTGCCAAATCGTGCTACTCCTTTCCAGGGAGATACTTTGAGTAGGACTTTGTCTCCTACTTGGAACTCAAGAGGTTTACGGCGGTTATCAGCGTAACTCTTTTGTCGATCTCGTGCCGCTTTCAGTCGGCTCAATACTTGAGTTATTTTGTCAGTGGTTTCCTGGACAAGTTCGGGTCCAGATAGTTGTCTGTCGTCCAACTCTGCCCAACAGAGTGGTGATCGGCACTTGCGTCCATATAACGCCTCAAATGGTGCCATCTGTATACCCGTGTGATAACTATTGTTATAAGAAAATTCGGCTAGAGGTAGGTGTGTATCCCAGTTACCGCCAAAGTCTATCACGCATGCTCGCAACAAGTCTTCGAGCGTCTGTATCGTTCGCTCACTTTGGCCGTCCGTCTGCGGGTGGTAGGCAGTACTCATATCAAGTCGAGTACCCATTGCCTGTTGTAATGTTTGCCAAAAGCGAGAAGTGAATCGCGCATCTCTATCAGAGATGATGGATAGGGGCACACCATGCCGAGAAACAATCTCTTTAATATAGATTTTAGCTAGTTTCTCCATTCCATCCGTTTCCTTAATAGCGAGAAAGTGGGCTGATTTCGTCAATCGATCGACAATCACCCATATGGCATTTGCTCCCGATGCCGTTCTAGGTAACTTCGTAATGAAGTCCATTGTTATCTGCTCCCATTTCCATTTGGGCAACTCAGGCTGTTGCAAAAGTCCAGACGGCTTTTGGTATTCAATCTTTACCTTCGAGCAAGTTAAACATTTGCTCACGTAGGTGGCAATGTCACGTTTCATTCCAGGCCACCAGTAGAAACCTTTCACGTCATGGTACATCTTGTCTGCACCAGGATGTATTGAGTAATTAGACTTATGTGCCTCATCCAAAATCAGTTTGCGTAACTCATCCACGCATGGTACCCAAATTCGATTCATAAAGTACAACACTCCGTTGTCCTTTTTCTCGAGTTGTTTTTCCATCCCTTTCAAGGATTCATCCTTAAGGCGTTCGGGAGTGAAAGTAAGTTCTTGGGCTTCACGAATTTGAGTAATGAGATTCGAGTGGATTGTCAATCCCAAGGCTCGAACTCTTCGAGGTTTGATTCGTTCCTTACGACTCAGGGCATCTGCTACCACGTTAGCCTTACCCGGGTGATACTTTATTTCACAGTCGTAATCATTAAGTAATTCGACCCAACGTCGTTGTCTCATGTTAAGTTCTTTCTGGTCGAATATATGTTGTAGGCTCTTATGATCAGTGAAGATCGTACACTTTGTACCGTATAGGTAGTGTCTCCAGATCTTTAGTGCAAAAACAACGGCTCCCAATTCCAGATCATGAGTCGTATAGTTTTTCTCATGCACTTTTAGTTGTCGTGATGCATAAGCAATGACCCTTTCGTTTTGCATCAGTACGCAACCCAATCCCTGATGCGACGCATCACAGTAAACAACAAAGTTATCTACTCCTTCGGGTAGTGATAGTATAGGTGCGCTGCTCAGTTTCTGCTTCAGTAGTTGGAATGCATTCTCTTGCTTCTCATTCCACTCAAATTTCTTGTCTTTTTGAGTTAATGTGGTAAGTGGCTGTGCTATCTTTGAAAAGTTTGCGATGAATCGCCTGTAATAGCCAGCTAGACCAAGAAATTGTCGTACTTCAGTTGGGGTTTTCGGTGCTTCCCAGTTGTTGATTGCCTCAATTTTGGATGGGTCTACGTGAATTCCCTTGTCATTTATCACATGACCAAGGAATTGGACCTCTCGTATCCAAAATTCGCATTTAGAGAACTTTGCATAAAGCTTCTCTGTTTGTAGTAGTTCGAGAACAAGCTTCAGATGTTGCTCGTGATCCTCCTTCGATCGTGAGTATACCAAGATGTCGTCAATAAACACAATGACGAATCTATCCAAATAGGGTTTGCACACTCTGTTCATCAAATCCATGAATACTGCTGGTGCGTTGGTCAGCCCAAAAGGCATGACTAGAAACTCGTAGTGACCGTAACGAGTCCTAAAAGCAGTTTTCGGTACATCCTCTTTTCGTACCTTAAGTTGATGGTAACCGGATCGTAGGTCAATTTTTGAATAATAACTTGACCCTTGCAGTTGATCAAACAGATCGTCAATGCGTGGTAGCGGGTATCGGTTCTTGATAGTTACCTTGTTCAGTTCTCGGTAATCTATGCACATCCGCATGGATCCATCCTTTTTCTTGACAAATAGGACCGGAGCTCCCCAAGGTGAAAAGCTCGGATGGATGAATCCCAAGTCTAGAAGTTCCTGCAGTTGTGTAGATAACTCCTGCATTTCCGAGGGAGCTAGACGATAAGGTGCACGTGCGATAGGTGCGGCTCCTGGCACCAGGTCAATGTGAAACTCAACTTGCCGTGGGGGTGGCAATCCCGGCAACTCATCAGGGAACACTCCTGGATAGTCGCGTACAATGGGCACATCGTCTATACGTCGCTCCTCCGTTTTCTTTTCTACAATGTGTGCCAAAAATGCTTGGTACCCCTTTCGGAGATACTTACTGGCCTTCAAGCACGAAATCATTTTAGTGGCACTCTTTCGTTTCTCGCCTTGAATCATTAAAGTTTCTCCTGTCGTTAACGGTAAGCGAACCATCTTATCATGACATATGATCTCGGCGCGGTTCTTAGATAACCAATCCATACCGACTACAATGTCAAAACTTCCCAACTTAACCGGTAGTAAGTCTATTTCGAAGAGATGACCTTCTAACTCCAAGGTACATCCCGGTACTATTTCTCCTGATTCGATCAACTCACCATCGGCTAATTCTATGGTATACTTGTTGTCTAATTTACGGGATTCAAGTTCTAATAGTGGTCTAAACTCAGTAGACACAAAACTTAAATCAGCACCCGAATCAATTAACACAGAGGCATAATGGTTGTTTACGAGAAACGTACCAGTGACGGTGTTGGGGTCCTGGCGTGCCTCTTGTGCTCCGATCACGAATGCCCTTCCTTGAGCCGGTTGATTGTTGATGTTGTTGGTTCGGTTATTGTTGTTACCGCGGTTGTTATTGTTGTTGTGGTTTTGGTTGTTGTTGTTGAGCTTAGGGCATCTGTTGCGGTAATGTCCTTGCTCACCACATTCAAAACATCTCTGGTTTTGACGCTCAGTGTTTGCCCGTGGGGGAGGGTAAGTTTTGCATTCTCGGGTTCTGTGTCCCCATGCCTTACAATTTCCACAATATCCACACCCACCTTCGTGGTGTCGGTTGCACTTATCACATTTGGGTTTGTTACCCAGGTATGGTTTCGAGTCGGTAGTAGTGGCAACATATGCTTTTGCATTTCCAGAATTTTTCTTGTTTTGCTGACCCTGACGGTCAGTGCCACTACCGTTCCACTTTCGCTTTGCACCACCAGAACTACTAGCATCAGTACTGTTCGGTTCGCTTTTTCCCGACACAGTTTTCTTAGTCAGATTTCCCATCCTGACTGCCTCGTCGGTCAAACTTTGTGCTAGAGTAACAGCACTCCTGAATGTGTCCGGTTTAGATGATGTCACCAGACTGCGGATTTGCGGTACCAGACCGTATATGTAGCGCTCGATACGCTTATACTCGGGTGTCACCATGTGTGGCACTAGACGTGCAAGTTCCTGAAACTTAGTGGTGTACCCAGTAATATCAGCACCAATCATGGTGATGTTCCACAATTCTGTTTCTATTTTCTGCATCTCACTGCGAGGGCAGAATTCCTCCAACATCAAATTCTTAAATGTTCCCCATGACATTGAATAAGCAGCTGGTCGACCAAGTGATTGGATCTGACTGTTCCACCAAGTGAGCGCTTTGTCAGCCAAAGTGCAAGCAGCATACTTCACCATACAGTCAGGTGAACAGTCACTAATTTCCAATACTGATTCAGTTTTCTCTATCCAATGAATCATACCAATTGCACCCTCGGTGCCACGGAAGGAAATCGGCTTACAAGCCTGAAATGTTTTGTATGAACACCCTCGGCTAGCATTCACGAGTGTCTCAGTATTAACAGGGGTAGATCCACTGTTGTTAGCTCCAGGTTCACGACTACGGCTTGCCTCATATTCAGCAATACCTTCAGCTATTCTTCGTGCGATCATTTGTTCAGTGGTTTCGGTGGGTGGTGGTGGAGGCGTAGTCGTCTTTTGACTTTTTCTAGTGACTCTTCGTTTGGGAGGCATGATTCAGCTCTGCGATGAATAAAATGCAGAGTGTTAATGTTGAGATATTGAATGTGAATAGATCAAAGATTCACATTTGATAGAAATGAATGACATGAAAAGATGAATGAACAGGGTTTTACAACACGTGCCATACAACTTTGAAACACCCACATGTATCTAGCATAATATAATCACGTTGGCCAGGCGTCATTATATAATGTCCAATACATATTTCTTTTCATTGTCGTTTAACACTGTAAATTTCAGAGGTTCTCAAGAATAATCAATCATCAAGCTGTAAAATGTTTCAGGGTTTACAAGAATTGATCACAAAGTGTCGATAAAGTATAGGTTTAATCACAAGTCGACAGTTGTAAGAGGAAATAATATGGTTGATAATAAGCATAATGAATACGAGATGTAAACCAAGCATACATTATATATTAAAGATCATAACGCGGTTACATGAGTTTAGTACAAAATGAGACGGGATTTCTAATATACCCATCGATGGTTAGCGTTATACAAAATATGATGGGTTTTCTATACATATACCCATTCTACTAACAAAGTTTCATCCAACATACAGCTAGTCCATAACTAATACATACATATATTTCCTCAAAAATAATAGTCTAATATGGTGTAGGCGCAACCGCCATACACAGGCCTAACGGAACTAGGGTAAATACATCCTAACCGCAACCATCACTACTGCAGTCATCACACAAACACTAGCAACAATCTCTGACACCCTAGCACGCCTCTCTAAAGCTGCAACGCGTGCACGGGTGGATGCTAGACTCTGCCAGTCTGTCTGACGGTGAGTCTCCACAAAATCCATCCTCTGATGGAGCATAGCCATATCCATGTCAGTGCGGGAGGCATCGCTCAGTAGCTCCATCAAATCTCTGCTCCTGCTAGATGATATCCTAAACATGGTGTGGACCACAGCCACAAGGGTAGGCACAGTGAGCTCCAGAGGCTCACCAGTGAGAGATGCCAATGGTGGTGAGTGGGAGGACTCTCCAATCTCAAAGGTCGAGGGAATACCCTCTAGTGATCTCCACTCTCTCAATACTCGAGGCATCCAGTCCAGATGAGAAGGTCGGAGCCTCTTCTGTGGCGGCTCGACAACTGGAATCTCAGACTCAGTCATTGGCGCCTTATCGCGCGGCGCGAGTGGTCCCCTGGGAAAATCCCGAACACAGATCCTAGCTGTCATCCTAGGTACAGGCACACGAGAGGTACCCGCAACAGGTGGTGTAGGGGTAGGAGTGACCACAGGTGCGGTCGGAGGTGGTACTAAGTAAGCATCACTAGTGTCATCAGACATGGCTCTCAAATGAACAGATGACTCATCCTCTACAGTGATCGCTGGACCCTCAAAAGTAGCCTCGGTCGGCTCTTCATCCGAAGCATAAACATGGTAAAGTGATTGACTAGACATACTGTGACAAAGAAATTTGGAGTGGCGTGTCAGTCGTATGTTAGATGTATGCAAACGTAAGTATGTATGAATGCATGAATGTTCTAGCCAAGGCTATAGTCTAGGTCTCTAAGGTTTTCAGTCACTTAAAGACTTCTAGTTCGCTATAACCAATGGCTCTGATACCAAGTCTGTCACACCCCGCCAAACGGTAATTACAATTTCATAGAGTGGTTTGCGGAAGCTTAGTGACGTGGCGGGGGTGCGAGCAGTAAAACAACCAACAGTTACATACATACTCAGAGCATATGATTATCGCAGAACGAAATAGATTAAGATGCCATTAGTTAAAGTTTTACAAAAGATTACCACTTGAAACGTGGTAACAGTAATAGTAGTAGTTGAAATCAGTATTTCATAAAATACACAATATCAAAAGTAGATTTCATAGGTATGACTGCAATAGTTGCAGTTATACTGAGGAAATCCAAGTGTCCCAAAAGTAGTGGCATCCTAACAAGTCCAGGGTAGTCCGTCCTGATATGCATGCAGATCTTACTTACGCTGCTAATTCCCTGAAAAACATAGAGTAAATCGTCAACAAAATTGTTGAGTGAATTCACAGATTTGTTTATTATGTAGGAAACACAGGTTAATCATTTAAGAATAACATTTCCAAATAAGTGTTGTTTGTCAAGTAGGAAACACAAGTTATTAACAAATAACATTTCCCAAATCAGTTATCAGTAGGAAACACAGGTTAACCTAAATAAAGATTAACATTTCCAAAATAGTATACGTAGGAAATCACTTCCTAAACAGTAGTTTTGTGTGTGGGAATATTTAGACGGTGATCCCTCGAAAGGTGAGCTAAACCTGACGAGTAAGGTAACCCGATCTAACCCTATAACCAAACCACGACCCTAATCTGTTGTTGTTGTGCCAAGTAGGACATTTAAGTATACGCTCCCAAATCCGTAGGAGGGTCGTCACGGCAATAGTACTATCCGTATACTCAGTGGCTAGCGTCACCTAGCTAATGGTTATAGTCTGTAGCCATAAGTTCTTTTATGCACTACATCGTTCAGCCTAGATCTGTACCAAGATTCGTTGTCTAAATTCCCAAAATAGTATGAAAACATTTCATAAATCATAGTTCAAGTAGTTGTGTGAAATACCCTTTCACAAACAGTCACGTATGAAATACCCTTTCATAAACAATCAAGTAAATACATACAGTATTTAAAGCAGTTGTCGCATGCAGTTATACATACGATTTCTATGTTTTCCACCCCGAGTTTTAAAATCATTAAAACAGTGAAAAGGGGTTTGTGAACTCACTGTTTGCGGTCTTCAGCGAATTTAACAGCTAGTGATAGTAGTCGTCCAAACTGTATAATTCAAGGTCCTAAACGCAAGAAAATATACTTATATAAGTACTCGACTAATCGTTAAGTTGAAGTGTTTATACAATTTTAGTTGTTGGTGATAATTGCGTTGAAATAGTCGTTGCGTGTAAGTATATACCTATATATACTTTTTAGTTGAATATATATATATATTCTTATATATATCAATTGTTGTCGTCGTATATATATATATACATTATTCATTTGTTAATGTCACGTATATATATATCTATATTACATATAAAGAGTCTCCCATTTGTTGAATCTTAAATCTTAGATAAAAATTAAAATTACTTATTTGTCCTCATTATCTCTATATATATCAAGTGATGGATTGACTCAAATTAATGATTAATTGTTATGTGTAAACTTCAAATTATTTTTGGTTTAAAAATAAAAAATGAATTTAAAACATGTCACAGGTTAGAATTGAACCTGTGACCTCATGACCATACCCAACGAGCTTAACCACTTTGCTAGTGATTTACTTTGTTTCTAATTTACATAACATATATATATAAGTGTTATAAATTTCAGTAATATGTGTGTTATTTAAAACCAAACCCGAAAGGCTGTACCGGTGTTTGTTCATCGTCTTGCTCACTGACTGATCAAAATTTGCACGGTGTTTATCCCATTTTATTTAGTTCCATACATTTGTCTCACAATCCCAATCATTTATAACAACTAAAAAAATAAGATCTTAACAACTTTATATGTTAAATTTGTATTCAAAAGTTTGGTTCCTTAAAACCCATTTTAAGAAATTAATCAACCAATCATCACATTTTCATGTTATACACACTTATAATGTTACATAAACACAATATATATAACGAAAATTTAGTAAAGAAATAAAGGATTAAAAGGTTTCCTTACAAAGAGAATATGATGATGATGCGTCGGTTGATGATGATCGACGATGATGATGATGTTATTGTTGATATTATAAGTGTTTTTAAGTGTTTGAAGATGATAAAATGTGGTTTATGGTAGAGAAGGAGAAGAGATTTTTGTTGTTGCTCCTTTGCTCTTTGTCTCTGCTGCTCGACACCACAAAGAGGAGAAGAAGGAAAATGGGAGTTCAATTATTGTGTTTGGTGTCACAGGGAATGGGAGGAAACAAATATATATATATATAAATTGTACTTGGTTTAATTTGTCAAAAGGTGGAAATGGTTCCAGTCCTTGTTGTCGATCAGATGTTTTTATTTATGTAAATTGTTTTAATTTTTAACCCGTTAATTTCGTGTACGGGTATAGTTTGTGGTACCCCGTGTACCAATCAATTATTCGTTAGTTTAAATTTTATTTTAAACTTAGTAATTGATAATTATAAAAATTAAATACTTTATCGAAATAATTATAAAAATTATTTACAGTATTTGTACAGTACCATTCAATTGTGTGCCATATTTCAGTTGAATTTGGAAATTATATTTTGAAGTAATGCTCCAAGTACTAAAACAGGAATGAGCAAATAAATACTTTTATTATTTTCGACCTTTAGGTACGTTTTATAATTGTTTTTGTTCGTGTATAACGCGTCCTAAATAGCAGTCTAAAGGTTTCCGTTTTATTTTTGTTCTAATACTTTTCTATAATAATTTCAAACAAAAATTATTCAAAAGTATTTTAAAGTTCTTTTTGGAACTTTATGATTTGCGTTTGATACGTTTAATATAAAACGTATAAGTTATTATATTATTTCAATAATATAAATATCTAATATTTGTAATTATTAATTTTCGAATTATTAATTATTTCGTATCACCAACTATATTGTATTCAGTTTGTCGAATTTAATATGTTCATTTCGTACGTAATTATATATACATATAACTACAAGTCTAATACGTCACGTATCACACAGTAAGTTTCACAAAACTTTACACATAAAAATCGTTTTGAATTCACTAATCAGGGAATTACTCTAGGTAATGCATGTAATTAGGTAAAAATTAGTACCCTAATTTGAGGATTGTCACACGGTTTTCCCTGAAGCAGCTTTCAAAGTTCCGATCAGGACCGCGTCATCGGTCAAGCTCTGTGCCAGGTCAACGGCACTCCTAAAAGTAGCAGGTTTGGAGGACATCACCATGCCTCTGATTTGTGGGGCCAAGCCCTTGTTGTAAAGCTCGATGCGTTTGCTTTCGGGAGTCACCATGCAGGGTACCAGGCGTGCCAGTTCTTGAAATCTTGTTGTGTACTCGGTGATGTCAGCACCGATCATCTGGATGTTCCAAAGCTCGGTTTCCAGTTTCTGTTGTTCGCTTTGAGAGCAAAACTCTTCCATCATCATTCGTTTCAATGTCTCCCAGGACATGGAGTAAGCAGCTGGGCGTCCAATAATCTGGACCTGAGCGTTCCACCAGGTTAACGCTTTGTCAGCTAGAGTACACGTGGCGTACTTCACTATTTTTATCGGTGGCACAGTCGCTGATGTCGATGACTAATTCCATCTTTTCAATCCAGTGGACCAGGCCAATGGCCCCTTCGGTCCCGGTGAAGGTGCTGGGTTTGCAAGATTGGAAGGTTTTGTATGAACACCCCTGTTGGGTATTGGTCGGGGTTTCGCTGTTGACAGGTGTGGCTCCACTGTTGTTTACCACATTTTCTCGGTTGCGGTTGGCCTCATATTGAGCGATAGCTTCGGCAACGCGTCGCTCGATGATCTGTTCAGTTGTCTCGACGACAGGGGGTGTATCTGTTTGGTGACTGTTGTGGGTCTTTCTTTGCTTAGGCGGCATGCTGACGTTCTGCGAGAAAATGCAGAAGTCAATGCCAATGAAAGAGATGTGAAGGATGAAGTTTCACATAATTCAGTTATCGAGTATTTAAGAAGAAGTGACAAAATCCCCATCACATATGTCACGACTATGAAACACCCATATGTACTTAGTATAATATAATCACGTTGGCCAGGCGTCATTATATGATGCTAAATACATAATTCTTTTCATCAATCGTTTAATACGATCAGGTTCATATGGGTTTTGAATGAAAGGAAGCAGTTTCAGACATAGTACGGTTCGACAAAGGAATCACGTGTATTGATGTGTCGTAACGATAGTTAGACGTATGCAAATGTGTGCATGCATGTGCGTTCTAGCCAAGGCTATAGTCTAGGTCTCTAAGGTCTCTAAGTCACCTAAGAAATCTAGTTCGCTATAACCAATGTCTCTGATACATATCTTTAACACCCCCAAATTCGTTGATTTCGATTAGCGGAAGCATTTGATATAAGTTAGGGGATGTCACAATTACACAGTACATGCATACGTATCAGAGCGTATGATTACAACAAAACATCAATATATTAAGATGCCAAAGTTAATAGTTTACAAAAGTTGACGATTCATCAGATCGTATAAAAGTAGTAATGTTATACAAAATGAGATTTCTGGAATATGACTAAAATCCGAATAGTTATACAAGAGAAATTAAGTGTCAAAAGTTGGCATCCTATTTGCATTGCGGGTCGCCTAAATTCCATATGTGCAGGCGGTTCTTACGTGCGTAGCCAATACCCTGAAAAACATAGTAAAAGTCAACAACGAGGTTGAGTGAATTCACAGGTTTTATGTTTACAATAGTTGAACCAAGTTCGAGTAAGTTTGTTGACGCCAAAGTCATATAGTTGCATTTATGTCATTTGTTCAAGTATAATCGTGGTGGGATGTTACCCCAAATATGTACTCATTGTTGTTGTGGGATGTCACCCAAATATTCTGTTAGAAAACATGTTGTATGAAAGCAGTATCCTAGTAGTTATGTAGGAATGTAAGTATCCTAGTTGTTGTTCATAGGAATGTCAGTATCCTAATTGTTGTTCTGTTGATCCATGTCAGTAGGATCCAGTGCCCATGTCGGTAGGGACTTTTCAACAGTTTAGTAACAATAGTAGATCCATGTCAATAGAATCTAGTGCCCATGTCAGTAGGGACTTTCCAGTAGTAGGGAGTGTCAGTGTCCCGTGATCCATGTCAGAAGGATCTGGTCCATGTCAGTAAGACCCATGTGTTCAACAAGTATAATGGATCCATGTCAGAAGGATCTAGTAGTTACCCAATCAGTTTTGTGAAAGCATTGATGGTCGTTCCCCAGTGTTTTCAAATTAGTACCGGTCGTTCTCCGGTTTATCAAACAAGTTTTATACATTTACAGTGTTGTAGTATGAAAACGTTATTTCGTAATCGTCAAATTTGTGTAATGGTTTAACGGTTTAATGTACTCTAATCGTTCGAGTAAAACAAGTATACAACCATGTTTGTATAAAAGCGTTTGACTATGTTTTCCACCCCTGTTCAAAAGCAGTTAAAACAGTAAGAGTAGGGGCTGTGAACTCACCTGTTGAGTTGAAAGTGTTCGAGTGCTAGCAAAGCCTAATGCCCAAGTCTAGTCCGGAATCCCCTAACGCCCTAAACGTATGAGATTTAATGAGTATGTAGATGTCTAAGTCGACCATCCATGCTAGTGTTCATACAACCAATTTATGTCCAAAGTGTTCGTTTAACATTTACGTTTGTATTTCGTTGTTGTGAAAATGTATACGACTCGTTGGTGATAGTTTTGCACAAATATTTCAAAGTATTATTGGTAGTTTCGTTGTAACATCATAAAGTAGGAAATCGTGTACGGGGGTCCGGGGGCAGCCCCCCCGGTAGCGGGGTCCAAGGGGTGGCAACCCCTGGTGGGGTCCAAGGGGCAAAGCCCCTGGTTGGGGTCGAGCTGCCAAGTCAGCTTGGAAAAATTTTATAACTACTACATTGCTTAAGCGAAAATGCATTCGAAATTTCATTTCGGGGTAAAATCAAGTGGTAAAATACTTAGTGAAATCATGTGTTTTTAAGAGTCTGGAACCTGCAACGTTAAGTGCGACGTCGCGTGCAACGTTGCGTGCGACATTAGGGTCTACGTCGCTATATGCGACCTCAGGATTTGGTGCGACGTAAGGGTCGACGTCGCTATGTGCGACGTTGTGGGTCCTTGCGACGTTGTGACTGACGTCGCATTTAACCCAAGCCAGATGCGACGTAACGGACTGTTCGACGAACAGCTCAAAAATAACGAGTTTCGGGTCGATTTTTATACATTTTCAGTTGATAGAACACTAAAGCATGATAATCTAAGTATTATAAACAAGAAATATTGAAGGAAACGTCAAAATCTAAGAGTTTACGAAGATGTCGGAAACTTACGCGGTGTCGGTTTTAAAATCCGAAAAAGTAGAAAAGTAGATCGTGATCCCGTGAATGTTTTTCTCCAAAGGAGCTCGGTGATTCGGTGCGGTTTTGGTGTAGTTTTTTTATGATTTGTGTGATTTTTGGTGTATTTTAGAGAGAGAGAGAGATGAGAGGAAAAGGGAGTGGAGAGAGAATGAGATGAAAGAAAATGAAAGAAAATAGGGAGGTGGAAGGGGTTTTATCTCATTTTTCGCCTCCCGTGTTTGCGTTCCATGTGGTGTTTTGTTTACCCGATCGTTTAAATGTTATACTATTTTAATTTGGTAACTTTTTAAATATGTATTCAAATTCATTTTTAGTTGAGATATTTTATAAAGATATTTTAGTAAGTTATAAAAATTTAAAAGTTTATTTTGTTTCGTTTTGTCAGAAATGTTTCGAGTTGTTTTAGTTTGCGAAATACTTTGTAAATATTATCGACATAATATTTATCAGTCGTATATTTTTGTCGCGTTTATTCCAATCGTTTTGTACGTAATTATACAAGTTAAGTATTATGCAATACTACGCATATTAACTAGTTGGGCTTTGCTAGACTTACCTCTAAAATATGTTGTGAATTCACTCAAAGTAGGGAATTAGGCTAATAATGCAAATGATTAACGTTTATAGTCGCGTTTAAATTTGTGAGGTGTCACATTCTCCCCCTGTTAGAGAAATCTCGTCCCGAGATTAAAAATCAAGTCGGAACGCCTGTCGCGTATGTTTTCCGAAAAGTCGTGTTGTCAATAGTGATGATAGTTTACGTGGCGTTCTATGTTGCCATAATAGTTCTAACAGTTTAAGTATACTCGCGGTATAGTTTGGTAAGTGGTACGTTCGGTAATTAACCAATGTTTAGCAAGTGTCAAGTTTGAATCGACATTCGAATAAAAGAAATGTTAAATCGTAGCAATAGTTGTTAAGACATACCGTGCTAGCTTAAAGGTCCGCAACCGAGTCCGGTGCACAGAGGATGTATGCGCGGCCGGGGGCATTGTCTCTGCTAACGATGCGGTTGTTGTTGTTTTGATTGTTGCGGTTGTTATCGTTGGGGCTGTTGAGCTGTGGGCATTGGTTTCGGTAGTTTGACACCCGACAATTTAGGTTAACCGTTAAACCTAACCGAAACCCTAATTACGTGTATTTAGATGGGATTTAGGCTAAGTACTTGTAATTACTTGTAACTACTTGTATATTTATGTGAATATACACCTGCGTAATTATTTAAAATTACGTTTACCTGATTTGTTGAAATTACGTGAAACAACCGAACGGAGTCCGACTATTTATACGACGTTGGTGTAAACACTTTTATAAATAATGAGAGACTATTTTATGAATTAAATAGTAGTTATTTATCCTATATTATTATTTCGTATAATAATACACGAAAAACCTAGGCGTTTTGGCTAAAACGTCTCAAACACAGTAAAAACGCGCGAATCGCATTCGGCAATGAAACGAAACTCGATAAATATTTTGGTAACCCAAAATAAAGTATTTTAAACAATACTTTAATGGAAAAACATTTCAAATGTATCGTGAATTAAAACGACGAAAAATAACGTTACGCGACTTAACGTTTAGACACGAATAACGAGTAAACGAACACAATACGTAACCTAAACTTAATAGATACAAATTTAACTGATTTTTGACCCTTGTGGGGCCCCCAAATTCGCTCACCACCATTTTCCCCTATCCCATTTCATGCAAATATCAATCATGGCTTTGTTCTCCCCATACCACTCATCTCACATGCATTCTCTCATTTCTCTCAATCCCACTCTTTCCCACCTTCTCTCTACCTTCTCACTAGCCAAATTCTCTCTCAAAAATTCTGAGATATATCTCATCCCCAAACACCTCTCCACAACCACCATAAACCACCAAATAGCCACCACAAGCCACAACTTAAAATCTTCACCATTTCTCAAGATTTTTACAAGGAATTGAAGCTCTCAAGAACCTCATTACAAATCTGCCATTCTTTCATCTATAACACCATTGTAAGAATGATTCTCACTTTTAAATACTCTCATTAACATGTATTATAGTTCACTCAAGTATTATGATCAAAAACAAACTTAAAACCCAACTTTTCTTAACTTAAAACTCATAAATATGTGAGAAAACCTTCTGACCAGAAAGTTGTGCTCACTTCCACGATTTTTAGAAACATCATCTCTCCATGAAATTGGACATTTTTGTATCCTAAAATGAAGTTCAAGAAGTCATCTTTCAAACCCCACTGGCCTCACCTTTTTAGGAGTTGGTTTACTATTTTTAATATTTTTTGAGAAATCACATAGACAATCTGTTATACAAAGTCAGAAACTTTTCTCTTAGTATTTTGACCACAACTTGAGCTAAACACCTCTAAATGACTTGAAACCAACGCCAAAAGTTTACAAATTTCGTTGTTTACAACTTATGTGTTGACCACTTTTACCGATTCCTTGTATATTTTGCCCAGAAATGATGATAGCATGCATGTATCCAAAACCGAACTCAGAAGAGAAAAATAATATTTAAAAATAGTTGAACATTTTTAGAAGATCTGGAAAAATTACATTAAATAACCAACATGATGAGGAACATCTGTAAATTTTTCCTTAGTTGATTTTGGAATAGAAGTATTTTTAATAAATTGGACAAACATGTGAAAACTGAAAAATTAGGATTGTGGACTGATTTTAGCAAAGGATGAAAACCGACACTTTTGGACTTACTATTTAGGGAAAGACTAACTTATTGTGACCTATGAACATATTTGAGGATTGGGTAAAATTCTAGGGTCAAACCGAGAAGGTTTGACCAAGTCAACAAAAATGGGACTCGATTTCTAAAAATCGACAAACTTACTATTTTTGGAAAGTGGTGACAAAAATGGGTTTGGGTGACAAATTTAGTAACTTGGACCAAAAACGAGACTAGAAAACACTCCCGAATGAAAAACCAATACTTAGAACATTTGGACCGAAAACTCTAAATTACAATTTGAGACATTAGCTAAGTGTTGCATAAAATTTACTAGTGTTGTATAAAACATAATACATGAAATCAAGTTTTTCATTAAGTGTTTAACTTAAATAGCAACCGACAACTACATGCAAAGACAACTCAATAACACAAAATTCATACTATTTAAAGTATACAATAAAACAAACATAATAGTAATATCTTTTGAGAATTATTATTACAACCTTTACTAACGGATCGTACACGTTTTCGATAAAATAACTCATTGGACTTACTAGTTGAGTGAACTAGCATAGGTGGACACTAACCCTCCACCTACACGATTAACTTAAGTGGACATTGACCCTCCACTTACTAGACGGTCTTTTGAGATATCTACTTACATACACAACCTTATACGTTTTTAGGACGTTAGAAGGTTGCACACCGGCTTGCTTGCTTATTTGATATTTGCTTGCTACTTGCTAATCTAAGGTGAGTTTCATAGCCCCTTTTTACTTGTTTTAAATTGTTTTGGGGGAGAATACATACTACAACTGCTTTACACAACTACTTTTACTTGAACACATGTACAGACTTGCTATTTTACAGACTTACAGACTATAGATATACTGATTTGCATGAGTTACGATTAATCCACTGAAGGCCTCTGAATCATAGTTGTTAATTATCGACTTAAGCGCGAGTTTTAGTAAATGGATCCATTTGGGACTGACCATCCCCGCCCGGGGTAGCACGCACTACCATGAACCGTACTGTATAAACGGGCGTTTCTTACTCGTTTCACATGAGTGTTTTTGGATTAGCACTCACGGGGGCAAATTTTCGGGTACTTGATTGTACTTTACAAACGTGTTAAGCTTCGACTATGATGCTCATGACAATCGTATATTCACTACATTGCACTCGTGCAATATTTTAACTTGATTGTGTTCACAACTGTTTATTTACTGCAAATCTATGAACTCACCAACTTTATGTTGACCTTTTAGTATGTATTTCTCAGGTAAGCCACAGCAGTAGGACGCTTATGGATAGCGTAGCTCGTGTAGCATTGCTTTCAAACTCAAAGGATTTAGATTACATTTTACTATAGTTAGTAGTTATGTAATCTACACATTTTATGCAAACTCCAATGTTTTGTACAACGGTTGTAAACAATTTAAATTTATGGTATGTAATATTTTCAAACGTCTCATATAGAGGTCGTTTGCTTTAATCTTGTGTTGTGATATTTGATTGGTCGGCGCCCCCATGACACCTCATGTTTCCGCTGCCACGTGTTTTGGGGGTGCGACAGATTGGTATCAGAGCCTAAGGTTATAGCGAACTAGGATTGCATTAGTGACCTAGACTATAACCGTTAGGTTAGTATTCCTCATTAGGTATGACTGGTTCAGCAAATGCATCATTTGAATTTAATTTAACATAGCTTGATCAACTATGTACAATTAAAGGAGAATCGATGCACGACCTGAAATGGTTATAGTGAACAGGAATGCATTAGAAGACTTTGACCTAGGAAATAAACGGGACCAACCTTTATACATGCTTATGTGCTAAATTTTTATATGTATATTTATATATATATAACCTTACGTATACGAACTTAATTGCCACCCTTCATGGCAACCACTCCCACAGCTACGTCACCCAACACCGAATACGAAACACAAACCTTACTCGCTACTGTGGAGATTTCCACGATACCCGCTCGCCCAACCGTATCGACCAACGACATAATCGAAAAAGACTCAATTGAGGAGAATCCATCTGAGGTTTCGCCACCCAAACAAGTGACGCCTACTTCGCTCTCTTCCTCCCTCTACTTCACGCTCTTTCTCCCTCACTTATCATAGACCAAATTAATCGCGTGTGTTATACACAACTAGAAGGACTGACCGACCATCACGAACTTGACCTTTCGTTAACTATACTACTACTACCGATACTCCACCCAATAGGACCCGTCTTCGTGCAGATGCCGCCAATGCAATTGGTCAACCACAACACCTACACATTGGAAACGTTTCCCCAGCACTTTGATGAATTCCAACGATCTACGCGTCTTTCCTCTAAACGAATCATGGATAGGATTCACTATTGGAGGGAAGTAGCCACATAGTTAAAGCAAAGGACAAAAATGTAGATCAAACGAATGTACAAACAATCAATAGAGGGTATCTTAATCCATCTTGCGCCTCTACGATACATAGACATGCTTGAAGCACGTAGCTGGAGTTATCTCGATGATGACTGGACTGACGACTGTCTTGGAGATGCAACTGTTTTGTTAATCCTACGTATGATGAAATTATTCCTACCTTTGTTATAAACTTCTATCCCGATGGGTATATAAGAAACCCCATCACATTTTGTATAAGACTTTTGTATTCGTTTGGATGTAACAATGCCCGACATGTTTTGTAAACTGTAATCTGTTAATCTTGCACCCTGTTGGTCAATAATCATATTACCTTGTACCGACTTATCTTTGTACTGAGATGTCACTGATTACTTCAAACACGTCTGCGATAATCTTAGTTCTCATATAAGGAGCTCGTTCGTTCTTTTATCTCCCTTCCTTTAAGGATATGCCACTACGAGAATCAGCTTAAATTTCCAACACTTTACAATAACAAGAGTTCACAACAGATTTCTACCAACTCAAGTTTTCAAAGAATTATCATCGAACATTTACCCGAAATTATCTACAACTTCTAATTTTCAACTAATTCTGATTAGACAGAAATCTTCAAACGTCGTGTCAACGACAAGAGTTTCCAACCTATTTTGACTGAATCAAGTTTTTGATGGACATTAACTTTCAAACAAAATTTTATTATGGAAATTTTCGATAGGTTTTACACTAGATCTTCCACAAAATGTTTTATAAATTTTTTTGAAATTTATAACCTGCTTAGTTACGTTGACGTTTTTATTAGACGAAAATTTTATATAAGAACCAACACTTGGTTTTTACTCAACTTTTCTAAAAGACAGACCATGACGTTAATAATATAGGTGATGACTAGAAATGGTACCCGTAGTTTGTGTTGAAACTTGAGATATTTAAAACTCTTTTCGTATACTAGTAATTTATGCAGCTTAAGAGGCTAAACCCTATTTTACAAATCCACTGTTTTGATAAAACAATTTTCTCGTAGGAAATGGCAAGTCCCTCTGTAGACAAACACGTGTCTAACGACAACCAACTCTGTGACGAACCAACGACATTCCCATACCTACTTACTTTAGACGACGATATGAAACTATTGGAAGATGAACCCTTGGAGGCGATGGCACTTGAGGAAAAATTTGAGGAATCTTCACCTAACCCTATGGCAGCACGGATGTTGCTTACCACCGGAAAAACTGCTGAAATACTCCAAGCTGACCCCATCCCTAACCTTAATACTACTACCTCTACTACTGCTTCATCCACTGCTACTACTCCTATTGCCACTACACAACATCACTCCCACCGAAACGCATCGTAGAATTTTCCCTTTGAGTTTAACAAGCGAAATCCTCCACCTAGGTTTTATAGATTACGATCTATGTTCTCAAACCCTCGATAACAACTTGTACTTTAAAAGACCTACAGGACTTCTAACGATTTACGTATTGGAAATGCGTTTCTGATGACTTATATTGGGCACAACCCAACGATTTACCTACGTCTATACGAGGAATGTCTTCCGCCATACTTATACGAAACTAATTACTTGACCTCGATTAACCATTACTTTGACTTGTGTGTCAACGATACATCCAAAACTCGAGACTTAATACCTATAGACATCGAAATCCTTCTTTCACCTTTCCCTTCTCGATGATATCATTGCCATGAATTGGCTTCTCTAAGATTCGCACCGAAATCGTCTGCGACGAGAAAATCGTTCGTACACCCCTCATACTGGTGGAACATTTATCAAACAAGGGGAGACCAGCAAAACAAGGTTGAACACCTAATCGCATCGAAAGTGTATGAGAGAACTACACCAACTACGAAATTGGACTTAAGAGCTGTAGTATTTGCCCTCTGGATTTGTAGGTACTACCATAAGGTACGAAGTGTACAATATTATTCGGTTATAAGAACCCCTAACCATATTCGATCAGAAGGATTTGAATATTAGACAACGCCACTACTCAGTGAATTACGATTGCAAGTTCTCGTACAACAATAACTATTCCACCAGCATTAAGGCTGCACCATTTGAGGCACTTTATGGAAGAAAGTGTCGATCACACGTTTGCTGGGCCGAGGTGGACGATAGCCATCTCACTGGTCTTGAATTCAAATAGGAACGGGAAGACCAAATGCGAATGAAACACTCACATTTATTCTTAGATACCCTACAGACTGCAGCAACAAGTTAATTTCGGGACGAAATTCTCCTAACAAGGGGAGAATGTGACACCCGACAATTTAGGTTAACCGTTAAACCTAACCGAAACCCTAATTACGTGTATTTAGATGGGATTTAGGCTAAGTACTTGTAATTACTTGTAACTACTTGTATATTTATGTGAATATACACCTGCGTAATTATTTAAAATTACGCTTACCTGATTTGTTGAAATTACGTGAAACAACCGAACGGAGTCCGACTATTTATACAACGTTGGTGAAAACACTTTTATAAATAATGAGAGACTATTTTATGAATTAAATAGTAGTTATTTATCCTATATTATTATTTCGTATAATAATACACGAAAAACCTAGGCGTTTTGGCTAAAACGTCTCAAACACATTAAAAACGCACGAATCGCATTCGGCAATGAAACGAAACTAGATAAATATTTTGGTAACCCAAAATAAAATATTTTAAACAATACTTTAATGGAAAAACATTTCAAATATATCGTGAATTAAAACGACGAAAAATAACATTACGCGACTTAACGTTTAGACACGAATAACGAGTAAACGAACACAATACGTAACCTAAACTTAATAGATACAAATTTAACTGATTTTTGACCCTTGTGGGGCCCCCAAATTCGCTCACCACCATTTTCCCCTATCCCATTTCATGCAAATATCAATCATGGCTTTGTTCTCCCCATACCACTCATCTCACATGCATTCTCTCATTTCTCTCAATCCCACTCTTTCCCACCTTCTCTCTACCTTCTCACTAGCCAAATTCTCTCTCAAAAATTCTGAGATATATCTCATCCCCAAACACCTCTCCACAACCACCATAAACCACCAAATAGCCACCACAAGCCACAACTTAAAATCTTCACCATTTCTCAAGATTTTTACAAGGAATTGAAGCTCTCAAGAACCTCATTACAAATCTGCCATTCTTTCATCTATAACACCATTGTAAGAATGATTCTCACTTTTAAATACTCTCATTAACATGTATTATAGTTCACTCAAGTATTATGATCAAAAACAAACTTAAAACCCAACTTTTCTTAACTTAAAACTCATAAATATGTGAGAAAACCTTCTGACCAGAAAGTTGTGCTCACTTCCACGATTTTTAGAAACATCATCTCTCCATGAAATTGGACATTTTTATAGCCTAAAATTAAGTTCAAGAAGTCATCTTTCAAACCCCACTGGCCTCACCTTTTTATGAGTTCGTTTACTATTTTTAATATTTTTTGAGAAATCACATAGACAATCTGTTATACAAAGTCAGAAACTTTTCTCTTAGTATTTTGACCATAACTTGAGCTAAACACCTCTAAATGACTTGAAACTAATGCCAAAAGTTTACAAATTTCGTTGTCTACAACTTATGTGTTGACCACTTTTACTGATTCCTTGTATATTTTGCCCAGAAATGATGATAGCATGCATGTATCCAAAACTGAACTCAGAAGAGAAAAATAATATTTAAAAATAGTTGAACATTTTTAGAAGATCTTGAAAAATTACAGTAAATAACCAACATGATGAGGAACATCTGTAAATTTTTCCTTAGTTGATTTTGGAATAGAAATATTTTTAATAAATTGGACAAACATGTGAAAACTGAAAAATTAGGATTGTGGACTGATTTTAGCAAAGGATGAAAACCGACACTTTTGGACTTACTATTTAGGGAAAGACTAACTTATTGTGACCTATGAACATATTTGAGGATTGGGTAAAAGTCTAGGGTCAAACCGAGAAGGTTTGACCAAGTCAACAAAAATGGGACTCGATTTCTAAAAATCGACAAACTTACTATTTTTGGAAAGTGGTGACAAAAATGGGTTTGGGTGACAAATTTAGTAACTTGGACCAAAAACGAGACTAGAAAACACTCCCGAATGAAAAACCGATACTTAGAACATTTGGACCGAAAACTCTAAATCACAATTTGAGACATTAGCTAAGTGTTGCATAAAATTTACTAGTGTTGTATAAAACATAATACATGAAATCAAGTTTTTCATTAAGTGTTTAACTTAAATAGCAACCGACAACTACACGCAAACACAACTCAATAACACAAAATTCATACTATTTAAAGTATACAATAAAACAAACATAATAGTAATATCTTTTGAGAATTATTATTACAACCTTTACCAACGGATCGTACACGTTTTCGATAAAATAACTCATTGGACTTACTAGTTGAGTGAACTAGCATAGGTGGACACTAACCCTCCACCTACACGATTAACTTAAGTGGACATTGACCCTCCACTTACATAGACGGTCTTTTGAGATATCTACTTACATACACAACCTTATACGTTTTTAGGACGTTAGAAGGTTGCACACCGGCTTGCTTGCTTATTTGATATTTGCTTGCTACTTGCTAATCTAAGGTGAGTTTCATAGCCCCTTTTTACTTGTTTTAAATTGTTTTGGGGGAGAATACATACTACAACTGCTTTACACAACTACTTTTACTTGAACACATGTACAGACTTGCTATTTTACAGACTTACGGACTATAGATATACTGATTTGCATGAGTTACGATTAATCCACTGAAGGCCTCTGAATCATAGTTGTTAATTATCGACTTAAGCGCGAGTTTTAGTAAATGGATCCATTTGGGACTGACCATCCCCGCCCGGGGTAGCACGCACTACCACGAACCGTACTGTATAAACGGGCGTTTCTTACTCGTTTCACATGAGTGTTTTTGGATTAGCACTCACGGGGGCAAATTTTCGGGTACTTGATTGTACTTTACAGACGTGTTAAGCTTCGACTATGATGCTCATGACAATTGTATATTCACTACATTGCACTCGTGCAATATTTTAACTTGATTGTGTTCACAACTGTTTATTTACTGCAAATCTATGAACTCACCAACTTTATGTTGACCTTTTAGTATGTATTTCTCAGGTAAGCCACAGCAGTAGGACGCTTATGGATAGCGTAGCTCGTGTCGCATTGCTTTCAAACTCAAAGGATTTAGATTGCATTTTACTATAGTTAGTAGTTATGTAATCTACACATTTTATGCAAACTCCAATGTTTTGTACAACGGTTGTAAACAATTTAAATTTATGGTATGTAATATAAATTCAAACGTCTCATATAGAGGTCGTTTGCTTTAATCTTGTGTTGTGATATTTGATTGGTCGGCGCCCCCATGACACCTCATGTTTCCGCTGCCACGTGTTTTGGGGGTGCGACAGGTAGTGTCCAGGTTCACCACACCTGAAGCACCCATTGTTTCGTTGTTCGTTGTTCGCAGGGTGGGTTCTGCATGCTTGGGTTCTGTGCGCATATTGTTTGCAGTTGTCGTAGAAGAAGCAGTCTCCTTCATGGTGCTTCCCGCACTTCCCACACTTGGGCCTGTTACCAAGGTAGGGTTTCTGTTCAGTGTTGGCGATTGCAGCGTAGGCTCGGGTGCTTCCCGGGTTTCCGTTTTGTTGACCCTGACGATCGTTGTGGTCACTGTTCCATTTTCGTTTGTTGTGACCAGATTCACCAGCTTCGATTCGGAGGGGTACAGTTTTCCCTGAAGCAGCTTTCAAAGTTCCGATCAGGACCGCGTCATCGGTCAAGCTCTGTGCCAGGTCAACGGCACTCCTAAAAGTAGCTGGTTTGGAGGATATCACCATGCCTCTGATTTGTGGGGCTAAGCTGTGACACCCCCAAATTTAATGCTTTGCGGAAGCGAGTTTTGGGTGCCACTAATCAAATATCAAACACCAAGATTTGTAGCAAACGACTCTAAATGAGACGTTTTGGAAAATACATTACAGTACAGTACATTACGTAAGTTTTCAAAAGTGAACATAGCTTGGAGTTCGGCTAATAGTATCTAGAGATTTTAAAACATGACATCCAGTACAAAAGTAATGCAATGAAATCTCCAAGTATGTATGCATACGACTCAAGCTATCAAGCAGTCCTGCGGGCCATCACTACTGTTGACGCATACCTGAGAATGCATCACTAAAAGCGTCAACCAAAAGGTTGGTGAATCTCACAGGTTTGTAGTAAGAAGTAATAGAAAGTTTTGGTACAACAACAGTAAGTAAATAGCATTTACAAACAAGTAATTCAGTGAGTAAGAATCAATTACACAATGAAATTCGGTAAGTAAGTATCAATTACTTTCAAGTAATTAAGTAGTAAGTATCAATTACACTAAGGTAATTAGGTAAGTACGTATCAATTACACTTCGGTAATTAAGTAAGTAAGGTCGGTCTATCTTGCCATGAGCCATCATAGTCGAAGCTTAACGTACGTAATTGTGCCCCTCGTGAGTGCTAATCCAAAAACACTCATATGTAACGAGTAGAAAACGCCCATTTATACGAGTACGGTTCGTGGTGGTGCTACCACCCTGAGCGGGGATTGTCAGTCCCATATGGATCCATATACTAAAACTCGCGCTTATCCGATAATTAACAACTATGACTTCAGAGGCCTTCATTGGATTAATGTAAACTCATGCAATTTGATATACCAGTAAGTAGTAAATTCGGTATCGTAGTAGTACAGCAAGTTTGTAAGTTCGTACAGTAGCACAGTAGTAAATCAGAAGCGTAGTAAAACAGTGAATCACTATGTTTGTAAAATAGCACAGTATCAGTATCACAGTAAAACAGCGACTCACTTCGTTTGTAAGGTGGTAAGTATCAGTATCGTAGTAAAACAGTGAGTCACTAGGTTTGTACAGTAGTACAGTAGTATATCGGTAAAATAGTAAGTTCATGGAGTAGTAACTCCGTAAAGTAGTAAACCTCAAAGGTCGTAAAGTAGAAATCAGTAAGTTTGTAAATCAGTAAAGCATTTTGTTTGTAATTTTGCAACACAGTAAGTACCAGTAAGTAATCAACACATTTTATACATGTATTCAAGTAAAACAAGTAATGCATCTCCCCCAAAATAGTAAAACAGTAAAAAAAAAGGGGGCTGTGAGACTCACCTGAAGAGCAAGCAACCCTAAAGTGCGCGTGTGTACCAACGTAATCTCCTAATGTCCTATACACGTGATATTATATAATTGTAAGTGTACGTTTAATAAATCATTCGTTGCACGTAAGTATATATATCGATATATTTATTAGTTGAATATATATATTCTTATATATATTACTTGTCGTCCTTGAATATATGTATATATATACATATAATTGTAGTTGTCTTTTCAAAAACATAATTTGTTTGTTACGAATGTTGATTTCGTATATATATATATATATATATATATATATATATATATATATATATATATATATATAGTTATCGTAAATTTATACATATACGCATATACATACCAAAACATAGTTTGTATAAAAGTATTTTTATCCGTTCTAAATGTTTTCCATATCATTTAGTGACTCTCTATATAGTTACTACGCGTTATGCACCTAGTTCAAACCATTATGCACCTAGTTTTCCATTATGCACCTACTTTTTCCATTATGCACCTAGTTTTCCATTATGCACCTAGTTTTCCATTATGCACCTAGTTTTCTATTATGCACCTAGTGTAAATTAGGGTCCTGGAGATCCGCCGGATCATGGTCGGATCAAGTAAAAATGCAGGGTTTGGATTGATCCGCTGGATCATGGCTTGATCCGCCGGATCTGGGCATTTTTCAGGCTCTGTTCGTATCAAAAACACAGGATAATGATGGGAAACAATCTATTGGATATAATTCGTTTATAGAACCCAAATACATGTTTATAAGCTATATAAACTCAAAAGTTAGAGAAAAAGTGAAAGATTTCCTTACAATTTTAAAAACGAAACGTATGGTGATGATGAGGATCACGATGATGATGATGATGATGATGATGATGATGATTGTTACTGATGTTGTTGTTGTTATTGTGGTTGTTGAATTGAGAGGGAATGAGAGAGAGCAGAGAAAGAGATCGAGTGTGTGTGTGTGTGTTACATTATTGGGGGTCGGTTGATATAACTGGCCTCCAATAATTGAGGGTTGGTAGTATTTTTCGCCCCGTGTTCGCGTACCCGATTGTTATGTAGTATAATCTTTTAAAATGATAAATTTCTAAAAATATAATCGTACATGTTTTTAATTGCAATATTTTATAAAAATGTTTTTACGGAGATATAAAATTATATCTTTGTTTTACTTAAAACATACGGATAGTTTTATGTGTTCAAAATGTATTTAAATAATTTTCTGAGTATAGTAATATTATATCTATCAATAATATTTCGGTTGGGGATGTTTTTTACTAACTTTTGTTTCGCAGTCTCTGAGTATTTTCAGATTGCTCGAGAATGATTTTAGTAATCGCTTAACGTTATATATATATGCTTATATATATATATATATAATATTCGAATTAAAAAGTTTAAATTCGGACGAAAATTTGGGTCATTTTTGACTGGGTGTCACATTCTCCCCTTGTTAGGAGAATTTCGTCCCGAAATTTGTTCGTAGTAGTTGTCGGTATGTCGAAGTAATAGTCTGTGTGTGTCCTAAGGAAATACGTGAGTGACACAACACTTTCCTAGCGTTGTCTTCCTCCCCTTGTTAGATAAGTGCCCTACTGGCCACTAAAGGAATAGAGGAAACAGGTTTCAGTATGTTTGATCATTTTGTCTGTAGGAGCGAATTCAGTCGCTCAGTCAGTCACAAAGGTGTAGCTACACTTTGTACTAGTAGCCTAAAGTAATGTAGTGAACTTCCACTAAGTTCATGCAGTCTGTAACGAATAGTAGTATCGTAGCGTAAACTAGACTCTATCAGTCTCCTATAAAAACTAAATGGTTTAACCTACATTAGTTTTATGTGGGATGTTACCCATTGTATAAAAATGAACCGGTATGTCTTCCGATATAAAACGGTGTAGGATATGTTATTCCTATACATATGCAAGCTAAACCTTGTCTCATATAGAAACTATAGAATCTAAATTGTCATTTTTCCCTAACCCTATCATACACTTAGAATCTAGGGAAAACATAGAAGCATTTAAACAGCAAGTAAAATCTACTGAG
Source organism: Helichrysum umbraculigerum (assembly GCA_949592205.1). NCBI lineage: Eukaryota > Viridiplantae > Streptophyta > Magnoliopsida > Asterales > Asteraceae > Helichrysum > Helichrysum umbraculigerum. Next base: position 92,397,703 of record CATIUR010000002.1, on the reverse strand, counting down.
GTAAATAGTATATAGGCAGTCGGGTCATCTGTGAGTAATCATACCCGTGTTGAGTAGGTCAATAAGTCTCGGATTCTGGTGGTTACCTTCAGTGTTAAGCACATAGAACCTGCCCTTAGCAGTGTTGCTGTTCTTGTCCTTCAACTTTGGGCAATCCCTTCTGAAGTGTCCAGTACCATTGCATTCATAGCAGGTTTTGGGCACTGTGGTGTTGGTACCAGTCATGACTGCTTTGCAGTCTGTGGCCACATGCCCGAATCGCTTGCATTTGGCGCAAGGGCACGAACCATCACGGTGAAGACTGCACTTAGAGCAATAGGGCTTGCTTCCTTTAAACCCTACCTTGTCATCAGACTCAGAGGCGTTGGCCTTAGCAGTTGCAGGCTTCTTGTTAGTTTGGCTCTGGTTTCCAGGGTTTTCATCAACTTTCCTCTTGTTGTCTCCAGAGCTGTTTCCAGAATTTTTGTTACCAGCTGTTCCTTGGTGAACTATTTGTGCCATAACTTGTGTACCATACGCACAGTGCCATGAAATGTGGGAGCATCGGATGAGGTAACCATTCCTTGAATTCGTGGAGGAAGTCCCCAGACATAGCGCTCAATTCGCTTGGATTCCGTATCAACCATAGATGGGCACAGGTGTGCTAACTGATTGAATCGAGAAGTGTAGCCAGCAATGTCATTCCCTTGAGTGGTGAGATTCCAGAATTCCGCCTTGAGCTGTTGAATTTCATCCCTAGGATAATACTCATCCTTGAGCATTTTCTTCAGCTCATCCCAAGGAGTTTCCAGAGCAATGTATTGGCCCACGGAGTCAGCATAAGTGTTCCACCATGTCAGAGCATCATCCATGAAAGTGTAGGTGGAGAACTTAACCTTACTGTCCTCAGCGCAGTTGCAGATGCGAAAGACAGCCTCTGTCTTTTCCAGCCATCGTAATAACCCAATGGCACCTTCAGTGCTGTTGAAGTTCAGAGGCTTGCAACTAAGGAAGTCTTTGTAGGTGCAAGGTTTTACCACAGTGGTAATTGGTGGTGTTTCAGCGCCGTCAGATCGTCGTTGCTCAGCACTTAGTGTGTCAGCAACCAGTTGATCAACCTGAGCTTGGGTGTACTTTTGGCGTCGTGGAGGCATGTTCCTTCAATGAAGATAAGGGACATGTCAGAGTTTCGTATAAGAATATGATCATCGTAGTTGCATATATAACAGTAATATATTACAACACAATTGACAATCAATGGTGTAGAATAATGAATATTGTAATAATTTAACATGCGAGTTCAAAGGATTACAAGAATTAGAGTTTTACAAGAGGTGTCGGGGATATTATTTCCGTACAGATATCAGCGGTTATGCGAAATGTGATAGGAAGATAGGAAAAGATTTTGTACTTAGAGGAATTCTGAATCCAAATGTTAATCATGGTGGGTGAGTAAACGATGGGTCCTCTGATGACCAATTCGTGCAGAATGAAGTGTCGAAGTTTTTAACTCTACCTAGGTAAGCCTATTTCGAAGAGATGGCCCTCGAAACCAAGGCACATCTCGGTACTATTTTTCCTTACTCGATCAACTTACCGTTGGCGAGTTCTAAGGCGTATATGAACAATAAGTTCCTTACCAAGTATCGGAGGATATTAATAGGTCTAACCATATATGTATAACCTATACATACGCATTATCCACCTAGTCGTGTCTAACTCAAAACAAGTACAAGTCACGGTTCTCTCGTGGTCAGAGTCAACTAGTGCATTCCTGTTCAACATAACCCCTTTCAGAGTTCACATCATCTTCGTTTAATTGTAGATAGTTGATCAGGCTATGTTAAATTAAACTTGTATGATGAAATCCCTGAACCAGTTATATCTAATGAGGAATACTGCCTAACGGTCATAGTCTAGGCCCACTAAATTCAACCTAGTTCACTATAACCTTAGGCTCTGATACCAATCTGTGACACCCCCAAATTTAATGCTTTGCGGAAGCGAGTTTTGGGTGCCACTAATCAAATATCAAACACCAAGATTTATAGCAAACGACTCTAAATGAGACGTTTTGGAAAATACATTACAGTACAGTACATTACGTAAGTTTTCAAAAGTGAACATAGCTTGGAGTTCGGCTAATAGTATCTAGTGATTTTAAAACATGACATCCAGTACAAAAGTAATGCAATGAAATCTCCAAGTATGTATGCATACGACTCAAGCTATCAAGCAGTCCTGCGGGCCATCACTACTGTTGACGCGTACCTGAGAATGCATCACTAAAAGCGTCAACCAAAAGGTTGGTGAATCTCACAGGTTTGTAGTAAGAAGTAATAGAAAGTTTTGGTACAACAACAGTATGTAAATAGCATTTACAAACAAGTAATTCAGTGAGTAAGAATCAATTACACAATGAAATTCGGTAAGTAAGTATCAATTACTTTCAAGTAATTAAGTAGTAAGTATCAATTACACTAAGGTAATTAGGTAAGTACGTATCAATTACACTCCGGTAATTAAGTAAGTAAGGTCGGTCTATCTTGCCATGAGCCATCATAGTCGAAGCTTAACGTACGTAATTGTGCCCCTCGTGAGTGCTAATCCAAAAACACTCATATGTAACGAGTAGAAAACGCCCATTTATACGAGTACGGTTCGTGGTGCCGCTACCACCCTGAGCGGGGATTGTCAGTCCCATATGGATCCATATACTAAAACTCGTACTTATCCGATAATTACCAACTATGACTTCAGAGGCCTTCATTGGATTAACGTAAACTCATGCAATTTGATATACCAGTAAGTAGTAAATTCGGTATCGTAGTAGTACATCAAGTTTGTAAGTTCGTACAGTAGCACAGTAGTAAATCAGTAGCGTAGTAAAACAATGAATCACTATGTTTGTAAAATAGCACAGTATCAGTATCACAGTAAAACAGCGACTCACTTCGTTTGTAAGGTGGTAAGTATCAGTATCGTAGTAAAACAGTGAGTCACTAGGTTTGTACAGTAGTACAGTAGTATATCGGTAAAATAGTAAGTTCATGGAGTAGTAACTCTGTAAAGTAGTAAACCTCAAAGGTCGTAAAGTAGAAATCAGTAAGTTTGTAAATCAGTAAAGCATTTTGTTTGTAATTTTGCAACACAGTAAGTACCAGTAAGTAATCAATACATTTTATACATGTATTCAAGTAAAACGAGTAATGCATCTCCCCCAAAATAGTAAAACAGTAAAAAAAAGGGGGCTGTGAGACTCACCTGAAGAGCAAGCAACCCTAAAGTGCGCGTGTGTACCAACGTAATCTCCTAATGTCCTATACACGCGATATTATATAATTGTAAGTGTACGTTTAATAAATCATTCGTTGCACGTAAGTATATATATCGATATACTTATTAGTTGAATATATATATTCTTATATATATTACTTGTCGTCATTGAATATATGTATATATATACATATAATTGTAGTTGTCTTTTCAAAAACATAATTTGTTTGTTACGAATGTTGATTTCGTATATATATATATATATATATATATATATATAGTTATCGTAAATTTATACATATACGCATATACATACCAAAACATAGTTTATATAAAAGTATTTTTATCCTTTCTAAATGTTTTCCATATCATTTAGTGACTCTCTATATAGTTACTACGCGTTATGCACCTAGTTCAAGCCATTATGCACCTAGTTTTCCATTATGCACCTAGTTTTTCCATTATGCACCTAGTTTTCCATTATGCACCTAGTTTTCCATTATGCACCTAGTTTTCCATTATGCACCTAGTGTAAATTAGGGTCCTGGAGAACCGCCGGATCATGGCCGGATCAAGTAAAAATGCAGGTTTTGGACTGATCCGCCAGATCATGGCTTGATCCGCCGGATCTAGGCATTTTTCAGGCTCTGTTCGTATCAAAAACACAGGATAATGATGGGAAACAATCTATTGGATATAATTCGTTTATAGAACCCAAATACATGTTTATAAGCTATATAAACTCAAAAGTTAGAGAAAAAGTGAAAGATTTCCTTACAATTTTGAAAACGAAACGTATGGTGATGATGAGGATCACGATGATGATGATGATGATGATGATGATGATGATGATGATGATGATTGTTACTGATGTTGTTGTTGTTCATGTGGTTGTTGAATTGAGAGGGAACGAGAGAGAGCAGAGAAAGAGATCGAGTGTGTGTGTGTGTGTGTGTTACATTATTGGGGGTCGGTTGATTTAACCGGCCTCCAATAATTGAGGGTTGGTAGTATTTTTCGCCCTGTGTTCGCGTACCCGATCGTTATGTAGTATAATTGATGTCGTGTAAACGGGGTTTTAATTTAAAAATGGAAATACCTAACTTATATTACAGCTGAAACGGTCGTTACGCAACAGCTGCAACGGGGTTTTATATTTATAGAGCTGGGGACCTAAATTCTACTTACAGAGGTAAGTATAACTCAGGGTCGTTCTTAAGATCAATCGTATTGTGAAGCGGAGTTGTCCAGACAAACTTATTCAAATTAGTGATGGGTTTTTGAAAATAGTTTTTTTTTTTGATTTGGTTTTAGGTCCGTTTAAACTAAACTAATAAAAGCAGGAAATAAACAAAACAGTAAAATATAGATAGGGAATCAGTAATGGAGAATAGTGCTTGTTATGACTTCGTTAGCTTGTGTTATGGGGTGATGTCTAGGGTTTGTATATGAAAACGTCTTTTAAAGATTTGTGTCTTGCTTTTGCCTAAATATTCGTGATGTAAACACTAGCACCCTACTATCTGATTTCTCAGACTGTATGTCACTGGAATGCTAGGCTATGGTGATTCTGATCAGAGGAGGCTGCTCAACTCTTTAACACTTTCCATATACTGGAATAGTGACCCTTTTTGGAATGGTATTCCTGGGCGCATGAGATAGAGTAACAGACCCACTAAAAGTTCTGACCGTTCTTAACACCACGGAGATACTAGGGCTAGGCAAGGCATTCAAGATTAAGACTTGGTTTGGTGACTGCCAACTTTGTATTAATGGTCTTTGTTTAGTCCAGAGCTGTGTGGTTCAACCAGGATGTGACACAGTCTTCAACCGACGGCAGTTCCTTAGCTTTTCCCACATATTTAAACGTTATATGAAGTACTGTGCCGATTTATGGTCTTTCCGGTGCCACATACTTTATGGTCACTCTGGACTAGATTAACTAAGTTTGTATTAAAGTTTGAACATCTATGATATAAACCCAACCCTCACTTATTTAAACAAATCCCAATAAATCCCTGATTGATTCACGGTGTACTATACGAAAGGGTTGACAATATTTCCACAGCTACACAATTCAGACCATGTTTGTATTTGAAAACATAGATAGGTAGTTACCGGTTGATCAAGGTTCGCGACTCCTTGTCATACAGGTTCTAACCACGTTTATTGGAAGAAAGGCGATTTAGGTTTAGAAATTCATAAATACAAAGTTAACAATACACCGGTTTTCATTTTGTAACAATTGGGAACATTATTCCACAACAGATTGTGCCCACGACTTTCATAGCTTCCACGTTCCGTACTACACACATTCGTGATGATTCCGGCGCTATACAAATGAAAGCCGTATAACGTTACTTCTGTTGTTTCATAATGATACTATCCCAATTGCGTATTTAAAGTAACATCACCCCAAAAATTAACAAGCTAACTACATCACAACAAGCACATAAGAGAACTACTCACTACGCATGGCAAACAATCCTAAATCTATCATAATAATAATAGCAATCATCATAATAGAAAAGGAAAGAAATAACCGTAGATTATGCGTAGACAGAATAATGTTTAGAAGAATACACGAACGGAACCTCCGCAATATCTTCGACAATATTACAAATAAGCCCCTCAGAATATTCCCTACACTATTACAAAAGTAGCCCCTCCGTTAGTCTAGGTTAAATATTAACCAAGAACTAACGAACTAAAACCCTAATCTATTTCTCCTCTAACTCCTAAGAGTAGTGCTAGAGAGAGAAAGCTAAAACTAGAAAGAGAAAGAGTGTGTGAGAGAGAAAGTGAGAATTCTTGTTGAAGAATGGTGTGTGGAATGAGGATGGAGAGCTCTCTATTTATAGGCAAGCCATGGATGCAAGAGTACAAGTCCACAAGCACACGTACAAGCAAACGAAGCAACAACGAGGGGGTGTGAGACCAAAACAGGCCATGTACGGCTTTGTTCTGGCCATGTACGGCTTCAAAGTGGCCATGTACGGCCTCCTCTAGGCCGTGTACGGCTAGGGGGTGGCCGTGTGGTAGGCCGTGTGATTTTTCTGACTTTTCTCGCAACTTCGGAAGGCCGTATCTTCTTCGTTTTGCGTCCGTTTGACTTGATTCTTTCGCCTGCGGTCTCGTAATTCCGTTACGCTTCTAATGATACCAAAAGTGCCAAGTTTGGAAATCTCCAGAGTTGGCGTGTGCGGAATGCCCTCGGTTTGTGCTCAGAAAGCTCTATCTTCCTCGTTCTTTACCCGATCTGCACGATTCTTGATTCTACAGTCTTGGAATAACCTGATACATCATATGAGACTATTTAAGGACTTGTATCATAATATGGTTAAAAGTCTGTAAGAATCAGTGTTTAGAATAATCTGCCTCGATTTGCGTGCCTTTTGGATGTTTTTAGCACTTTTTACAGCAATGTCTATAATTTGACCAACTTTGTGAAATTAAGTAAATAAACGTTTAATTCAAGTGTTTTCACCAAGAATTAGGCCAAATATGCGGGAAATATGTGCCTGAAAACATGACTTTTTAGCACATATCAAATATCTTACACTTAGACATTGCTTGTCCTCAAGCAAAACTCAGTTTTTATGAAGACGATTTTAAGCATATTTGGCGAATTCTAAAAATTCTTAAAAGCAATCACCCCGCAAATCAGTAAACCATAATAGAAAATAAGGAGAAATAAGATAATCGTCCCAGAAACAAGAAATGACTTTCTTAGGCATACTTCCAACTCTCGAGATCTTGGAGTATACATGACCGGGCGATTCCTCACAAGGTGGTCACTCAATTCACTCAAAGTGTATCGGGTTTCCTAACATTCTAGAACAAATGAAATCGCTCAAAAGCCAGTCATGTAGCACTCATTGTCATAGGCTTGATCGAGAATCGGATCTCCACCACTTAAGTGAGGACGGTGCTAATTATCCCAAGACATTCATGAGGGTTGTAATGTTTGGTGAGGGTGAAAGGGTATGGATATTGGTTTGTTTTGGGTGTAAGGGTTTAGCTGTACCTTAGAATTCTAAAGATCATGAAAAACTTTATTTAGAATAGCGCAAATACGGAAACGGAACTAGATAGCTATTTTGCTTCTATCAGATTTTTCTGGAGATTGATACTACTGAAAGCACTTAGCTTTATTCTTAGACTAACTATTTTTCTTCTTTTTGTTCTTGAGAATTTCTTTGCCACAGAATTTCCAAGGGATTATTCTTTTTATTTTTTTCTTTTTCTTTTCTTTTTCTCTTTTTTTTTTTGGCTCCCTTAGAAATCCTTTCTAACTTAACTTCTTCATTCGTGACAGTCTTCTGGTGTCAATTTTTCACACCAAGATTTCTCTCTCCTTCATATATAACTTTGATGACTTTGTGAGAGAAGTGATTTGAGAAAGTAGAATGTTGAATCAAGCGAAAAGGATATTCTAAAAGGCGTTTTTCATTACCCTAGAAATTCTGCGGTAAGCTTTTGGGAATTTTTGGGAAAGTGGGTTTAAAATTAGGGTTTTATGAAACGAAAAGGTTTAGGCTCAACAGGGTTTACTAAGTGGATCATCGATGCTAAAAATGAGCATCGGAAGGGTTTTGGGCTTGAAAAGATATGAGAAAAGGGGTTAAATCCTAGGGAATGTCAAGATCATTTAATTGCACCTATACCGCGTACGGTACTCACTAATATGGTCTCGAAACGTATGTCAGGAGCAAGTTCTAATTCAGAGATGCATACATTGGCACACACAACAAACGAAAAGTGAAGCATTATAAATGAATGCTATATGGGCTCAAGATACCTCACTGCAAGTTTTTGGGTTATATGTGCCTAGTCATGCGATGCCCCTCTTAGATTATCATTTTTGTTTGAGAGATTCCGACCTTATTTTCCTTAGTTTCCAAAATAGCATACTCATATACGGGGATGATTCCTCTTTAGAACGTTTAGAATTCAAAATAGCAGAGTTACAAACTCATACTTTTTATTATTTTTGAAAAAAATTTGAAATTTGAGGAACATTTCTGAGTTTACTATTTGGACAAAAAGGCGTAAAATCAATCCAAGGTATCTATACTTGCTATCCCACACTTAGAGGAACATTGTCCCTAATGTTCTCTTGAGTAGGGATTTTACAAGTAAAATCCCACACTTAGAGTTTGAACATATAGAAAATGTTTCTCAAGTGTTGTTTTTTGGGCTGGAATCCCACACTTAGTGATAAGTTTAGGATACGGCATAGATAACACACTAAACAAAACAAATTATTTATTTATTGAAAAGTGAAGAAAGGATAAGGAAACTCCCCAAATAGCGAGATGCTCGGATGCTTAAGATAAGAAAATTGCCGAAATGAGAAGCTGCCAGGATCCATTTCTGCATTTTCTTCTGGTTATATCCTCGAGACTCTTGCTAGGGTTTTCTTGCACACTTCAAAACTTCAATTTATTCATACTCTCCTCTTTGTGAAATGATCTCGTAGGTGTGAACATGTTGGATATGCCTTTTTAACAAACTCATATATTTTGCAAATGGTAGTGAAATCATCGTCTCAGATTTTGAAGAGATGTTTTCTATGACCAATCAGTTATAAAACATTGTTTTTAAACGAGTTCGAGCATAATGCATAGAAGTAGTATGCAAGTACCTCAAATGCTCGAAACAATGAATTATTTATTTTTACTTCCTGCTGAGATGAGTGTTTTGCAAAATGAGTTGTTTTGAGAAATGATTTTGAAAATATTATTGGGCTTAACCAAGTGTGAAGGATAGTCGGAGATTCTGCTTCACTTATTGACACTCAATCTTTTCTTTTTATTGCACGGGTTGCCTCCCGAGAAGCGCTGCTGTTAAAGTCGAGAGCTCGACTTTGCCTTCCTGAGATTAATGAGAACCGGAACCACTTGGGCTGGAAGTGCGTGGCGTCCAAGTGTTGCGAGGGTAGATCCGTAGAAACTGGTGAGCGATGACCCTGATGATGTTCGGGGTGTTTGATGCAAAGTCAGGGAAGCTGTCAAGGTGGTCTTCAGTGACTTTCTGCATATGCAGGAGATCCAAAGTGATGTCTTTTATGGTTTTGGAGATAACTCCATGGGGATCAATCACAAAGAATCCTGCTTCACTGGCTTCCATCAGCTCACGTTCTGGATGGTTTTGCTTCAACGAGTCCATGAATCTGAGGAACATCTGATGGATGTCTTCATGATCAGCTCGGCTAGAGTTTCCTCTGATTTCCCTGATAGACTCGTGAATGTGCTGGATGAGATTAGCCTGATGAGCGGAGAATGAGAGGTTAGAGTCACAAAAGATGTTGTTGACAATATCGTACACCTCTCGTAATCCGTAGTGAAAGATCTGGCGATACTCATCCGAATGGACTTCACAGAAGATCTCCTTGATTCGGTCTGAGAGGAAGGTCGCGATGTTAACCATCGAGCCTTCGGGTATGGAAGAAGGAATGGTAAGCGTTCTTTCGTCAAAAATCTCAAACTCGAGATCATGGATGATCTTGTAAGCATGGTACTCAATGGTACAATCAATATAGAACCTGTTGGAAGAAGTGTTGTCTATATGATCGTTCTCAGCCATTAGATTTATCAATCTTCGAAGGTCATTCATTAGCCGGACATCAGCATCTGCATCAGGGTTCCCAGTAGCTTGGTACAAATTTCTGCGATATGAGCTCAAGTATTCATGCTGCTGTGCAGAATATGGGAACGCAGATCTGATCAGTACATCATGTACCTTTCGATACATGGCCCTCTGGTCCTCGAAGAACTCTAACTCCTCAAATGTAGGTTCGACAGTTTGGTGTAGGAGTTGAGTGGTGAGATCTTCGGCGAAGGCATGCAGGCGGTTTTGAAATAACAGTGGGTCTCGGCTGCTGGCTTGATAAACGTCATATTCGGCCTTGATTTCTTCTATCAGGTCCCTTTGGCGTGGTGTGTACTCATTGGTAGAACTAATGATAATGTTCATCATTGAGGGGAGGTCATTCTTGAATGCCTCGATAGCACTAATCATTTCTTCGTGATTAGAAACCATGGGGATAGCTGGAGGTTTCGGAAGTCTGATAGAGCGGATATCGATCGGTATATCGATGTATACAGTGTTATCCTGATCATCCTCTGCTGATGGAGTATCCATATTTTAAGAGTCTGGGAACTCAACAACATCAGAAGGTAACTGGATATCACTGGTGATCTGAGATATCGGCTGAGAAGAATCCATCTCTATGTCTCTTTCTTCATAATCATGGCTAGTTTCAGAAGTATCTCCCCATTCGAACAGAGTCCGAGGTGCAGAAGCATCGAAGGCTTGAATCCTTCGGGAAGGTAAGTCTGAATAAAGATCCGGTAGCATGGATTCTTTGTATGCCAGTATTTTCTTCAGGAGTTTGTCTCTAAGCTCTAGGTGTTGCTTTGAAAAAGTAATAGTCTTCTCAATGTTCACCAGAGCGTTGAGTCGTGGTGAGACAAGAGGCTGGGAAGGATCTATGACAGATGCCAAGAGCTTCTCCATAGTAACACCAAATCCTGCATCATAATCAACATCTGATAGAGAGAGAGAATCCTCAATCTTCTTAATCTCAGCTGTCGGAAAGTGTGATTCTGGTAAGTGCTGATGCGGTGGTGTAGACTGGTATACATCCTCCTCTTCTTCTTCGGGCTCTAATTCTTCTTCCTGTTCTTCCTCTGATTCTTCCATTTCCTCTGGTTCAGATTCTGGTGCTGTTTCTTCCTCTGATTCATCCATTTCCTCCTCTTCTACCTCTTTCTCCTTGGGTTCTGATTCCTCCATCTCTTCTTCTTCTGATTCTGACTCTTCTGTTGCCGAGATGAGACAGGTGTGATTATCTGGTCCGTATAGTTCTGGATCCGAGTCAGAAGTGTCATCATCTGAAATAACTTTGCCCGTTGATATTGCGTAAATCTCTGCTTGTTCTGCTAGTGAGCACTCATCTTGATCAATCTTGAAAGATACAGTTTGTCCATGTGCTCGCAGACTTATGACCTGAGAATAAACATCAATAACAGCACGTGCAGTATTCATGAATGACCTACCTAGGATAATAGGGATATTGATGTCTTCCTGAATATCCATCACTACGAAGTCGGTGGGAAACCAAAACTTATCAACTTTAACCATGACGTTTTCAGCTATGCCCTTTGGATATCGAATGGATTGGTCGGCAAGCTGGACACTCATCTTAGTGGGCTGGAGAGGTCCTATTTCTAGTCTGGTGTAAAGTGAATAGGGCATGAGATTGATGCTAGCTCCAAGATCGGCCAAGGAACGTATCATGCCTGAGTGATAGATAGAACAGGGCAAGGTGAATCGACCTGTGTCTCCTAGTTTTTCCGGTAGGGTATTCTGGATAACGGCTGAGCATTCAGCATTTAGAGAGATTTTGGGGGTTTCAGGAACCTTGTCTTTAGTAGCCAGTATTCGTCGGATATACTTAGTGCCGGAAGGCATTCTAGACACGGTGTCCATGAATTTTCCGTCAAGTTTGAAAGACTTGGCATTATACTTTTTGCATAGACGGTTCAGGAAAGGAACTCGCACCTCTCTAGTCGGAGTGGGTATGGATCTGGTCTCAACTGTCGGCGGGACAGGAGTATGTTCCTTTACTGGAGTGGAATTAGTAGGAGGCGAGCTCTGGGTTTTTGCTTCTTCGACGTGATGATTCTGAACGGTGTTACTGGGTAGAGATCCTTGCGGTCGGGTATCGAGACGTTGGGCTAACTGACCAATCTGATTCTCAAGGCTTTTTAGGACCGAGAGTTGATTTCTGAGAAATAGGTCCGTCTGGTCTTGTCTGGCCGTAGTCTTCTGGCTGAAAGCAGTCTGTCCCTGGATGAATTTGTTAAGATTTTCGTCAGCACTGGTGATTGGTACGGTAGTCTTTGCAGGCTCAGTAGGCTGGACATCTTCAGGTGCAGTCAATGACAGAGGTTGGTTGTAAGGAAGTTGTGGTTGTTGTGGATATGTCGGATAGCGTGGCTGAAATCTCTGTGGGTATGGTGGTTGGTTATTCCGTGGAGGATACTGGGTTCCTCGGTTTCTGGGTGGAGATGTTCTAGCGATGCCAAGCGGATTTGGAGGTCTGGTTGGAAACTGGGCATAATAGACAGAACCGTCAGTCGGGTCTTCGTACTCAACCTCATATTCTTCAGTGGGATGGTTGGTACAGTTCTGGTACGCCTGAACTTGATGAACTCGCTGCGGCTGCTTCTTTAGCTCTCCAATCTGCTTCGTTAGGGTTTCGATCTGTTCCGTCAGAGATTTGATAGCTTCAGCTTGGATGGAGTTATGAGCGGAGAGAGGTGTTGATGAGGATTGCCCATCAGCTTTCCAATCGTGGTGATGCATCGTCATGTCTTCGATCAAGCCCCATGCTTCATCATCGGTCATCTTCATAAAGTTACCTTGAGCAGCTGCGTCAAGAGTAATGCGGTGATTTGGATCGAGACCGTTGTAGAAGGTGCATAACTTGTCGGTTTTCGTCATCTGGTGATTTGGACATTTCCTTATCAAACTTTTGAATCGCTCCCATGCCGAGTAGATTGATTCATCGTGAGCTTGTTCAAAGTGCACGATGTCATTCTTGAGTTTGGTTTGTTTGGACGGAGGAAAGTATCTGGCAAGGAATTTGTTACCCATATCCGTCCATGAGGTGATTGAGCCGGTCTCAAGTCCCTCAAACCAAGAGAGTGCATGTAAAGCGAGAGAATAGGGGAACAAGTATAGGCGAACTATGTTCTGCTCGACCCCATTCTGCTTGTAGGAGTTTGATATGTGGATGAACTTGTCAATGTGAGCGTTAGGATCTTCACGTGGTAGTCCGTGGAATTGACAGTTGTCCTTGATGAGTTGTACGATGTGATGCTTCAGCTCGAAGGATGCTCCCTCTATCTCCGGATAGGTGATTGGTCCTCCTCGTCCTTCAATGGATGGCTTGGTGTTATCAGAAAGAGTGACACGAGCGGCCATTTCGGGAAGATGGAAGCGCTTTTGTTTTCGGATAGTACGGATAATAGACTCAGGATCTGGTATGAAAATGAGCGGTTCAGATTCGGACGATCTGGTCTGATATCGTTGTGTGTTGTGGGAAGTTATTTTTGGCTGGAACAAAGAAAGTAAATAGTAAAATACGAAAAATAAGGGTATCACTAAAAAGAAAGGGTTCGTCAGGACGCCTCTGGGTCTAACGATTGATTCCCCGGCAGCGGCGCCAAAAACTTGTTACAGCTGAAACGGTCGTTACGCAACAGCTGCAACGGGGTTTTATATTTATAGAGCTGGGGACCTAAATTCTACTTACAGAGGTAAGTATAACTCAGGGTCGTTCTTAAGATCAATCGTATTGTGAAGCGGAGTTGTCCAGACAAACTTATTCAAATTAGTGATGGGGTTTTGAAAAGAGTTTTTTTTTTTGATTTGGTTTTAGGTCCGTTTAAACTATACTAATAAAAGCAGGAAATAAACAAAACAGTAAAATATAGATAGGGAATCAGTAATGGAGAATAGTGCTTGTTATGACTTCGTTAGCTTGTGCTATGGGGTGATGTCTAGGGTTTGTATATGAAAACGTCTTTTAAAGATTTGTGTCTTGCTTTTGCCTAAATATTCGTGATGTAAACACTAGCACCCTACTGTCTGATTTCTCAGACAGTATGTCACTGGAATGCTAGGCTATGGTGATTCTGATTAGAGGAGGCTGCTCAACTCTTCAACACTTTCCATATACTGGAATAGTGACCCTTTTTGGAATGGTATTCCTGGGCGCATGAGATAGAGTAACAGACCCACTAAAAGTTCTGACCGTTCTTAACACCACGGAGATACTAGGGCTAGGCAAGGCATTCAAGATTAAGACTTGGTTTGGTGACTGCCAACTTTGTATTAATGGTCTTTGTTTAGTCCAGAGCTGTGTGGTTCAACCAGGATGTGACACAGTCTTCAACCGACGGCAGTTCCTTAGCTTTTTCCACCTATTTAAACGTTATACGAAGTACTGTGCCGATTTATGGTCTTTCCGGTGCCACATACTTTATGGTCACTCTGGACTAGATTAACTAAGTTTGTATTAAAGTTTGACCATCTATGATATAAACCCAACCCTCACTTATTTAAACAAATCCCAATAAATCCCTGATTGATTCACGGTGTACTATACGAAAGGGTTGACAGTATTTCCACAGCTACACAATTCAGACCATGTTTGTATTTGAAAACGTAGATAGGTAGTTACCGGTTGATCAAGATCCGTGACTCCTTGTCATACAGGTTCTAACCACGTTTATTGGAGGAAAGGCGATTTAGGTTTAGAAATTCATAAATACAAAGTTAACAATACACCGGTTTTCATTTTGTAACAATTGGGAACATTATTCCACAACAGATTGTGCCCACGACTTTCATAGCTTCCACGTTCCGTACTACACACATTCGTGATGATTCCGGCGCTATACAAATGAAAGCCGTATAACGTTACTTCTGTTGTTTCATAATGATACTATCCCAATTGCGTATTTAAAGTAACATCACCCCAAAAATTAACAAGCTAACTACATCACAACAAGCACATAAGAGAACTACTCACTACGCATGGCAAACAATCCTAAATCTATCATAATAATAATAGCAATCATCATAATAGAAAAGGAAAGAAATAACCGTAGATTATGCGTAGACAGAATAATGTTTAGAAGAATACACGAACGGAACCTCCGCAATATCTTCGACAATATTACAAATAAGCCCCTCAGAATATTCCCTACACTATTACAAAAGTAGCCCCTCCGTTAGTCTAGGTTAAATATTAACCAAGAACTAACGAACTAAAACCCTAATCTATTTCTCCTCTAACTCCTAAGAGTAGTGCTAGAGAGAGAAAGCTAAAACTAGAAAGAGAAAGAGTGTGTGAGAGAGAAAGTGAGAATTCTTGTTGAAGAATGGTGTGTGGAATGAGGATGGAGAGCTCTCTATTTATAGGCAAGCCATGGATGCAAGAGTACAAGTCCACAAGCACACGTACAAGCAAACGAAGCAACAACGAGGGGGTGTGAGACCAAAACAGGCCGTGTACGGCCTTGTTCTGGCCGTGTACAGCATCAAAGTGTCCATGTACGGCCTCCTCTAGGCCGTGTACGGCTAGGGGGTGGCCGTGTGGTAGGCCGTGTGATTTTTCTGACTTTTCTCGCAACTTCGGAAGGCCGTATCTTCTTCGTTTTGCCTCCGTTTGACTTGATTCTTTCGCCTGCGGTCTCGTAATTCCGTTACGCTTCTAATGATGCCAAAAGTGCCAAGTTTGGAAATCTCTAGAGTTGGCGTGTGCGGAATGCCCTCGGTTTGTGCTCAGAAAGCTCTATCTTCCTCGTTCTTTACCCGATCTGCACGATTCTTGATTCTACAGTCTTGGAATAACCTGATACATCATATGAGACTATTTAAGGACTTGTATCATAATATGGTTAAAAGTCTGTGAGAATCAGTGTTTAGAATAATCTGCCTCGATTTGCGTGCCTTTTGGACGTTTTTAGCACTTTTTACAGCAATGTCTATAATTTGACCAACTTTGTGAAATTAAGTAAATAAACGTTTAATTCAAGTGTTTTCACCAAGAATTAGGCCAAATGTGCGGGAAATATGTGCCTGAAAACATGACTTTTTAGCACATATCAACTTACTATACACAACACAGGCAAGAATACCTGATCATATATAGTATAGCTCAGTAAGTCCGAGTCGAACACAGGGAATGGATGTCAATATCAACAAATTCGAAATTGCTACAATTAATTTATGCAGTAAAAGTGGGGACGTTTTAGTTCCGGTCGAACAAATGAGTAACAATTATAAAAGAAATGATTAATTAAAGAAAAATAATTTATTAAAATAAAGAAATACTAAAATAACTTAATTAAAAGATTTAATTCAAATAATAAAAGAAGTACAATTGCTTAGACTAGTTTCCTTAGAATCCGATTATCACTTTATTGAATTGCAGATATGTGGATCTTATTGTGACATGACAAATATACCAATTATCCTTACAAGATTAATTGATTAAACACAATCAAGAAAGATATGAAGTTGTTTTCAACCCGCTAACAGTTCAATTTAACGTTATCCACCGAATTGTGTTATGGATTAAAACTACAGCGTCTATATGATTTAACCTTATAACTTGAATCAACAAAGTCTATAACTATTACTAGTTTTCACATTCATTGCCAATTCTTAATGATAATCGATCCTAGCCTATCAAACTCAATCTATTTAGTGATAATTATCAATTTAAAACCAACAATCACCAATAATGACCAATCAATAAAGAACTCAATCATAAATCAATGGATCATCACGCTAGGTTATCATTAAGATTCAACAATTAAACATGGATCTTCGAATAAACATATAAACATTCATAAAAACCAAAATAATCCGCAATTCAATAATCAAATCATCATCTGAGTATATTCATCTAAACAATTGCAATAAAAACTTAGCCAATCATAATTTCACAAACAATCAGACTCAATATCATGTCTATAATCATAATCAAATGAAAGATATAAACGAAATCGAACCGAAAATGTCGAATAACAATTAGAAGAACAAAAGCCCTTGATTCCTTAAGCTTTAATCCCTCCAAATGCCTCTGGAAAATTGGGTTTTTGTTGAGAAAATCGTCTGGAGAAAAGTGGTGAAGTGTTGTGCAAAATGAGAGCAAAATGGAGTTTTTAGGGTTTCTGCCGAATCAATCCATACGCCGTATGGAATTCCATACGCCGTATGGATTGAAAAACCCATGGATCTGACCCGCGTTTTCTGGCGGCCCGGCTCATTCGATCCATACGCCGTATGGATTTCCATACGCCGTATGGATTGCAAATTCCAACTTCTCAGCCAATCGACCTCCATTCTTCAACCTTTATTCTTTTTTCGTATCTTTTCTTCGATATTCACTCGATTTCCGCTTCTTTTGTAATTCGAGCTCCAAATAATTCCTAAATGCAAATATGAACGAAATGAGTATCGAATTCAATTAAAAAGCATAAGAATTCATCTAAATAAAGGGGCAACTAGCACTATAAAATAGCACATTTTGGCGTTCATCAATAATCTTTTAAAATGATAAATTTCTAAAAATATAATCGTACATGTTTTTAATTGCAATATTTTATTAAAATGTTTTTACGGAGATATAAAATTATATCTTTGTTTTACTTAAAACATACGGATAGTTTTATGTGTTCAAAATGTATTTAAATAATTTTCTGAGTATAGTAATATTATATCTATCAATAATATTTCGGTTGGGGATGTTTTTTACTAACTTTTGTTTCGCAGTCTCTGAGTATTTTCAGATTGCTCGAGAATGATTTTAGTAATCGCTTAACGTTATATATATATGCTTATATATATATATATATATATATATATATATATATATAATATTCGAATTAAAAAGTTTAAATTCGGACGAAAATTTGGGTCATTTTTTACTGGGTGTCACATTCTCCCCTTGTTAGGAGAATTTCGTCCCGAAATTTGTTCGTAGTAGTTGTCGGTATGTCGAAGTAATAGTCTGTGTGTGTCCTAAGGAAATACATGAGTGACACAACACTTTCCTAGCGTTGTCTTCCTCCCCTAGTTAGATAAGTGCCCTACTGGCCACTAAAGGAATAGAGGAAACATGTTTCAGTATGTTTGATCATTTTGTCTGTAGGAGCGAATTCAGTCGCTCAGTCAGTCACAAAGGTGTAGCTACACTTTGTACTAGTAGCCTAAAGTAATGTAGAAAACTTCCACTATGTTCATGCAGTCTGTAACGAATAGTAGTATCGTAGCGTAAACTAGACTCTATCAGTCTCCTATAAAAACTAAATGGTTTAGCCTACATTAGTTTTATGTGGGATGTTACCCATTGTATAAAAATTAATCGGTATGTCTTCCGATATAAAACAGTGTAGGATCTGTTATTCCTATACATATGCAAGCTAAACCTTGTCTCATATAGAAACTATAGAATCTAAATTGTCATTTTTCCCTAACCCTATCATACACTTAGAATCTAGGTATAACACCCCATATTTTCAAAACATTTTTTTTTTTTTTTAAACAACCTGGAAGCGTTATCCCATTCAACAACATTTACATATAAGATAATATCAAAAGTTAGTTATTACACGTACTATCATTAAGTTATTTCATTACAACCCAAATTCTAGTGGTGTTATTTATACAAACGTTTACGCCAAAACAAAAGTAATCAAGAGTGCCCAGCTTGTCAAACATTTCACCCAAAACCTCTCAACCGAGCATAAGCAAACTTAACCTGCAAAAGTGAGGTGGGGGATTAGCACGAAGCTAAGTGAATAACGATTCTAACAATCTAACTTAGCATAAACAATCAATTCACAACAATCAACTAATAGTAACAATCAAATTAGAGGATCGGTGGTTCTTGAGGTACCCTCAGCCCGCGGATGGCCCACCAAGAACACTTATAATCCACTGCAGGCCAATACAGAGATTTTACCGATAGTTCATTGCTATCTTTAATCAGTATGGACGAATTCACAACGAATGTTCAGCAATACCATAAAGATTAACCTATAGCAACTAAACCCAACCGAAATTGACCTCTATCATTCCAACCTATCATGGAATGAGCCACTAGCAATCAATCATTTAACCGCAATCAACTTATCAAAAACTCACAATATCAATCTACTTAAAATTGATGTAACTAAATTGTTAACACCAATTTAAACTGTGAGAACCAGTCACTCACCTGTCTCGTTTCAAGCTTCACTCAAAGATCTAATTTTATTGAGTCGTGGTCGGATCTGAAATACAAAAGAATTCCAAGTCAATCCTCACATTACATTATATATAACTTAATATTAACAATCAAACAAGTATTAAGTTATATAAACATATTATGCAAGCAAATATCACATTATAAAACTTAAAATAAAACATTCCGTCCAGGCCAAGGAATCCGTCCGGATTCAAGGGAATCCGCCCGGATTCAGACAGAATCCTCCGGATTCAACATGAATCCGCCGGATTCCCGACCTCATTTCAGCTCCAATTTTGACCAGAATTCATTCTTGGGAATCCGTTCTGGAATACGATCCGGAATACGCCGGATTCACTTAATCCCGTTTACCCATTTTACCCGGAATCCGCCGGATTCAAAGGAATCCGACCGGATTCCCTGGTTTTTCAGTAACTGCACAGATCATTTCCTGCACAATTGCAACTACGAACCAAAAACCCAAATTCGACCAAACTGAGTTCCAAACACGAATTTTTACCATTCTTTGGTCACAATAACATGTACTAACATCATCTAACAAAGACTCCAACATCAATTCATCACAAATCATCATAATCAACGATAAACTAGCTATTTCATAATCAAACCAAAAACCCAAGAATCTAACAATTTTATTCATGTAATCAGCATGAAATCAACTTAATAAAACTAAGAAATCATCATACAACAATTATTTGAACTTTACAAACTCTAATTCACATCATTCAAGCAATTCATCTACTTTCATCTTTTAGGTTAAACAAGAACTTAAACTTACAAGTAAAGAACAAGGAGATGATGATGAGGATGATGATGATGAGCTTATGATTCAATCTCCAATCTTGATTAAGTCTTGTATACTAATCACTAGCAATTTGTGTAGGTTTGAGTTTGAGGTTTTAAGAAGTAAAATGAAGAACACAAAAGAAAGTTGGGGAAAACATAAGTCGGCCTCATCCCTTTTTAAAACCGACTCCCTTTATTTAACAGCACAATATTATACTACCTTTTGACCTATTGTCTGGAACCTCAATTTCAAATACGATAAATTTATTTTATTTTACCGTCACCTAAGTTTATTTAAAACAAACTATATTTCACTAGTCACAATATTTCCTGAGGCTTATTTACCTACAAATTTCACAATCAAACACAAAATACAAGTAAATATCACAATTAAATATAAAGAAATACCTGTTTCTCCTAGGCCCGATTTGGGGATGTTACAAATCTTCCCTCCTTAAGAAGATTTCGTCCCCGAAATCTCACTAGACATAAACAAACTAGGATATCTAGTTTTCATACTCTCCTCGGTTTCCCATGTTAAATCGGCACCCAAGCTATGCTTCCATTTAACTAACACCATCGGGATTTCCTTTCTACGAAGCTTGGTCACTTTTCTATCTAAAAGCTCAACAGGTTCTTCCACCAATTTCTTACTTGGGTCAACTCTAAGATCTTGCAAAGGAAGGATTTGAGATTGATCCTCCACATTGCACTTTCTTAAATAACAGACATTAAACGTATCATGAATACCAGCTAATTCAGGAGGAAGTTCCAAAGAAACTGATTGGTCATTAATTACTTGCCGAACTTTAAATGGACCAATATAACGAGGAGCTAACTTTCCACGCTTACCAAATCTAATAACACCCTTCCACGGAGAAACTTTCAAATATACAAATTCACCTTCAACAAACACAACGGGTCATCTACGTGGATCAGCATACTGTTTTTGCCTATCTCTAGCTGCTTTCAATTTCTCACGTGCAATTTTAACTTTATCAGCTGTAATTTGAACTACATCGGGACCCGCAAATTGCTTTTCTCCCGCTTCTAACCAACAGGTAGGAGTTCGACAACGACGACCATACAACATTTCGTACGGTGGCATACCAATACTAGATTGATAAAAGTTGTTATACGTAAACTCTATCAAAGGTAAGTGTGAATCCCAAGAACCGCCATACTCAAGTACACAAGCTCTTAACATATCCTCTAGAGTCTGAATAGTACGTTCTGACTGCCCATCCGTTTGAGGATGATAAGCTGTACTGAGATTAATTCTGGTACCCAACTCACGCTGCAAACTCTGCCAAAAACCAGAAACAAATTGGGAATCTCTATCGGACACAATATACAAAGGAATACCATGTCTTATAACAATCTCATTAATATACAAAAGAGATAACCGCGTCAAAGAAGCAGTCTCACTGGTGGCAAGAAAATGGGCACTTTTAGTCAAACGATCGACAATGACCCAAATCATATCATTCCCTTTCTGTGTACGAGGCAATTTAGTAACAAAATCCATAGTGATATGCTCCCATTTCCACTCCGGAATATCCAACTGTTTTAACGAACCATAAGGTTTGTGATGTTCTGCTTTTACTTGGGAACATATGTGGCAAGTTTCAACCATTCTAGCAACATCGGTTTTCATCGTTGGCCACCAATATAACGGTTTCAAATCATTATACATTTTCGTACTCCCTGGATGTACTGACAACCTCGATTTGTGTGCCTCAGACAATATCAAATTCCGAAGTCCCCCAATCAATGGAACCCAAACTTGAGACTGAAAAGTTTTCAACCCCCGAGAATCATCAACCAATAAATCTTTTCTTTTCAACAAAATCTCAGATTTTAAATTCTGATCTAACAACGCTTCCAACTATGCCGCTCTCAGCTGAGAAATCAAATCACCTTTTTTTATTTTTTGTTAGTTTAGCCAATTTATCATAAAAGGTAAAAGGGGGTAAAGGAAGATATTTCCAAGCGCATAAAGTAGACTCGATTAGAAGATACCGTTCGACTTAAAGCATCGGCTACTACATTAGCTTTACCTGGATGATATCGGATTTCACAATCATAATCCTTAATCAATTCTAACCAACGGCGCTGTCTCATATTAAGCTCTTTTTGAGAAAACATATATTGAAGACTTTTATGATCTGTACATACAATGCATTTGGTACCGTATAAATAATGTCTCCAGATTTTTAGCGCGAACACCACAGCAGCAAGTTCCAAATCGTGCGTAGGATAATTTCTTTCATGAGTTTTGAGCTGACGAGAAGCATATGCAATAACACGATCACGTTGCATTAAAACAGCACCCAACCCAGCATGCGAAGCATCACAATAAACCACAAAACCATCAGAACCATCAGGAAGTGCTAACACTGGAGCTTGACACAACAACTGCTTAAGAGTCTGAAAAGAAGATTCTTGGTGACCACCCCACTGAAACTTAACATCTTTCCTAGTCAATCGAGTCAACGGACCAGCAATTTTAGAGAAATCTTGGATAAATTTCCGATAGTACCCAGCTAAACCAAGGAAACTTTTAATCTCAGAAGGGGATTTAGGAGCATTCCAATTCATAACAGCTTCTACCTTAGAAGGATCTACTTTAACTCCATCATTACAAATGATATGACCAAGAAATTGCACCTCTCGAAGCCAGAATTCACATTTAGAAAATTTAGCATAAAGGTGTTCTCTTTTCAGAATTTCCAGAATCAACCTCAAATGACGTTCATGTTCAAATTCAGACTTAGAATAAATCAATATATCGTCAATAAACACAATTACAAACTTGTCTAGAAAAGGTCGACATATTCGATTCATTAAGTCCATGAAAATAGCAGGGGCATTAGTCAATCCAAAAGGCATGACTAAAAACTCATAATGTCCGTACCTGGTGCGAAAAGCAGTTTTAGGAACATCTTCCTCACATACTCGCACCTGGTGATAACCAAATCTCAAATCAATCTTAGAAAAATAAGATGATCCTTGCAACTGGTCAAAGAGTTCATCAATTCTGGGCAAAGGGTATTTATTCTTCACTGTTCTCTTATTAAGTTCCCTATAATCGATACACATACGTAAAGTACCATCTTTCTTTTTCACAAACAATACCGGAGCACCCCACGGGGAAGAACTCGGCCTTATAAACCCTTTATCTAACAATTCCTGAATCTGACCCATCATTTCCCGAATTTCAGCTGGAGCTAATCTATAAGGAGACTTAGCTACTGGAGTCGAACCAGGAATCAAATCAATATGATATTCTACTTCTCTTACAGGGGGCAAACCAGGCAATTCATCAGGGAACACCTCCGGGTATTCAGAAACCACCCGGATATCGGAAATGGATTTCTTTTCTAATTTAGTATCAACCGCATAACACAAATAAGAATCACAGCCCTTGGCTAAAGATTTTTTAGCCTTCATCACAGAAATCAACGGAATGTTACCCCTTTCCCGTTCCCCTCGAGCCACGACGTGAGACTCATCAGAGACGGGAATTTTTATAATCTTTCTATGACAATCAATATTAGCTTTATTTAAGCTCAACCAATCCATACCGATAACCGCATCGAAACTTGGAATTGGCATTAACAGAAATGAAACCAGAAAATTATGACCCTCTATTAGTATACTAGCTCCAATTACCGATGTGGTAACAGGAACTACCTTACCATCAGCAATTTCAACTTCTAACGGTTTCACAAT